>CM076575.1:934095356-934695356 GCA_034641835.2 Pinus albicaulis | reverse complement strand
AATTATATCATGTGCCAATTATTAGTGCTAAGATATGCCAATACATGCTAGGTGTTAAGGATGTGGTGCCAGGGTATGTCAATATGTGTCAAGGAAACAAAGGAAGAACCAATAAGAGGGTTAATAAGTCAAGACTTTATATTTTTCAAAGGGGCATGCTAGTCACACTAATAATAGGTCCTAATACATTTCAAGTGGCATTGTGTGCCAAGTGATAATTTATGTCAATGCTTTCAACCAAGGTGTTCCAGGGCATGCTAGGAACTACATGCATGCCAACACATGCTAGGAGAGTTCCATGTTGTGGTAGCGCATGCCACCATGTGCTTGGGTGTCAGTTTCATGACAATATTTTCTAGGTACAAAGATGTTCCAAGACATGCAAGGTGCTAAGAAATGTTAGTGTGTGACAAATCATTAATTTAAGGTGTGCCCGAATTGTTGAGGAGTGTTAGGTCTTTCTCATTAATAGAATTGTGAGAGCTTGATTATGTATTAAATAATATATTTCCTACACAATAAGAACTTTATCTAAAGGAATTTGATAATAAAACTTTTAATAGACATGAATCATGTGTTGACTCATAGGAAATCTCTATTCGACTAGTCATTACTTGAGGGAAATGATACACACTAATTACTTCTTAAAAAATTGACTGACCCCAACCACTATGGCCTTGGACATATTATAAAAAATACTCCACAATAATGGTATTAAATTGTTATCTTTTGATAAAAAATATATTAACAGGCACATAGCATCATCAAAAACTCATTAGAATGATCAATGATGACAGACATTTTTTGACCGTCACCAAAAGTAACAAAAAGAGTATTGGTGAGGGTCATTAAAATTTCGTCACTAGAAGTGTCACCAAAGAGAGAATTAGTGATGGGCCTTTAATGACCATCACCGAAAGTGTCATTGAAAATTTCTTTGGTGACGGACCATAAAGGACCATCACTATATACACTTACAGTGACGGTTTTTTAATGATCAATGATGACAGACATTTTTTGACTATCACTAAAAGTAACAAAAAGAGCATTGGTGAGGGTCATTAAAATTTCATCACTAGAAGTGTCACCAAAGAGAGAATTAGTGATGGGCCTTTAACAACCCTCATCAAAAGTGTCATTGAAAATGTCTTTGGTGACGGACCATAAAGGACCATCACTATATACACTTACAGTGATGGTTTTTTAAGGACCGTCACCATATGTGACATTGGCGACGGACCTTAAAGGTCCTTCACAAGCATGACCCTCACCAATGTGATTTTTTCTTGTAGTGTTAGTTAACTACAATTCATGGCAGTTTCAATGGAGACCAGTGGAGAGATAGGTGAAAGAGTAAGTGTGACTATCAGTTGTGACTATAGTGATGCATTGATTTCATCCAACACTCAGTGGAGATGCCAATGAGGATTGCGTGAGCAAGTCTAGAGAAATTCGAGTTCATTCAGAGCCATTCTTTAGCAGGGATTGTGTAGTAGAGGCAGGCTAGCAGGTGGCAAATATTGGTGCATGGATTTGCAAGATTGGGCCTGATTAGTGTGTAGCGATTGTATTGTACTGAGAGCTTGATATGATCAGCTTTGTATGAGGATTGTTACATGATATCTATGACGTATATTATATACATATATTTGGGGTTTTAAGCTTCAGGCTTTCTCGTTAAACAACTATGTTAATGTGTGTGAATTTTTATTGTTTCATGTGTGCATTCCAATCTTGATTTAATTTCCGCAAATGATCAATGGTGGAATAGATTCTATATTTTGCATGAAGTTAAAATAGTGTGAGATTAGGAGAATCTTGAACATATAACACATAAGTTCTATAATTTCTACACCGAGGGAGTTGAGGGAAACAACAATGTGCCATCTAGAGATTATCTAGTGCCTCATGCAGAGGAAGGAGGAGCTCTTGCTCCAGGTAGAGGGATTCTTGCATCCTTGCAAAGAAATCCCTAGGATCTCATGTGTGGAGATCAAGGCACAATCCATGTTCTACATGTGCCATTGTTGAGGAGGTGTGAAACCATGGAGACATAAGGAGGAGATGGGGAGGATGACCATCGTGATGTGATAAGGAGCACACATCCCTTTCTATTTTATGAGGTTGATGCACCTAAGAAGGTGTTTGGATTGTGTTGTGGAAGCATGGATAGATTTGTTCATTCATATATGCAGTCACCTCTTGATGATGATGTCTCATTACATGGAGACATTTTTTCCGGGGAGACCACTAGAGCAGCAAATGATGAGAGATGATTCACAAGTTGAGGCACCATTCATTGATCTCAAAGGAGTGGAGACCTTGGGAGATAACCATATGACAGATCTCCTTCATGGGGAATTATCAGCGTTGTCACTATGGAGGATAGATCCATGTTGGAGCTCCGGGTTTTGGTGGAGTATTCCTAGGATCATCTTGCTTGCATGATATTTACAGATCAGCATATGAGGAGATGCATAGATCATGTTCAGATGGAGGAGATACATAACTCCTTGGAGGAGTTAGCACAGCCACCTCTTTTCTCTTTGAGGATGAGAGGAGACTCATTTTTTAGCCACTCCATTTGCATACACAAAACGTATGGTAAGGGTATTGTTTATTTGCATGATGATTTGTAAATTCAACCCTTAACCATAAATGTACAGGATGTTTCTCCAAGGAGGAGCATTCTTCTTTATAGACCCCATGGTCTACTTGAGGCCATGAGCACTATTTGTGACCACTCCCTAGGAGGACTTGGGGAGGAAATGAATTTTGGAGGACATGCTCACCTTGCACCATGCATAATTTAATTTCTCCATACATTTGAGGAAAGTAGGACAGCAAGCAAGTGGTTGAGAGGCCACACCTTTTTTCATACTCTTTTGTAGTTGAGGGTCAAAATGCATTGGTTACAATTGAGGACCATTGTTCTTCTCCCTTGCCACACATGACAGCAAGCATGGTTCTCATAATGGTTCATTATGTTGTTGTTTTATTTGTATTTGTTGAGAGCATGATTGGGGGAATGGCACATTGGTTGGATGTGTCCTTTGTGGGAGAGATCTCCCACATTATTTGCATTGCATGTTCTAATGGGAGCATGAGAGCACATGTGGCCACTACAGCAAAACATTGGTTTCCATTTTAGGTGAGCCATATGATTGAGTGGATGCCATATGATGGTGACCTCCAACTCATCACATATGAGATGATTTAGGACATCATGTTTCATAACGTTGGGGAAGAGATCCTTGGAGGTCTAGTCTTCATTTTGCCACTTGAGGGCAACATTGTTGCAGCCCACTATCAGCATATACTCTACACTTATCCTAAGTGGAGAGGAGGACAGTGTGGGGTAGGCTATTTTTTCTACCAAGATCATATTTTCAACCCACCTACATTGCAGGAGCCAAAGGTGGAAGATGTTTGTCAAGAGTTGCCATGTTGGGAGGTAACTCACTTTGTATGGATCATTGCTTGAGGATGGAGGATCCATTTGGGGAAGATTTTCTTCAACATATTTCTGACTCCATGCCTTGGGTGGAGATTCTTTAGTTCTATCCTTGTAGTTGCTTGAGGAGAAGCAACATTTGGGAGGGGAGGACTGTAATGTTCCCATTTTAGCTCATAGCTAAATGGAACATTAAAATTTTTCTTTTATCACCTAACAGCTAAATAAATGGGTAAGGAGGCCCATGCTCATGAAAAACATGAATAAAATCCCTCATAATTTGGAAGGGATCATCAAAGTGGCTTTATTTTGCACCCTCAAGTGTGAAAAGGGGCAAATGCATGAAGACAAGGTCAAGTTTGACCAAGTCAACAACACTGCCATAGGAGGAGTGGCTTGCTTTGGAAGAAAGCGCAGTGTGAATGAGGAAGAGGATATTTGGTGGAGGAAACCCTAATGGATGGGGCCCATGGAGAGAGAGCTTTCACTTGTTTAAAAGGAGGCCAAGGCAACCATTGTTTCTCATGCTTTGGATTATTCATTTCATGTTTATTCAGACATTGTGCATTCTTTTGTTGTTTAGCAAGAATTGTCGGGGAATTCTTGTTTAGGATACCTTCTCCTTCTTGAGAGGTCTCTTGAAGGATTTTTATTCATTCTCCATATCTCTTGGCTCAAGGCCAAAGCTTCTCCTTTCATATATTGCATTATTTCTGCTCAAGTATAACGCAGTGTTGCTCGGGTGTTGCAGTGGAGGACACCATACACCATTTCCTTGGCTCATCTATCAGAGGAGGGAGCTTCTATTCCTCTGGGAGGTTAGTGAGGGAAATCTAGGAGCATATTGCAGATCATTGGCATCAAGCCAATCATTTCTCTTCACCAACAGTGCAGTCCTTCTCTAGACTGCGTTATTTCTAAGTGTAATTGCAGTGGGGACTTGCTCCACAAGTTTGGAGGGTGAGATCTTAGGTGAAAGGATCAGCCTTTCACTCTAGAGATCCTTTGGATGAGATTCAGCCATCTATTGCAGCATCATCAGCTGTCTACATCCAGTTCTATTTCTGATTTGCAGCTGCTGCCCAGCAACTCTGGCATTTTTGCAGATTCGCCATTTTGTGTATATTTCAGCCAATCCTTTTGAGGATTGTGTATTGTTGTTTCCAGGGGTTGAGATATTTCTCCCCCTCTTTTATTTGAGCTGTCTATTGTCATATTTGTGTATTGACACTATTTTGCAACATTCCTCCTTCATGGATTGCACAGTCATAGCCAGGGCTTCACTTGTATAGCAGTATTTCTCCACATTTCATGTAAATGTTTCATTGAGGCTGCATTGCCTAGCTTGAGAGCTCATTTTCCTCAAGATATTGTATACATTATTGCTGCTATATTCTAATGTAATGGTTATGTGGATCTTCCGACATTTTGGTTTGAATGCATTCACTGCTATTTTCCAGCTCATGTTTATGTATTGTTGATCTCCACATTGGTAATATCTTGAGATATTCCCAATAGTGTAGTTGTTCCTAATTTTGAATATTACAAAGGCACTAGGCTCCACATTCAGGAGGACTGCACTCTCTGGCGTTTCACATGTAACTAGAGAAATTAGCAGGATTACCCATGAATAACATAACTTTTTCCCCTCCTCATGCACATCACGCACGTTCTCCAAGAACTCTATGCATAGGTAATGGGACCACTTTTAGCTTACACCCTTCTCGCGCTGTCCTTCCTGTGCGATAACGTGCACAGGGACCACCTTAGGCCTTCACTTGTGCATAATTTTACATCCCAGTAATAAGGTTCTGAGGCGCACCGCCGGGTCATCAAAATGCTGCACCAGGAAGCCCCTGGTGTGACGTCCCACATTATAGTCTGCTTTCAACTTCATGATGACTCTTTGCTTCTGTATTTTTCCATAGTTCGCCATAGGGTGAGCTCCCTTCTTCTCTTCTAGTGCTATTAGGACTACTAGCTTGCTAAGGGAAAATGGCAAGCTTATATAGATGGTGGAAGGGGAGTTGGGATCCATACAATTGTGGGATTAGCCCTATCCTCAAGGAAGCTTCCATGATAGGTGGAAAACCACCTCCCATACATGGAGATCTGGAGCCAAACCTCCCAACTCATTTTAGAGACTCGTTCAGGAGTTCGTTGGAATCAAACTTCCGCCATTTATTTTTTAAAAACAATCCTTATTAAGCTTGGCACAAGTGAGACACTGGGAAAGAGCGCCAATTGGCGCACCCTCTATGGTGGATTTTCCCCATTGGCGCAACAGCTGAACTGGCTAGTCGCGCCAAGGCCAAAAGATCAGTTTTTAGTATTTTTCAAAGGAAAATTTCTTCAGAGGAATAATTGTCCTTGTCAAGAGGGATGCCATGAAAGTAGTTTTAGGTCATGTCACTGCTCACAGGTCAGGGAAAAGGCCCTCCAATGTGCGGGACAGGGAATTGCAGGGATGGTGACAAATTACTGTGTAACAGATGCCCCCTAAAGCATGAGGCCCGAGAGAGAGAGAGGGGTGAAATTCTTTATGAGAACATGCCCAACTGAAAACACTACCGTCAGAAACCTGCATAGCCAAATATAGCTGATATCTCAAATACATGATATGTGGTATGGGTGCATCCATCCATAATCGAGTATACAATAATCAGGATCCAAGGTATGGATGCAGTCATACAGAAAGGACCAATAAGCAGACTCAGGTATGGTCGCAGCCATCCAATCAATGAGTCATGTAACCAATCCTAATAATCTACAAAATAATTCGTAGCCTGGATGTATATCAGACAAAATCCAGGGTCTTGCGCTCCATATCGACCCGAATAGAGTACAAGTTCAAGCATGCGAATATGTGAGCTGAAGTCGAACATGCAAGAACATCATCTGATTACTAGCCAATAATGAAATCCATTAACATACGCGAGAGAAACCACCAATAATGACGATGGCCCTCAAGGTACATGAGGTACAATCCACGGAATGTGAACAGTGATCTGGCGTCGAACACTCGCAGAATCAACCGATTGAAGGCCAATAATGAAAACCTTGTGTCGAATGCGAAGAACCTGCCATTAAGGCATGCAGGCTCCAAGGTACCTGAAGGGAGTCTCTCGATCAGCTTCCTGGATAATGAGCTAAAGTCGACAAGAAGTGACCTTGATCGAAGGTGGGCCATAGTGTTTCCCACATCATCGACAGGAGACAGAGGAACATAATTTTTGTGAATCAGGATCAGTAGAGAATGAGAGGAGGGTTGAGAACTGTAGAGGTCAAATTTTCTTGAACATATCGGCGGCATGACACTGTATTTGCCAGTATTTGACATCAAAAGATCTGAGGTCATGATGATGAGGCAAAGAGTAGATGAGAGGTCAAAAATGATTACCCAAACCCACGGAAGCAATAAAATAACGAGATGAGATGTCCCCAACTTGACACAAATGCAGAAAAGTGCCATGTTCAAGAGCAACATACTGCCGACACGAAAATGATACTGGTTTCATTTTTCCCCACCATTTCTGGTGAGTACCTCTTTATTTTTACACAAGCTTGAAGAGGATACCATATGCTTGTCATATAATTTTGTCCTTCGGACAAATCCAACCTAGTACATTTAACGAGCCCTAGGAAGGAGGAACTTGAGTATCGTCATCACGACAGAGTCCGATGTCATCAGGTTTTAATGAGTCTGACAAAGGAAGAACTCGGCATCTTTTCATGTTTAGAGAGTTTGAAAAGACATCGAAAAAGTAAACTCCAGCACTCCCTTTTCGTAGATAGTTCCTCAGATCCGAAAAGGTAGAAAACTATGTCTGAGAAAACCTCCTAGTTGTGATAGGCTAGGGTATTCCTTTTTCATAAATAATCTATCCCAGCCCGAAAAAGGGGTAAACGTATACTGGGTAGATATCGTTTTGCAGCCAATTTAACGAGATCAAAACGACAAGCGACTCGATAATATTTTAAATTTTAGAGAGTAAAAAAGGAGTTGAAATTTGACTCCTCCTGGAGGAACGAGTGGTATAAAGGGTAGCATTTGGTTTCGATAATGGTGGAACTACTCTGAACAAATAAAGGTCGAGAGGCTTGCTAACAAGACCACTCATCACAGCGGTTCCTCAGGAATGGGTAAAACAACCAAGTGAAAGCATATGATCGGCCAAGCAGATAGTGACGATGGAGTGAGAAAACCAAGGCTCATCTGGCAAAAACGGGCTGATAAAATGGTAATCACAAGAGGTAAAATGGGAAAGGTTTCATTTTTACACAAGCTTGAAATCAAGAAACTTTTCTTGAAGTTGGTTTCATTTTTACACAAGCTTGAAACAAAGATAAACTATGCTTGAAACCGGTTTCATTTTTACACAAGCTTGAAACGGAAACAAACTATGCTTGAAAAATTAAGCATGCCCCCAGCATGGTGATTCAATTCGAGGTACATGCCCCCCAAGCTTCAATCCTGTTGTGGCCAGCAACAACCCCCCTTTTTATTAGTAATCATACTAAATAAATGGGGACCCTTAGTTAAAAAATCCAAAAAAATCAATTAGTATTTGTTTCCCTTTTCAAATAAAAATTTCTATCATAACTTAGGGAAATTCCTTAGAAAATCCTTAAGAAACACTTAAGTTTATGATAGATTACAATAAAATCTTTCTTTGAGCAAAATAGCGCATCCATCGCAAATGGTAGATATATTTTGTAAAACTGAATCTTTTAAAACTGCGACTTTGCGATATTGCGATAACGCGATCCCAAAAAATCCTATACATTAAAATACTGGTCGCAAATCGCATATCGCAGAAAAATGTTAAATGAATACTTTTTATATGTGATATTTGCGATTTGTGATTTTTCGATATTTGTGATTTGCGATTTTGCGATATTTGCGATTTGCGATTTTGCGATTTGCGATGGTTACGCTTTGAGAAATATGCGATTTGCAATATTGCGATATTGCGATATTGCATAGCAAATCGCAGATCGCAATATCGCAGATTCTTAAAAGCTCGTTATCCAATGTAAATCTTTTCATAAATCAATATCCGTTATGCGCTTTAAATGATTGAATTAATGAATGGATTTTCGATTATCAATAAAAAAGATTTTGTTTTGATTGAAAGGTTGTTTCCATTAGAATAATATATTTCATCCGTTGTTTGCATTCAAAACTATCTCATCACCCTTCTCATGTCATTACTCTCACTTAACTCGTAAAACCGCAGGCGCGAAGGAGCAAAAGACTATACAAAGCTTTCACAGAGCATTATGGGTAAGAAAGAGAAGATTTCAAGTTCTGAAAACAAAGAAATGGCTTCACTATATGCGGATACTGCTTGCAATAAGGATGTTGGTACAACCACCTGGGAAGGAATGTATAATTTGCTTGAAGAAGAAAATCACAGGGTGATGCAAGTTGTGGCCACTGCAGGATCAAGTAATTCATCTGAGGCAACCCTTAAAGAACTGGCTTGTTCATTTCTACATCGGATAGCGGCAAGACCAAGAATTCTTCCGTATACAGACATGGTAAAATGGGTGCTGGACAGCACCAATATTTAAGACAGGCAATTTAGAACTCCAGATCAAGAGCTCATCGGGTCGTTCACTACGGAAGATTTGAGGCTGATGTATCATTTTCCGGAACCTCAGGCGACTTATAATAAACAATTTATGGAGAATTTTTCCAAAGAACATGCAAATTTGGCGGAATGCACACAGGAATGGACCAAAAGAGATGAACCATTGAAGAAAAACAAACACGGTATGTACAGTACTGGTTCACTTACCTCTCCATATTGTTTTGATGCTGCTATGTTATGCAGGATTTTTGGAAAGCCTGATATAAATATGGTCTTACCTGAGTGGCTTCCGTTATTAAATGCTGCTATTAACGCTACTATTGTAGACTGGGCCAAGATATTATCTGACAATTTAGCAACTGCCATTTTCAATTACCGGTCTAAACGAATTGTTTCTCAGAGGATTTATCCTCCTTTTTATCTGTCTGCCTATGTTATGGATGATATCTGCTTTGTTTCTAAATTCCCTCTGATGGGTTGGCAATGGAAGACTCACGATCCTTTGCCTATTCATGTGTATCACAAGGAAATGTGGGAATCCAAGTTTGTTCCTCATTTTTACAAGATTTTCCATGGCATAATGTTGCCTCTGCACAAAACATTGTATAATAAAGATGCTACAAGGTTTTCCCCGGAAGCACAAGTCGACATTCTCCCTGTCGCGCGATGGTTTGGGGAAGAGTGGTTTACCTATGTAAAGGTTTTTGGAAGCTCCGCTTCTCCTCATGTTTTACCCTTATATGTTTCTGATAAACTTATTGCTCGAGAAATTGCATACCAAACCTGTGGTGAAGGAGGTTTGAAAAAGGAATTAAAGGATAAGAAGAAGGCCATTTGGCCACAATTTCCCGTAGCTTGTGGAAAATTTTCATTATTTGATGTTGGACATGCATTCAAGGAAGTAAACGATATTACATGCTTACAATTGTTTAAATTTGCAAAAAGGTTATTCGACCCTAATGAAGTTGCTAAAAATTTCACCACTGTGATCAAATTAAGGATATTTTCCGGAGAAGAGGATCCTTTTGATGATATATTCCTAGGAAAATCCACACTGAAAGAAATTCTACATTCAGCACAGATGCAGTTATCTCCAGAACAATTTCAAGAATTTAAAGTTTACAGAGAAAGAAGACTGACCACTATCCCTTTGGAAAATTTACGCTTGGAACCCACAAGGGAACCAACTCCTAGTGTCAGTCTTAACGGCAGTTCAAGTACAGATAATTCTAAGTCAAAATCTGAAAGAGAGACTTCTGAACGTTCTAATAATTCTAATGAAGAGCAAGATAAAATTGAAGAATTAGTGAAAGATACTGCTCAATCGAAAGAGCTTTCACAACAGCAAATTTTGACTTCTCAGCAGATAAATCCTCCTCCTACCAATGTAAAGCAACAGTCAGTCACAATTGAATTAGACAAAGAATGGGAAAGCTTTAATCAATTGCTTAATGTAGAAGGACAGAATATACAGACCCCTCTACAGACAACAAAATTTTTGAGCACAGGAATAAGTAGCACAGTCACAGAAACTGAGTACATACCTATCATTCCCTCGTCTGAAATTGTACTTAATGTAGAGGACATTCCTCCTCTAGATGTATTCTACAGCCCGAAGTACAAAGCAGTAGTGAAGAAACAAAGGAAAAAGAGAAAATTAGAAGGTGCAATTTCCACTGAAGCAGAACAATTAGATGTCTTGTGGAAAGATCCTACCACAGAGCCTACTGATAATCTTGCTAAGTTATCTCAAATTACAAGGGCTTATGCTTCTGAAACTATTGACAAAGCATTTGAGATACAGCTCTTATTAAATGAAAAAGAAGAACAGATACAAGTTATGCAACATCAATTTCAACAGGTACACGCCAATAATGAAGCACAGATGAAACTTGAAAAGTTACAGCAACAACTTCAAGAAATGCAAATTGGACATCAAAAAAGTTTGGATGATAAAGAGAAACAAATACAGATTATCCAAGATCAGCACAAAGATGATCCTAAGCTTCCAGAGTTTATTTCAGAAACTATTTCTTTAAACAATCAACTATTGCAACAAGAAGAAGTATTATGCCAAAAAATCTTGCAATGGAATTCTTTTTGTCAAGAAAGTGATAAGATCACTAATCATGTCGTAGATTTACGAAATGATTATGATTTAATTAATGAAAAAGTTACTGATTATTTGGTATGGCAAAAAACAAAGGAAGGAAGAAAAGCTGATGCACCAATTATTAATGAAAATCATAAAGAAATACTTTTCAATGACTGGGATGCACAAATCAGAGTGGCAGAGAAAGCAGCAGAAGAGTCGGCTACAGCAGCAAGCAGTCTTACTGATTGTGTAAATGATAATTTGCACAAAGCAAATTTGATTTCAGAAAATGTTCCGGTATATCTTCCACAGGCGTATCAATTGAAAATAGAATGGAGACAAAAGGTGGAAGAAAAAGCAAAATCAATCCAAGGGTTGACAAGATTAAAATGGGATTCTTACTGGACATACCTAGTGAAACCACACAGTCAACACAGTGCGCTTAATTGCATCATTAATTCTGCTGAGAAGATTGCGCCTACACTTGTCGATTCTGTCTTTTCAGGACAGTTGAAATCTGAAGTCGGTCAACCACATCTTCTCAAAACAATGCTAGATGCCCGCAAGTTTAAAGATCAAGTTCATAAGTAGTTACTTAATAGTTTTTATTTTTAGATTTAGTTTTAGTTTTACTGTATTTTTTCCTAGGAAAAGGACGGTCATTTAAACCGAATCCTTAATTTTTGTAATAAACTATTTTTAGATTTAGCTAGTAGTATTAAAACCCTTCTCATGCATTTAGAGAAGGGTCCTGAATTATAATCTTTTTGACTTGGAAGTTACATTTCTGTACTCCATCGGCTCTTATATTTTATAAAGGATCACATCTGGAGATTTTATGCAGAATTATTCTTTAAAGTGTTGCATTTTTGTACCTTGGAGTTGATTTTGCATCAGAATTACTGGATTAGAGTATCAGATTTCATTTGAAAGCTTTCAAGATGAATAAGGTATTTCTATCTGTTCACTATTGATTTCTTTTGTCTTATGATATTCGCTTTAAAATTTGCTATCATTTATATACATTTGGTTTTAACAACGTTTCTTTATATATCATTTTTGAGTATAAATGAAATGTTATCTTTCATAAGTATATGTAGATGATATATCATGATGAATACAATATGCTTATATAACTCTGTTTAATTTCTTAAACAGATTTATCTTTATTTGTTTCTGCACATTTCGATTAAACGATAATACATTTTTATGGTTATTATTCAAACGGAATAATCTGAAGTTGTATTCACATATGATTGCCCGGGTTAGTGTTAGAATTTCTTTATCAGTATTTAGTTTAAATTAGATAGCTTTATTTCAGTCAATTTAGTCTCACTCTCACTCATCCAAATCAACCCATCACCAACCCATTAGTTATAAGGAAACTGGTCCTTTCAATCCAGTCGGAGCCACCATACCAAACGGATAAGGAGCTGTCCTAAGGTCCCGACCGGGTGGTTTTCCCCAATGTTTGAAGCAGAGATTTTCTAGGCTTCAACAAATCCATATGAAAGGTAGATGGGGTGAAGGTTCAAATTACGAGATCAAGAGAAAGACTCGACTGGTATTTTATGAGAACTTATCAAAGACTCGAATTAAACAGGAAAGTGTTTAATTTTTGACGAGGTTGACACATTAAAAGAACTATCCTCAGATGACCTTGTTTCATTTTTTAACGAGCTTGACACAAGAAAATGAACTATGCTCTAAAGAGCTTGTTTCATTTTTTAAGGAGCTTGACACAAGAAAATGAACTTTGCTCCGACGACCTTGTTTCATTTTTTAAGGAGCTTGACACAGGAAAACGAATTGTGCTCCGACAACCTTGTTTCATTTTTTAAGGAGCTTGACACAAGAAAACGAACTCTGCTTCAACGAGCTTGTTTCATTTTTTAAGGAGCTTGACACAAGAAAACGAACTCTGCTTCAACGAGCTTGTTTCATTTTTTAAGGAGCTTGACACAAGAAAACGAACTCTGCTCCGAACACCTTGTTTCATTTTTTAAGGAGCTTGACACAAGGAAAAAAACTGTGCTCCAAAGACCTTGTTTCATTTTTTAAGGAGCTTGACACAAGACAAGGAACTGTGCTCTGACGACCTTGTTTCATTTTTTAAGGAGCTTGACACAAGAAAATGAACTCTACTTCAACCACCTTGTTTCATTTTTTAAGGAGCTTGACACAAGAAAAAGAACTCTGCTCTAACCACCTTGTTTCATTTTTTAAGGAGCTTGACACAAGAAAATGAACTCTGCTCCGGACAGACAACTCATCATGATGAATAAGAAGTCATGGCTCCCAAGAGTTCCACACCGAATGGGAGAACAACATCTTGGAAATCAGGACCCAATTCCCCCAGCACCGTATGCACAATGGCACTATCATTGAATGTGGGCATGGGACAGGTAACCACATAATTGACATGTGGTGGGGATGACACAACAGGTGGATAAAGATCTGGTAGGGATGATGGTGGACTAGCTGCCATATTCGGACCAAAGAACGCAAGTTGATCAATGGTCACGATCCGACCTTGGTGCGGAAAACACATCACACGAAAGAGGGAGGAGACAAGAGCTCCTATGGCATATGTATAATCGTGGCCCAGGAGTAAATTAAAGTCCAAGGGGGCAGGAACAACCATCACGTCCATATGGACAGTTTTCCCTCCTAAAGTAACAAGCAAATTTTGAAGGATCCCTAATGGGTGACTAATCCCTCTGTTAAATGCCAACATATTCTACGTAATAGGTACAAGCGGTGGCAAACCGAAATTTTGCCAAGTAGCTGAGGACAGAATACTAACAGATGCACCTTCATCTATAATGGTACTGGGTATGACCAGATCAAAGGTCTTTACCGTTATCTCAAAAGGCACATATGACGAAAGGCGGTATCCTGGAAGTCGACTCCAATCAAAGGAAGCGACCAAACTACTTGGAGGGGCTACCATCGAAATGAGATGGTCTTCCCTTGGTGTTACGGAAGAAGAAAGAGCATCCTCCTCGATCTCCATCATAGAGTCAGGAGGGGTATCCTCCGGGACCTCCATCATGGGAGGTGGAGGGGCGACTTCTTGAGGTATAGGGACAGGATAATCTTTCTCCAAGTCCGAAGAATCTGAAGAAACAAGAAGAACCTGAGTAATGTGAGATCCACTCTCAACGGAAAAGACTTGGTGCATCGCAGACGGGGCCAGCTCAATTGATCCCATGACCAATGGTTGGTCGGGAACGGGTTCCTAAATTTAAATTTCCGGAGGAGCGGGATCAACCAAGGATGACTCTTGACTGATCATAGGATCAACTGGTGAAGGACTCAAAGAAAACTATTTGTAACCAGCCGGAAGGCATGGTGCAGAAACAGTAGAGTTGTCAAAAACTCTCATGGCTTCATCTATATACAGACAAAGGTGAATGGGATGATGCCCTTCACACAAATTACAAGGATTGGCAAGCTTACCCTGCTTCTTAGGAGCTTTACCAGCACTAGCTGAAGATGTGCCCCCAACCTGACTCCCGAAAGCCAAAGGCAATGGCGGACGACTGTTGGACCATACTTCGAGCACCTTGGGAATGCCAAGGAAATATCAAAGAAGATGGTTTCTCTGGCACAACATGCAAGGGAACTTGACCTTCCACGGAGGGTTGGAAGGTTTATCGAGAGGAGATGTTTTAGAAGCAGTAGCTGCAGCCTTAGCCTCTCTCTTATCGGACTTCTTCTTCTTTGTCTTCTTCTTCTTCTTCTTAGCCACCTAGTTACTCAAATCTAGACTTTCACCAAGCAAAGTAGAAGATGATGATGAAGAAATAGGTGAAGAAGGGGAGAGGTCCACCTTGGAATCAACATGATGTTGCTTAGGTGGAGGAATGGATGGTACGGTTGCCGAGACATTCGGGACCACAGAGGTTGAAAAAAACCAAATAGGAAACCCAACAGTTAACTCAGGAAGGGACAATGTTGCCATATAAGGAGCACCAACATTCCCAAAAGCAGGAAAATGACTAGGATTCCCATCGGAGGGGATTCCTTGGTTGATGAACTCCGGAAAAGTTTCCATTGGAAATGACCCAAAATAACACCCTAAAGAAACTAACTTTAGCCAAGAATATTTCGTGGGCAGTTAATTTTTAAAACATTGAAACAAAACTCTACCATTTCATATTTTAAGAGTCAAGAAACGAGTAAAATATGACTCTATCTCTTTCAGTTTGGAAACAAGCATGAAAGGACAAGTGCTTGATGATATTTTCAAATTTATGGAGTCAGTAAAGATCAAAAATGACTGCTTTGCTAATCTAGGAAAATGGGTGTACCAGATATCCGTGAACTGCCATATACACCTTGGTTAAAAAATGAAAGAGAAATCAACCAAGGACTTGACGTACATGTAGGTAATCTTCCCGAATGTTGTGTCCAGTGTATCATGGGTATAAGGCAGTAGACTCGGCTTCCTATGGATAAAGGATAGCAACCTAGTGGGGTCTCCCTTTATATACACGACGGTACGGGGAGCACAAGTCCGTACTAGCGCTGTCTAAAGCCAAAAGGAAAACGACAACTACAAGGTTTAAGAATGCCAGAACACGTCACTAGCCTAGACCTCTAGATATTTCGTTAATGTTTCAATGTTGCCTTAAGGTAAATTAAGAAATTTTATGGTTGATCTTCAATTATGTCTCGGTTTCAAGGCCCTACCGCATGTCATTTGACAGTCTCCTATATGCAGCTATATGAGAAAAGAAATCTTTCAATTCGATGAATGCTATCTAGTTAAGGGAAGAGCTTCAAACAATGATGCAACAAACAACAATACTGAAAACGAAATTTTGTCCAAACTAGATGACTTTCACTTTCCAAAAGTAATCTAAAATATTCAATGATGTGAATTATGTAATGTAATCTATGCAAAATCCTCTTTTTTGAAAACTATGAAATTGTAATCTATGCACAATTTCATTTTTCTTTTCAAATGATAAGAATGCACTCAATGCATTTTTTGATGAAATGAGAATCTACCTAATGCATGCTTTTAATGAAAGAGAATTCACTCGATGCGATTTTTAGCTTTCAATCATTAAACAATGTAATCTACATTCAATGATAAATATCAAAAAATACTCTTCAATGCAATGTGATCTAATGCATTTTAACGAAAAGAAAACTTTGAGACGAAAACTAAATGAACGCAAATCTTCTTAATGAAGGATGAATTCAAAAGGGATGCAAACAAACACTAGGAATGCAATCATTGTTTCAAACACTTTGTGACGAAATTCCTCAAAAGGCGACAAGACATATGAGGTCAAACACAAAGAGCACTTCCAAAGCATGAGATCAAAACAAGGCATTCATTCCCTTTTACATCAAGCAATCATGGAAAGAAGACATTTCAGCTGAACAAAGAGCAATGTAATCTATGCTCATACAGAGAAAAGACCTAAAGGTAAAGACACACTGGTGAAGGATTTAGGGAAAAAATCTCAATTTTCACACACCTTGAAATTGGCACGACTTTTGTGGGTGAAACTAGCGCCAACTGGTGCGACTTTCTCACTGACAACAAGCGCCAATGGCCAATTGCCGTAGGTTGCTAACTGAAAACAAGCTCCAACGTCTGAAAATGAAAAAACAAATAATTTCTCCCAACCAAGACCAGACTCACCACTTCAAGAAAAATCTAAAAAAAACCCAGAAGGAAAATCACTAACCAAAAAGACTTCCGAACAAGGGAAAACCCTAGCACCTACAAGAAATGGCACGACTGTTTGGCTATAATCTGCGCTAGACAAGGGATCGCGCGAGTGATGAACTGGAAACTTGTGCCAATGGGAGCAACTGTCAGGGTGGAAACCGTGCCAATGAAGCCAACCATGAAAAGATGAAAATTTCATAAAATAAGAGGTCAGATCTGATCCACTGGGGCTGAACAGAGGTCTTACACTAGAAGGAGACAAACCAGAAGATAAAATCAAGCAGACACAAGCCAAAACAACTGAAAGAGACAAGACAAACTCCAATCAAATCCCCAGCGGAGTTGCTAGTTTGTTGGAGAGGTAAATCCCCTCTGCGGACAGAGGCGATCCCTACTAGCCCAGATCGGGTCTAGCAACAATCAGGTCATGCAAAGACATAGGTTCCTAGTTACAAAATGACCAAGATGCGATAAGAATCCTACCTCAAATCCCACACATTTGTCGTTGCAGAAAGTATGACGCTTCTCGTCCTCCGCTTTGGCAGATCACGATCCTTCTGCTTAATGCGTCCTAACACCTGCACACATGCAAATAAACACAACGATACACAACATAGAATCTAAATTTTGTAACCATACATTAGTCAGAGAGGATGTAATTCATTGCATCAAAGACAAAGACACATGAATGAAACCATAATCAAAGTCGCTTATTATTAATAATAACAAAGAAAGATATAACCCAAGGCTCTGACGCTGGATCTTCCTTTGGTGGGTCGAAAGCAGAGCACGTCTCAACGAAGCTTGTCGGAAACGAGACAAAGCTCTCTCTCTTCGGCTTGGCTCTCAATGGTTTTCTGGCAATAATCTCATTGCTACAAGTTCAGCTCTTCTCTTCTAGTGCTATTAGGACTACTAGCTTGCTAAGGGAAAATGGCAAGCTTATATAGATGGTGGAAGGGGAGTTGGGATCCATACAATTGTGGGATTGGCCCTATCCTCAAGGAAGCTTCAATGATAGGTGGAAAACCACCTCCCATACATGGAGATCCGGAGCCAAACCTCCCAACTCATTTTAGAGACTCGTTCAGGAGTTGGTTGGAATCAAACTTCTGCCATTTATTTTTTTTAAACAATCCTTATTAAGCTTGGTGCGAGCAAGACACTGGGACAAAGCGCCAGTTGGTGCGCCCTCTATGGTGGATTTTCCCCATTGCCGCGAGGGCTGAACTAGCTAGTCGTGCCAAGGCCAAAAGATCATTTTTTAGGGTTTTTAAAAGGAAACTTTCTTCAGAGGAATGATTGTCCTTGTCAAGAGGGATGCCATGAAAGTGGTTTCAGGTCATGTCACTGCTCACAGGTCATGGAAAAGGCCCTCCAATGTGCGGGATGGGGAATTGCAGGGATGGTGACAAATTACTGTGTAATAGATGCCAAAGAAGGGACCTCACCCTATGGCGAGCTAGGGAGAGGTAAATCCCCTCTGCGAACAGAGGCGATCCCTGCTAGCCTAGATCGGGTCTAGCAACAATCAATCACGCAGTGACGCAGGTCTCTAGTTACAAAATGACAAGAAATGACAAGTTTCCTACCTCAGGTCCTATACGATGGTCGTCGAAGGAAGGATGATGCTTCCCGTCCTCCGCTTTGTCAGATCATGATCATTTTTCTTAGCACATCCGAAAACCTGCACACATGTGAAGAAACAAAACGATACACAGCATAGAATCTAAATCTTGTAACTATACATCAGTCAGAGAAGATGTAATTCATTGCATCAAAGATAAAGATACACGAATGAAACCATAATCAAAGTCGCTTATCATTAATAGAACCAAGGAATGATACAACCTTAAGCTCTGACGCTGGATCTTCCTTCGGCGGGGTCGACAGTGGAGCACGTCTCAATGAAGCTCGTAGGAAATGGGACAAAGCTCTCTCTCTTTGGCTTGGCTCTCAAAGGCTGTCTGGCGATAGTCTCCTTGCTACAGATTCAGCTCTTGCTTCTATGACCATTAAGGCTACTAGCTTGCTAAGGGAAAATGGAAAGCTTATATAGATGGTGGAAGGGGAGTTGGGATCCCTACAATCGTGGGATTGGCCCTATCCTCAAGGAAGCTTCCATGATAGGTGGAAAACCACCTCCCATACATGGAGATCCGGAGCTAAACCTCCCAACTCATTTTAGAGACTCGTTCAGGAATTTTTTGGAATCAAACTTCCGCCATTTAGTTTTTAAAAACATGCCTTATTAAGCTTGGCGCGATCAATACACTGGGACAGAGCGCCCGTTGGCGTGCCCTCTTTGGTGGATTTTCCCCATTGGCACGAGGGTTGAATTGGCTAGTCACGCCAAGGCCAAAAGGTCTGTTTTTAGGGTTTTTCAAAGGAAACTTTCTTCAGAGGAATGATTTTCCCATTCAAGGGGGATGCCATGAAAGTGGTTTCAGGTCATGTCACTGCTCACAGGTCACCGAAAATTCCCTCCAATGTGCGGGATGGGGAATTTCAGGGACGGTGACAAATTACTGTGTAACAGATGCCCCCTAAATCATGAGGCCTGAGAGAGAGAGAGAGGGGTGAAATGATTTACGAGAACGTGTCCAACTAAAAACACTGCCATCGGAAAACCTACGTAGACAAGTACAACTGATATCTCAAATACATGATATGTGGTATGGGAATAGCCATCCATAACAGAGTATACAATAATCAGGATCCAAGGTATGGACGCAGCCATCCAAAAAGGATCAATAAGTAGACTCAGGTATGGTCGCAGCGATCCAATCAATGAGTCACGTAACCAATCATGATAATCCACAAAATCCGGAGCCTGAATTCCATCAGAAAAAACCCAGGGTCTTGCACTCCATCTCGACCCGCACAGAGTACAAGTTCAAGCATGCGAATATGTGAGCTAAAGTAGAACATGCAAGAACATCATCTAAAAGTCGTTAACAGACGTGAGAGGAACCACCAATAATGAAGATGGCCCTCAAGGTACTATAGGCACAATCCACAAAATGTGATCAGTGAGATTGCATCAAACACCCGCAGAATCATTCGATCGAAGGCCAATGATGAAAACCTTGCGTTGAATGTGAAGAACCTGCCATTGAGGCATGCAAGCTCCAAGGTACTGGAAGGGAATCTCTAGATCACCTTCCTAGATAATGAGTTGAAGTCAACAGGAAGTGACCTTTATCGAAGGTGGGCCATAGTGTTTCCCACATCATCGACGCGAGACAGAGGAACATAATGTTTGTGAATCAGGATCAATAGAGAATCAGAGGAGGGTTGAAACTGCAAAGGTCAACTTCTCTTGAACATATCGGTGGCACTACACTGGATTTGGCAGTATTTGAAAAAATATCTGAGGTCATGATGACGTGGCAAAGAGCAGATGAGAGGTCAAAAGAGATTATCCAAACCCACGGAGGTAAGTAGATAACGAGATGAGATGTCCCCAACCCGAAACGAATGCAGACAAGTGCCATGTTCAAGAGCGACATACTGCTAACACAACGATGATATTGGTTCCATTTTTTCCCCACCATTTCTGGCGAGTACCTCTTTATTTTTACACAAGCTTGAAGAGGATACCATATGCTTGTCATATAAGTTTGTCCTTCGGACAAATCCAACCTAGTACATTTAACGAGCCCTAGGAAGGAGGAACTCGAGTAACATCATTATGATGGAGTCCGATGTCATCAGGTTTTAATGAGTCTGACAAAGGAAGAACTCGGCGTCTTTTCATGTTTAGAGAGTCTGAAAAGGCAGCGGAAAAGTAAACTCCAACAGTCCCTTTCGGTAGATAGTCCCTCAGATCCGAAAAGGTATAAAACTGTGTCTGAGAGAACCTCCTAGTCACGATAGGCTAGGGTATTCCTTTTTTGTAAATAATCTATCCTAGCCCGAAAAAGGGGTAAACATATACTGGTTAGATGTCGTTTTGCAGCCAATTTAACGAAATCAAAACGACAAGAAACTCGGAAATATTTTCAATTTTAGAGAGTCAGAAAAGAGCTGAAAGGTGACTCCTCCTGGAGGAACGAGTGGTATAAATGGTAGCTACTGGTTCCGGTGATGGTGGAACTGCTCAGAATAAGTAAAGGTTAAGAGGTTGGCTAACACGACCACTCATCGTAGCATTTCCTCAGGAATGGGTGAAACAACCAAGTGAAGGCATATGATCGGCAAAGAAGATAGTGACGATGGAGTGAAAAAACCAAGGCTTATCTGGAAAAAACAGGCTGATAAAATGGCAATCACAAGAGGTAAAATAGGAATGGTTTCATTTTTACACAAGCTTGAAATCAGAAAAATTTGCTTGAAATTGGTTTCATTTTTACACAAGCTTGAAACAAAGATAAATCATGTTTGAAACTGGTTTCATTTTTACACAAGCTTGAAACGGAAACAAAATATTCTTGAAAAAGTAAGCATGCCCCCAGCATGGTGACTCAATTCGAGGTACATGCCCCCCAAGCTTCAATCCATATGAAAGGCAAATGGAGTGAAGGTTCAAGCTATGAGATCAATAGAAAGACTCGACTGGGATTTTACGAGATCTTATCAAAGAATCTAATTGAACGAGAACGTGTTTCATTGTTTTAATGAGGTTGACACATTAAAAGAACTATCCTCATAATAGCTTGTTTCATTGTTTGAGGAGCTTGACACAAGAGAATGAACTCTCCTCCGACGATCTTGTTTCATTTTTTAAGGAGCTTGACACAAGAAAACGAACTTTGCTCCGACAAGCTTGTTTCATTTTTTAAGGAGCTTGACAAAAGAAAACGAAATCTCCTCCGAACACTTTGTTTCATTTTTTAAGAAGCTTGACACAAGAAAACGAACTCTGCTCTGACAACCTTGTTTCATTTTTTAAGGATATTGACACAAGAAAATGAACTATGCTCTAACAGACCTCATCATAATGAATAAGAATTCATAGCTTTCAAGAGTTCCACACTGGATGGAAGAACAACATCTCGGAAATCAGGACCCAATGCCCCCAGCACCCGATGTACAATGGCACTATCACTGAATACGGGCACATGACAGGTAGCCACATAATTGACATGCGGCGGGGATGACACAACTGATGGATAAAGATCCAGCAGGGATGATGGTGGACCAAATTTCATGTTAGGACCAAAGAATGAAAGCTGATTGATGGTCACGATCCGACCTTGGTGCGGAAAACACATCACACGAAAGAGGGAGGAGACAAGCGATCCCATGGCATAAGTATAATCACAGCCCAAGAGTAAATTAAAGTCCAAGGGGCCAGGAAAAACCATCATGTCCATATGGATAGCTTTCCCTCCCAAAGTAATGGGCAACTTCGGAAGGATCCCTAATGGGTGACTAGTTCTTCTGTTAAACTTCATCAGATTCTGCATAAGAGGCACAAGCGGTGGTGAACCGAAATCTTGCCAAGTAGTTGAGGATAAAATATTAATATACACGCCTTCATCTATAACAGTGCTAGGTACGACCAGACCATAGGTTTGTACTGTTATCTCAAAAGGCACATAATATGGAAGGCGGTATCCTGCAAACCGATTCCAATCAAAGGAAGAGATCAAACTGCTTGGAGGGGTTACCATCGAACCGAGATGGTTTTCCCCTGGTGTTACGGAAGAAGAAGGAGCATCCTCCACGACCTCCATCACGAAGTCAAGAGGAGTATCCTCTGGTACCTCCATCACGGGAGGTGGAGGTGCAGCTTCTTGAGATATAGGGATAGGAGAATCTTTCTCCAAGTCCGAGGAATCTGAAGAAACAAGAAGAACTTGAGAGATGTGAGATCCACTCTCGACGGAAAAGACCTGGTGTACCATAGACAGGGCCAGCTCAACCGATCCCACAACCAATGGTTGGTTGGGAACGGATTCCTGATGGTAAATTTTCAGGGGAGTAGGATTGACCAAGGATGACTCTTGACCAATCGAAGGATCAGCTAGTGGAGGACTCAAAGAAATCCATTTATAACCAGCCGGGAGGCATGGTGTAGAAATAGTTGATTTGTCCAAAACTCTCTTGGCTTCGTCCATATACGGATAAATATGAATGGCATGATGCCTTTCACACAACTTACATGGATTGGTAATCTTACCTTGCTTCTTAGGAGCTTTACCAGCACTAGCTGAAGATGTGCCCCCAACCTAACTCTCAGAAGCCAAAGGCAATAGCGGACGGCTGTTGGACCATACTTCGAGCACCTTGGGAATGCCAAGGCAATCTCGAAGAAGATGGTTTCCCTGGCACAACATGCAAGGGAACTTGACTTTCCACGGAGGGTTGGAAGGTTTATCAATGGAAGGCTTCTTAGGCGCAATAGCCGCAGAGCTAGCCTCTCCTTTATCGCACTTCTTCTTCTTCTTCTTAGCCACCTGGTTACTCGAATCTAGACTTTCACCAGGCGAAGTAGAAGAGGAGGACGCAGAAATAGGCGAAGAAGGAGAGAGGTCCACCTTGGAATCAACATGGCATTGTTCATGCAGAGGAACTTATTAAACAGTATCCAGGACATTCGGGACTACAGAGGTTGAAAAAAACCAAACAGGAAACCCAACAGTTAACCCAGGAAGGGACAACAATGCCATATGAGGAGCACCAACATTCCCAAAAGGAGTAAAATGACCAGGATTCCCATCGGAGGGGATTCCTTGGTTGGTGAACTCCGAAAAAGTTGCCATTAGAAACAAATTTAAAACAACACCCTAAGGAAACTAACTTTAACCAAGAATATTTGGAGGGCAGTTAATTTTTAAAACATTGAAACAAAACTCTATTGTTTCATATTTTAAGAGTCGAGAAATAGGAAAAAGGTGACTCTATCGCTTTCAGATTAGAAACAAGCATGAAAGGACAAGCGCTTGATGATATTTTCAAATCTAATGAGTCATAAAAGATCGAAATGACTACTCTGGTAATCTAGGCAGATGGGTGTACCAGATATCCGTGAACTGCAATATACACCTTGGTTCAAAAATGAAAGAGAAATCAACCAAGGACTTGACGTACGTGCAGGTAATCTCCCCGAATGTTGTGTCTGGTGTATCGCGGGTATAACGCGGTAGACTCGACTTCCTACAGATAAAGGATTGCAACCTAATGGGGTCTCCCTTTATATATGCGACGGTACGGGGAGCACAAGTCTATACTAGCACTGTCTAAAGCCAAGAGGCGAACGACAGCTACTAAGTTGAATGACGTCGGAACACATCACTAGCCTAGACCTCTAGATATTTCGTTAATGTTTCAATTTTTCCTTAAGGTAAATTGAATAAATTTTAGAGTTGATCTTCAATTATGTTTCAATTTCAGGCCCTACTGCATGTCATCTGACAATATCTTATATGCAGCTATATGAGGAAAGAAATCTTTCAATTCGATGAACGCTATCTAGTCAAGGGAAGAGCTTCAAACAAGGATGCAACAAACAGCAATACTGAAAACGAAACTTTTTCCAAACTAGATGACTTTCACTTTCCAAAAGTAGTCTAAAACATTCAACGATGCGAATAATGCAATGTAATATGTGCAAAATCCTCTTTTTTGAAAACTATGCAATTGTAATCTATGCACAATTTCCTTTTTATTTTGAAATGATAAGAATGCACTCAATGCATTTTTTGATGAAATGAGAATCTACTTAATGTATGCTTTTAATGAAAGAGAATGCACTCAATGCGATTTTTAGCTTTCAATCATTAAAAATTGTAATCTAAGTTCAATGATGGATCTCAAAAAATACTTTTCAATGCAATGTGATCTAATGCATTTTAACAAAAAGCAAACTATGAGACGAAAACTAAATGAACGCAAATCTTCTTAATGAAAAGATGAATGCGAAAGGGATGCAAAACCACACTAAGAATGCAATCGTTGTTTTAAACACTTTGTAACGAAATTCCTCAAAAGGCTACAAGACATATGAGGTCAAGCACAAAAAGGACTTCCAAAGAATGAGTTAAAAACAAGACATTCATTCCCTTTTACATCAAACAATCATGGCAAGAAGACATTCCAGCTAAAAAATGAGCAATGTAATCTATGCTCATACAGAGAAAATACCGGAAGGGAAAGACACACTGGTGAAGGATTTAGGGAAAAAATCTCAATTTTCACACACCCTGAAATTGGCATGACTTTGGTGGGTGAAACTAGCGCCAACTGGTGTGACTTGCTCACTGACAACTAGCGCCAATGGCAATTGGCGCGTGTTGCTAACTGACAACAAGCGCCAACGCCTGAAAATGAAAAAAAAAGAATTTCTCCCAACCAAGACCAGACTCACTACTTCAAGAAAAATCTAAAACTAACCCAGAAGAAAAGTATTGACCCAAAAAAACTTCCAAACAAGGGACAACCCTAGCACCTATAGGAAATGGCGCAATTGTCTATCTATAATCTGTGCCAGACAGGGGATGGCACGAGTGATGAACTGGCAACTTGCGCCAATGGGCGCGACTGTCAGGGTGGAAACTGCGCCAATCAAGCCAACCATGAAAAGATGAAAATTTCGGAAAATCAGAGGTCAGATCTGATCCTCTGGGGCTGAACAGAGGTTTTACACCAGAAGGAGACAGACCAGGCAGACAAAATCCAAAAGCAACCGAAAGAGACAAGACAAACTCTAATCAAATCCCCAGTGGAGTTGCTAGTTTGTTGGAGAGGTAAATCCCCTCTGCAGATATAGGTGATCCCTACTAGCCCAGATCGGGTCTAGCAATAATAAATCACACAGTGACGCAGGTCTCTAGTTACAAAATGACAAGAAATGACAAGTTTCCTACCTCAAGTCCTATGCGATGGTCGTCGAAGGAAGGATGACGCTTCCCATCCTCCACTTTGGCAGATCACAATCCTTTCGCTTAGCACGTCCGAACAGCTGCACACACATGAAGAAACACAACGATACACGGCATAGAATATAAATCTTGTAACTATACATCAGTCAGAGAAGATGTAATTCATTGCATTGAAGATAAAGATACACGAATGAAACCATAATCAAAGTCGCTTATCATTAATAGAACCAAGGAATGATACAACCTTAAGCTCTGACACTGGATCTTCCTTCGGCGGGGTTGACAGTGGAGCACGTCTCAATGAAGCTCCTGAGAAATGGGACAAAGCTCTCTCTCTTCGGCTTGGCTCTCAAAGGCTGTCTGGCGATAGTCTCCTTGCTACAGATTCAACTCTTGCTTCTATGACCATTAAGGCTACTAGCTTGCTAAGGGAAAATGGCAAGCTTATATAGATGGTGGAATGGGAGTTGGGATCCCTACAATCATGGGATTGGCCCTATCCTCAAGGAAGCTTCCATGATAGGTAGAAAACCACCTCCCATACATGGAGATTCGGAGCCAAACCTCCCAACTCATTTTAGAGACTCGTTCAGGAATTTGTTGGAATCAAACTTCCGCCATTTATTTTAAAAAAACATGCCGTATTAAGCTTGGCTTGAGCAATGCACTGGGACAGAGTGCCCATTGGCGCGCCCTCTTTGGTGTATTTTCCCCATTGGCATGAGGGCTGAACTGGTTAGTCGCGCCATGGCCAAAAGGTCTATTTTTAGGGTTTTTCAAAGGAAACTTTCTTCAGAGGAATGATTGTCTTTGTCAAGGGGGATGCCATGAAAGTGGTTTCAGGTCATGTCACTCCTCACAGGTCATGGAAAAGTCCCTCCAATGTGAGGGACGGGGAATTGCAGGGACGGTGACAAATTACTATGTAACAAGTACCATTTGTAGCTTACACCTTCTCGCACTATCCTTCCTGTGCGATAACATGCGCAAGGACCACCTTAGGCCTACACTTGTGCATAATTTTACATCCCAGTAATAAGATTCTGAGGCGCACCGCCGGGTCATCAAAATGCTACACCAGGAAGCCACTGGTGTGACGTCCCACATTATAGTTTGCTTTCAACTTCATGACGACTCTTTTCTTCTGGGTTTTTCCATAGCTCGCCATAGGGTGAGGTCCCTTCTTTGGCAATCTAGTGATCCGATGGATCAACACGACATCGATAGGAATTTGGTTCTAAATCCATAGACACCCATTGTGCACCAACACCAAAATTTGGTGCACACAGACATCGGTGATGGGGTACCTTCCAAAGTGGGGAATCCTTAATAAGTTGAGAATACAGGCATTAATTAACCCATGCGTCTATGACATCGGCTCTAATTTCATGACTCTACCATACAATACACGCTCTAGGTAGTAATATGGCGCCAATTCAGGGAATGTCTTCTCATTGGCCAAATCATAGCCGACAAACTTCACAAGTGGGATCTTTCCAAACATATCCTCCTCAAATGTGACTGCCTCAGGGATTAACAACATTTGCAGGTAGTTGTGTGCCATATCCACATCCTTTGGAGCTTTAAAAAAAGTTTTGCACGGCTTCACCTACTTGGGAAGCCACGAGATGGGCTCGACAAAGAGCGTAGCCTCCTTAGTCATTGACATATGTCTCTTTTTTGGGTCACCCATAGGGATCTCTCATTTTTCACCTGGTGTGGGGAAGTAATCTATCTAGGGGATGTTCGTGACTTTGATGACGATCCCTTAGTCACCTTACCCTTTCCCTTGGCAGGTGTTGATACTACTTCTTTAACCTCCGAGATAACTTCATGGACTTCTTCATAGCCCCGATTGGTAGATGTTGTGATTGGCACAAATTTCTCTTTAGACTGTGCACTCTCAGCAGCCGGGTTGGTGGTCGTCATTCTAGGCTTGAAGATAAAATTGGGATTGATCACGTTGGATGTGGGGGTCTCACAGCCAGACATACAGTGCACAATAATAATTTCAGGGCACAATTCACTCAAAAAGCAAAGGAACAGAATGCGATCTGCTTCCTTACTTTTATAGGCGATCCATGGTAAAAACGGTCGGAACTTCATTAATGGCACCTTATCCCCATAAAAGCGATAAAAAATCTTGTGAGGTATCCTCATTAATTGCAGAAAACCTGCTCCATCCAATGGTAAAATCAATTTTTCACCTAGAGTTAATGTCCCAACAGCTATTTTTTCCCATCGCGCACAGCCTCTGTGCTTATGTCGCACCTGCCTACGTATGTCCTCTGCATAGCACGCAGACAAGTGGATTTCGTTTCTCTGGCCATATAGTCATTTGGTAGGCACAAGGTTATCCCTATATATCTTCAGTCGACTTTCGTTGATGTACCCGAGGAGACTCTTGCCACACAACATGTCCAAGTGCACCGCATCCCCATTAGTGATCTCCTTCACAATATACGGCCCCAACCAATGCTTTCTAAGCTTTCCTATGTGGCGTGCAAACTGACTGTCATACAAAAAAACTAGAGATTCTTCTTTGAATGCCTTATGTCAGATGTGCCTATCATGCTAGGCCTTTTCGCGTGCCTTCTATACTTGATGATGAAAGCTGGCAATAAATTGATCCTGCTTTAATGCAACCAATTTTGATAGACATTCCTCCATGATCTTTGGTTCAGCCATATTATTTAGTGTTGTGATGCGCAGACTTGGAACGATGTATTCCATTGGCATGATTGCTTCTTGGCCATAAACCATCCTGAATGGTGTTTTACTAGTCAACTTCTTGCATGTAGTCCTATAAGCCCGTAAGATAGAAGGGATGTGCATGTCCTAATCATTCAATTTTTCATTGCAGATCATTGTGAGCACATTCTCTAGGATTTTTTTAAAGGCTTCCACCGCACCATTTTCCTGAGGGCGATAGGGAGTACTCTTCTGGTGATGTATCTGGAATTCCTTTGTCAGATCTTCAATGGTATCATTAACAAAGTGTGTACCTAGATCACTCATAAATATCTTTGGGCACCCAAATCTAGTCAAGATATTTTCAAAAATAAATTGCGCAACAGTGTCTATAGTACAATCTTTTACTGGCTTGGCTTCTACCCATCTAGTTACATAATCTATTGCAGTGATGATATGGCGTGTGCTAGTATTTTTCCCAGGAGGATTAATAGGTCCAAAAAAGTTTATGGCCCATTTATCAAAAGCTTGCAAGGCCATCTTTGGCTGTAATGGCATCTCATCTCTATGTTATGGCTTCCCTATTCTTTGGCATGCATCACAAGCTCGAAAATATGCATGTGCATCATTGTGCAGTGTGGGCCACCATAACACAGCACGTAGCACCTTATGCGCAGTATCTTTCCATGCATAGTGGCCTCCTGCCACTCCCCCATGAGCTTCAGCCAAGTTTTATTGTATTTCATGTTCTAAGACATACCTTCTTAACCCTTCATTTTCTCCCAACTTGTATAATTGACCAACAATCAATGTAAATTCAATTGCATGCGAAACCAACTCCCTTTTTTTCACCGTGTATTCAGCAGGTGCACTTCCAGTAGTAAAAAATTAAATGATATCTACAAAGTGTTCATCGACCACTTTAATGGCAAAGAGTTGCGCATCAGGTAGTCCCTCCTCCAGATTGGTCGGTTCCTCCCTATTCTCAATGCGTGATAAGTGATCATGTCCAACATTCAATCTACCGGGCTTAACAATTATTTCAAAATCATATTCTTGAAATAGCAACAGTAATCTACAAATATTCCACCCCAACGCAGTCTTGTTGACCAGGTACTTCAAAGCAAAGTGGTTGGTGAACATCTTGAAGTGCCCTCCTAGAAGATAATGCCTATATTTTTGCAGAGCATAGACCATAGCCAAACCTTACCTCTATGTGGTTGAATAGTTGCGCTCTACACTAGAGATATTCCTACTTGCAAAGGCAATGGGGTGATCAATATCTCCTTCTCTTGGTTTTGCTAAGACAACTCCAAGTGAAATGTCGGATGCATCAACATGCACATGGAAGACCTTGGACCAGTCAGGGAATATTAAAATAGGTGCAGTAACCATCTTTTCCTTCAACATCTCCAAGCTCTTTTGGAATTCTTCATACTAGAAAAAGGACACATATTTATTTATCAATTTTTCCATGGGTGCAATGATTAGAGCATAGCCTTGAATTAATTTTCTATAATATCCTATATATCCTAGAATAGAGCGCAGTTGTTTCTCATTGGCAGGAACCTCCAAGTTGATAATAACTACAATCTTGGTTGGATCTACCATCAACCCTTGCTGACAAACAATATTCCCCAACAAGATTCCAAAAGGAACACAAAATATACAATTATTCAAGTTGAGAGAGATTTTATGCTTCCAGCAAGTGTCGAGCATCATGCGCAGGTTGGAAACATGCTTCTTTAGTAGTCCCAACACATTCCAATCATCAAAGTACACTTCTAGAAAATTGTGCATGAACTTCTTGAATACAGCGACTACTATGTGCGAGAATATAGCAGGTGCATTCTTCAACCCAAAAGGCATGACTGTGTATTGGAAGGATCCCCATTCTGTTGAAAAATTGGTCTTACTTCGATCTTCCGGCATAATCCTTGTCTGATGATACCGTGGAAATCAATCAGTGAAAGAGTAGGCCTCTTTTTCTCCCACATTGTCCAATATATCATCTGAAAATGGAGTATGGAAGGGGTCATGTACGCATGTATCATTCAGTTTTTGCAGGTACACACAAATCCTTATTCCTTCCTTATTCTTCTTTTCCTGAACAACCATCGAGCTCGCCTAATCAGACTGCTTCACAGGCTCAATGATTCCTACAGCAACGATTTTATCCAATTATTCCTTCACTTTCTGCTTATATTTTGGATTTAATCATTATGGTCGCTTCTTGACAGGGCACACATTTGGTTTCAGAGTGATTTTCATAACTCCCAAATCTCCAAAAATTCCTTTTAGCTCAGAAAAATTTGTGGGAAACAGGTCCTGATATTCGGTCAATAGCTCCGCAACCTTTCCCATTGTGTCATCATCCCAATAATCTCCTATTTTGGCCATCTTGGGATTTTCCTTCATCCCAATGTTGAGTTCCTTTAGTTTTAAAGGCTTAGTCACATCCATCATTCCTAACAAGGGCCCTTCAACTGCGCGCTCCCCCTCATATTCTGGGATATTGATATTTCTTGGATCTTCATCGTTATCTTCCACTAACAAATTTCTTCAGTTGGAAATATCCTGCATCTGTGCTTCCCATGCTGGCGCAACACATTCTATCCGAGGCTGGGAATCATCAAAGACAATTTCTTCTATATCTTGTAGGGCTTCGTCCAGTTCCTCTAATCCATGAGCCATGTCGAAGGTTAACAGAAAGCTTTCGCTCATTGTAACCCAATTAAGAGTCCCTTGACACAGGCCCGTCTGCAAATACCACACAGTAGGGATTGGTCCCAACTTATGGATAAACATGTGAACCCATTCGGCCCTAATATTATTATCCCAAACCTCCATCCACGTAGCCAGGTGTTTGTGCAGATCACCTTGGCCACCAAAAATATCAATTGTTTGGGTAGTGGGCTGCTCAAAGTGCAACCACATCATTCTGATGCATTCCTCCCAATCCTCAAATTTCCCTTTGTGCGTATCCCACCAACGTGCAGGAGTTGTTTGCATGGAAATATAGAGTGCCTTGAACCTTCATTCTTTCGAGACAGCCTTTTCCATGTTTTCCAAAAATAAAAAAACATTACTAGAACCATTAAAATAGGGTAATTCCCATACCTCTGAGGAGATGCATCACAAATTTTTAGTGACTCTGAGGCAGTGCAACGCAGAAACATCATGCAGGTGATTCTTCTAGTTTTCCATTTCCCCATCCAAATCATAGAAGCATGAGCTATCCTTTTCCCAATTCAACATCACATCAACAGTTGGGTTAATCCAATCCTTATATAGTGCAGTTAACTTGTATATATGGTTGACATCGTCTCCTTCGCCCATTGGTTCTATATATCTCCCCCCTTCCGCAAGATCCAAGGATACTATAACCCGAGTACCATTGTTTTCAAATATCATACTCGTGCACTTCAAGTTGATGATGCCCCCCATATCAATGGCCTAATATAGTCCTAGCAGCACAGGGTAGGGGTCCGCATCATCAACAATTTGTATTACTTCAAATTTTGCATGTACCTTGACTCTAGAAATATCTACTAGAACATGTGGGAGTCTCCCCAGTGGAATAATCTTTTGTTGATTGGCCATGCACCTAAATTTTGGACCATTCCAACTTTGGTTTGCCCATCTTCTACCAGTTCTACTTAGCTAGAAAATTTGCATCAGATCCCAAGTCCAAAATGGCTTGATCCATATCGTATTCCCCAATTTGCACGTTCATGCGCATCTCCCAACCAATTCTCTTCTTATTCTTGCAGATCTTGTTTACAGCCTTGATCTCAGTCTGAGGCAACTCCTTATTCGCGCAGCTATCTATTAGATTCTGAAGGTTTCCTACGGATTTCTAGTTACGCAGTAGCTTGATGCATGCTTGCAAAAAGGGTTTGACTTTGTCATCAAAATTTTATTATGTGATTGACTTGGATGTGGACGCATCTGCAGCGACAAAATCCTTTCTAGCTTCTACAAATGTCTCCTTCTCCTTCTACAGGTTGATTCCTTCCTTCTTCTCAGAAGCCTTCCTGATCCAAGGTTCTGCATCAGCCTTATTTCCCTCATCTCCTCTAGTGGCAGCACCACTGCGTATAATTATGTTTACACTCAGATCATCTTCCCAAACTCATATCTAACCATTTGTATATTCTGTGTAGGTGTTTTTTGTTGCTTCTCCTGCATTCTAGCAATCAAAATGGAACAATATTCAATAACATGATCAAAATGTCTACAATACCTGCAAGACTGTGGCGCAGGGTTCAGATAATCGTGTGCAAAGTTCCTAGCATCTACACACTTGTAGCAGATTAGTTTTCCTCTTCCGCAAATTGCACCTCCACCTCTCCCTCCTCCCCTTCCTCTGGCTGGAGATCCATCATGCCCAGAGGGGGACATTGGTGAAGATGGGTCGGCATGCACTCTATAGAGATTGGCATTGTCTATCATCATATCAAATGTGCGGTAGTGGTGCTCATCACGGCCAGCCGAAGAGAAAAACCTACACCACTGCTACTTCAGTTCTAGTACATAACTTCATAATCGAGGGAAATGGTTTGTGTCGTGTTGCCCATCCACTTGACAGTCAGCGCACCACAGCATGGGAGTACTACTCGGTCGTGCACCATCCTTGGGTCACAACATATTTGGCCCTCCCACATGCATGTAATACTGAAGCAAGGTACACTGATCTTTTGTGTGATTGGAACCTTTACAGCGTATGCACCATATCTCTACACCAAATTCCTTCCCTCTATCCCTACACAGGTTCTGAATTTCCAAGTTCATTTCTTCCAACTGATTTTGGACTTGTAGGGTTCCAAATTGGTCATCAGTTATGGGTGTGACTTCCAGCTTCATGGAAACTTCCAGATCTTCAGCCTGAGAATCAATTTTCTGCTGATTCAGAGGGCCGCAAAGGTGTGGCAGGAGCATGGAAATAAAACATTATTTATGCTACTTAACATCATAGAAAAATCCTCCATCGCTAATAGTGTTCTTTGATCATCGATATGCCTCCCAAAAATATTCATTTGGCTCTTGTCAGAATTCTTTTATATCTGTTACACATTGCGAGTGGGACTTTAGTTTTCTAAATTGTTGCTTCAAAGCTTTCTTGATCTCATCGACAGTGGGGTCAGATTTCTTAGCCAGATAGCCCATAAAACAATCCAGCACATGACCCTCAAATGCCCTAGCTAGTTGCGCCCTTTTTACAGCATTAGTGTTGACATTCTACGCAGTCCATACCGCATCTAAAACAAAACAGAATATATCCATGTCTTCATCTCTCGCACCCTTGAAGGTGGGTAGCTTCATATGTGCAGCCATATCGCCTCGTGGTGGTGGTGGAGGTGGAGTAGGAGATGACTTAACCTTGCGCGAGTTCGACTACGAGGTAGCTGGAGGGCTACCTCCGGCGCGCATAGCCTCACCACTCTCTGTATCATTATTAGGCGGGTTTCTCATAGGGTTGTATACTGATTGGCTCCTCTCTGGTTAACCTGAAAGTACTTTCCGCTGCATGTAGTGCTTTCAACTTCGTTTGGGGTCATTCACTCAGTGTGATAACACAAAACACCCTTTTCGTACACTATCATATTAATTATCATAGGCAAAGAGCGTATGAACTTACCTCTGAGTCCTTTGAAGAACCTCCTTTTTGCTTCAGAATATGACACAATATGATCAACTACAAACTCTATCACAAATCCACCTAGAATGTTTTCAACCTAATGGTCTATAGTGTGGGTGATGGAGCTATCAGTCTTCTCTACTTTTTGGATCAAATCAGGCATCCACTAAGTGATTTTATCGTCCTTCCAACAGGTCTGAAATTTAGCTAACCTTTATAACCACTCCTGTAATTCGTGCGCAAAGGTCACAAAGAAGGTTTCGTGTACCTCTGTGAAAATGTACTTTTGTTCCCACTCTTCAACAAACAACTTCTTACTTATGTTCTCCTTGATGGAGAATTCACGTATCTTTTGCTTAAACTAGTCTTCTAATTCAGTCTTCGATGGTTGTCACAACATCTAATCTCTCTCAAAATGATCTTGGTCCCGACAACAGAACCATTTGTTGGCTTGAGGGGTCCTGACCCAGGTTCAAAGTTAGCGCGTAACAAACAAAACCCTCTTACGACCGGCCCTTTCGGCAATGACTTTCTTGTGCAAGCCAAAGTCTCACCCGAAGTAGTATGGGGGGGTGATGGAACTAGGTTTCCACACCCTGAGAGATAAATAAATGAAGTGGGCATCTTCAGATATATCTTATTACACAGACTGTGTTGGGCACCAGAAACCCTATGTTAATTAACACAGGTTAACCATGCGTGCGTGCGGACAGTATATCCTCAATCCCTTGAGTTTTTATAACAATGTAATATTCGGTTTTTACAACAATAGGTCTATGTAATTATCATTCATCAACAGTAAAATAGGTACGCACCTGATCCAATCACAGTTAATAGAAATCATATGCAGGAAACAGAAATCATATGCAAAGACAAAACACAGAGTAAATCACATATGCATTTGATACTCAGGTTTTCCAAAACAGATATTTATTCATCAGTTGTTCATAGAAACCCTTACAATTCTTCAAATCTACCCGTGCACACAGCCAGCGGTGTCCACACACAATCGGACTAAGGTCTCTGTGCACACAGCCAGCAGTTTCCACACACAATCGGACTAAGGTCTCTGTGCACACAGCCAGCAGGAGCCTTTCAAACAAAAATGCTTACCACGGACTTAATTCAGAGTTCTATCATCAACATACATCCATTAACTTCCATCAAAAACTAACTTATCTGACTCGATCTAGACTTCTACTTATACTTTATCTGTAATATCCCAAAAGGGAGAATGCAGTAATACTAAAATAAAATATAAGAATTGCAATAATGTAAACAAGTAATATGAATACACCATACAAATGTACAGAATAGTTGAGCCATTTTATTATATAGGAGGTGGAATAAAATTACAATAGTGCTCAAAATATGAGACACTCAAGCAAAAGAGATGGCTTAGAATGACCCTAAAATGATCCCACAAGAGGGGATGCATAACTGTTGGAATGTTGGAAGGAATACTGTGTTGTCCCTACTACAAATGTTGGGACTACAACTATTCGTAAAATGTATAAGTGTAGATCTGGCAGTTCTGTAGCTATGATGATGCTAAAATTTAAGATCTGGGCTCTATGATGAATACCCAAGATAACCCAGAAAGGATTTCCAAATCTGACATTCTTGGAAAATCACCCTCTTAGGCCCTGCAATTATGTGACTACTAGGTATGTAGATTTGAAGCAGAATCTGATCAAATATGGCTGCAATATGATGTACAATCAGATCAATGCTTGAAGGGTTGATCCCTTCACTAGATCCTCAAGCTAGAAGCTCAAGATATAGCTCCTCCTTCCTCCTCCACTGATTGCAGCTGCTGCTACACAACTGCGGGACAAAAAATATGCTATCAAGGAGGGATGCTCTCTATCCTGCTGCCAAATACTACAAATCAGCTCCTGAATGATGGAAACAATGAATACAAGGTGAGGAGATGGCCCCTCATAGGATTTCCAGATGAAATACTCGAAACTTCCTTCCTCCTTCAGATCTGCAAGACTCGACTGTGCAATCCTTGAAGGGATTGTTGTTTCATGGAGGTATGAAATGTTGGATTGAATGCAGGATATATAACTACTACTCCTGAAAGTCTGAATTTGAAGAACAAGGTGAAAGGATTAATCCTCCACCAGTTTCCTAGCTGAAGTGCTAGAAACAACCTCCACCTCTCAAACCCTCAAGCAGGAATGCGTTATTCCTGAGACTAGATGTTCATATGAGAGTGGCTGAATGTGGCACCAATGCCTGATGATGTATGGAAGCTCAAAGAAACCTTCCCAGAGTAGGCACTCGAAATCCCCCGTGGGTAAGGGTGGGATTTCCGCTTGAAAACACCTGTGTGCTAAACAACACTGCAAACTTAGCTAAACAACATAAGCATGCATATAAATCTCAAATGACAAATCTATATATAAACAGAACATAAATAATAATCTAAATATTTCTTTCTAATGCTGCCTTCATCTCCCTTATATGTTTCTTGAGCCTTCCATAGCGCTGGCCCATGTCATAACTGTGTTTCACATGTGGCCCCTAGCCTCCATGAGGACTGTGTTGTCCCTCCATGTTCTCCACCATCTCTGCATTTAATTCCCACTCTCTCCATGATGTGTGCAATATATGCATTACTTCCTCCACTATCTCATCATTAGTGCTCTATGATCGTTACATGGTTGTCCTTCATGCGATCCGTGTATAGAAAGTAAACTGTAAGATTTTCCAGTATCATCTCCCCCTAAACATGAAATATCTATTATAATAGTTAACAAAGTGATGAAGCAGAGATCACTCCTAGTTTTTGTCTTAGATATTCAAAGGAATCACGTGGAAGTTACTTTGTAAATATATCTGCAACTTGTTCATTTGAGGGAACATATTCCATTTTGAATTTTTTTTCAAGAACCTGTTCTCTTAGAAAGTGATATTTGATTGGAATATGCTTGGTCTTTGAGTGCATGACATAATTTTTAGAAATACTTATGGCACTATTATTGTCACAAAGAATAGGTATAAGTTGTGGACAAGTGATTTGAATGCCTTGCAATATTTTCTTCATCCATATAAGTTGAGTACATCAAGATGCATCAACAACATATTCTACCTCAACAGTAGATAAAGTGATGGAGCTTTATTTCTTTTTGAACCATGATACCAAGCGAGGTCCCAATTAAAATGCTCCCCCACTAGTACTCTTTCGATCATCAATTTTTCCAGCCCATTTTGCATCTATGTAACCATATAGTGAAAAGTATGCATTTTTAGGATACCGTAGACCAAGGCCTTTAGTTCCTTGTAGGTACTTGAATATTCTCTTAACTTCTTGGAGATTATTTTCTTTAGGATTAGATTGAAATCGTCCAATAATCCCAACAACATGCATAATATCTAGTCTTGTGCTTGTAAGGTATATTAAGTTTTCGATCATGAACCTGTATTCTGGCTGATTAAATGAAGGAGAATCATCATTTGGACTAAGATTGCATCATGTTACCATTGGTGTGCATACATGTTTGCAATATTCCATTCCATATTTCTTCAAAATCTACTTGAGGTACTTGGTTTGTGAGAGAAAGATACCATTCTTTATTTGTTGAACTTGAAGACCAAGAAAGTATGTTATTTCACCAAGTAGAGACATCTCAAATTCTTGCTGCATAATAGAAGAAAATTCTTAACTCATAGATTCTCCATTACTTCCAAATATGTTGTCATCTACATAAACAAAAACAATCAAAATTTTGTCTTTATCAAATTTGATATATAGGTTTCTATCTGTAGACCCTCTTGTGAAGACTTGTTCTTGAAGATACATATCAAGACAATAATATCATGCACGAGGAGCTTGTTTTAATCCATACAAGGCCTTCTTAAGTTTGCAAACAAGATTTTTATCATTGCCTAGAATGAAGCCTTCAGGTTGTTCAATATAAACTTCTTCTTCTAAATCCCCATTTTGAAATTCATATTTAACATCCATTTGAAATACCTTGAAGTTATGAAAGCTTGAAAATGCAAGAAACATTCTTATGGCTTCAATTCTAGCTATTGGTGCAAATGTTTCTTCAAACTATATTCCTTCCTGCTAAGCATAACCATTGCATACAAGCCTTGCTTTATTTATAATTACTTCTCCATTTTCATTTAGTTTGTTTTCAAACACCCATTTTGTCCCAATAACATTTTTATCATGAGGTCTTGGAACTAAATCGCAAGTATGTTTCTTTTCTATTTGACCAAGCTCTTCATTCATTTCCTTAATACAACATTCATATTTGATTGCTTAATTTACATTTTGAGGTTCAATTGTGGATAATAGGGCTAGGTAGCTAGAAGTTCCAACAAGGGTTCATCTAGTTTTTACTCCGGCTTCCTTTTCACCTAGAATTTCATATTCCAGGTGATTTTTCTGAACATACCTTGAAGGAGTTTTTTTTAATCTTTTTTGTGTTTTCATTTCCTTCTTCTAATGTTTCACTAATTTATTCTCCTACAACCATTTGACTTGTAGTAGGAAAAATTTCATCTTTTGTTGGTTCTTCCTTTTTGGTACCTTTAGAAGCTTCATCAATCATAACATATACGCATTCAATAATCCTTTGCAGTATTTTATTATATCATTTATATCCTTTGCTTCTAGAGGAGTATCCAAGGAGGATTCCTTCATCAGCACTAGCTTCAAACTTTCCAACCTTATCCTCATTATTATTTATCTAACATTTGATTCCAAAAACTCTAAAATGTTTGAAAATTGGAGGCTTACCAAACCAACTTCATAAGGAGTTTTATCATTTTTTACTCAAACATGACCTTTGTTAAGGATATTCACAATTGTATGGGTTGCTTCCCCCAGAATGTATGAGGCACTTTGAATTCATCAAGCAAGGCGTTGAATTGTTTTGTTCATTTTTTCTACCACTCCATTTTTTGTGGAATTTAGCTATCAAGAATTTCCTTTTGATTCCATGCTTCTAAAAAAATTCGAAAAACTCATCTAATATAAAATCACCTCCTCTATTAGATCTAAGACATTTTATTTTCAAATCTAACTCATTTTCTACCAAAGATTTGAAAACTTTAAATTTATCAAATGCTTCATCTTTATGTTTCAATAATCCAATCCAACACATTCTTGTAAAATCATCAATGAATAATATAGAGTATTTTTCACCCCGAGGAGACTTCTTTATCATAGGACCACATAAATCAGTATGAATAAGTTCAAGCGGCTTAATTGAAGTGCCTTCTTTTGCATTAAACTGGACTCTTGTTTTCTTACTGAATTGACATGATTTGCATATGTTGTTCTCTAGTAGAGAGATATTAGGCAAGTCATGTACTTCTCCCATTCTGCTTGAGTTGTCTAATTGAGTGAATCTTAGGTGTCCCAATATTTTGTGCCAAAGTAAACTTTCTTCTGATTTTCTCAAGTAACAATGCTCTTGGACACCTTCCAAGATATTGACATTACCCGGAGTTCATGTTCCCTTTATTATGATCTTACCTCTATTAAGATTTTGTACCACACAATTATTTAATATGAAAACAAATTCATGCACTTGGTCACACATTTGACTAACAATCAACAATTTATGCCATAACCCATCAACAAACAAAAAATTTTCATCTTTAACTTTATTCTTTAGCAAGACAAATCCTTTCCCTTTAATAGCAGTAGGTGATTTATTTCCAAAGGTTACATTCTTTTATTTATTTAATTAATTAAAATACATAAACTTGTCTTTGTCACCTGTCATGTGCTTTGAACAATCGCTTTCAATGTACCACAAACTTTCTTGATCCCCTGCATACAAAGCTAAACCACAATTTTCAAATTCTATGGTTTTCTTTTTCCAAATCTTGGATGTTGTTTTCTTTTTTTCATGTTGTGGGATCATTCTTATTTTTCTTATGCATTCAACTTCTTTATGCCCAAATTTATTGCAAAAGGAACATTTTTTTTCATCCCAGAGAGGTGAGATAGCATTTTAGGAGTATTTCTTTGACCCAAACTCATTCTTTTGTTTTCTTGCTTCTCTAGTCATAAAATTTTTATAAGCAGCACCTTGAAAAGCCTTATGACCAAATTTGTTCCAAGTGAAGCATTAACCATTGAAATAGAAGTTCCTGGGAGTATAGTACCTTTTGATTAGGTTCCATTTTGATTGAGGTAAGGATTTTTTACTTGAGAGGCATTTGATCCCTCATTCTTTGCGGAGAGCTATAATTTTGATGATTGTTTCCCTTTGTTGCATTGAGATAGCTTCATGTCCCTGTTTAAGAAGATTTTGATGTTTCTCCATTATATCCAAGACTTGTCTTTATTAAAGGAGAGTGTTGTACTTTGATTATTTCTTCTAAGGTCTTAGATCCTTTGGGAAATCTAAGATTTAGACCCTTTTTTTTCTCAAGTTCCATTCTTAGAATTACTATTTCTAGTTATAACTTTTCATTGTGCCTCTCTTTTTCTAGAATTTGTCTCTTCATGACTTCTTCAACTATTTTAGCTTCTTCTAGACTATTTTAAGCTGAGTTATCTCTTCAATGAGATTATCCTTTTCTTCTAGAGCATCCATAAAGACATCCTCAGACTCATCAACACATTTACTTTCAAATTCCATAAGTAATTGATATTGTTGATCATATTCACCTTCTTCACCATTTGAAAGACCATTATTATCTTCATGTGTGTAGAAACCATTCTTGTTTTCAAACCTTCCTCTAACATTCACTTTTGTAGAATTCTTCCCTTTCTCGTATTTTTCTTTATAAGGCCATTTAGCATAATGACCAACTCTTCCACAAGAAAAGAATTTGAAGGGAATATTACATCTAAATCTGTCAGTTCCTACTTGGAGTTTCATTACGAAGTTTTCCTCTTCTTCATCTGATACATAGCCTGATTCCTTGAGCTCCTCCTTTTATTTTCCTTTATAAGTAGCTTTGAATGATGCCTATCCGATGTCTAATGGACCCCCTTTTCTCATTTCATAGTATGTTAAGATCCCATGAAGTTTTTCAATATTAAGATTCTTCGAATCCTGCATTTCTTCAATTTTAGAGACTTTTGAATCGAATTTTGGAGTTAGATATATTATAATTTTCTCAACAAGCATCGAATATTTTACTTCATCACCAATATTTATCATTGATTTAATGATCTCATCTACCCTTAGAAATAAACCTGCAATACTGTCATCATTATGCATTCTGAGAGTTTCATATTGAACTCTAAATGTTTGAAGTTTGGAATTATTTACCTTAGTGTCACCTTCATAACTTTGGATGATCTTGTCCCATATAGATTTTTTGGTATTCAGTTGTATGACCTTCATAAATTATTATTCTTCCAAACTTACCAAAAGAGCGTTGACAACCTTTGCATTGGTCTCATATTGCTTCTTTCATGCTTCATATGGGGAATGGATGATGGATACGGATAGCCTCCTTCAATGAATTATCAAACATCAGCTCCAAGAGACTATGTATATGCTCTCATTTTAAATTTATATAAAACCAAGTTCATTCCATTAAACAATGGTGGTCGGATATATGATACTCCCTCTTGATTGCTCATCTTGATGAATCTTCCTTCAAGCGATCAAGCTTCTTCTGAAGGACCTTATTTGATTCCAATTGTTAGGAAAAATATTGAGGGGAGGGGAGGGGGGTGAATCAATATTTTCAAATTCAATTTCTTATTTTGATTTGTATATGTGACTATTATAAAGGAAACTAGCGTATGTACATGATTGTTACTAAACAAACCTGCATATATCGAAATAACTTATCTAATCATTAATTCCATCATCTATGAAAATTAATAAGTGCATCATTAAATAATTATTCATCAATTAATTAGTAAGTATAAGAAATTAAGAAACAGATAGATCATCAACACACAAAATCCATATGAACACTAGGATTTTTAGGAGGAAACCCAATGTGGGAGAAAACCACCGATGTTGTCATCTTTGTCTTCTTATTTTATTAACAAAAAAAATAATCTTCTTATAATATTGTGTTGGTGTAGACTCTAACCAACACACAAGATCCTATCTATAGAAGGCTACAAACTTCTCTCGTTATTCAATTCCTACTGAAAGGGAGCTACAACCCCCTTTTTTGAAGACTAATATCCACAGTTCTAGGTGGATCACTTTTCAGAATGTTTCAAATTGGATCCACTCCCAACTATATTGAAATCAATTACTAAAATATTGAAACAACTGAATCATAAAATCAGTTAATCCAACTAGATCAAGCTAGATCATAACAGTTCATGTCAATGCATAGCCACTCATCAATATACCAAGCCAAACACTGGTACCCGTATTAGAAGCCAATTGTTGCCACCACAAACCCTGATCAAGCATACATCATATTGTATACGTTAATTTTCTTATTCATACCTGCATATGTATGCGCTTCTTCTGAAGAATACCTGCATAAAGATATCAAAACACTCATACCTGAATCTGAATCACGGTCACATTGAATCAATCATTGTATCACATAATAAACCCATCATGGATCACATAACCAAATACAGATCATCACTAGTTAACATTCCATTCCAAAATCAATTCAACCCAACCAATAATGTCAAACACATATTATTATGAGAGAGACATCATTGACAGAAAACAAAAAATAGAACAAAACTGATCAACCATAATAAACAATTCATACTACAAAACCCTAGAAGTTGTACGTAACTTTGAGGAATAACACCCACATATGTATACGCTCTTAATACTTGACACCTACGTATAGATTCTGAACTTCTTCAGAATGTATACAAAACCCCCCTAAAGTAGATCTATGTATATACACGACCTCTCTAAAGCAAACATGCGTACAGATCTATAATCATTGAATCATGCCTTTTGTTGTAACTCCTAGAGACGGACCCTGGGTTGAAGAGATATCGGTGCCTAGGAAATATTAATGAGTTCTTTTGTGGTTATTTGGGAATTCATAGCACACTCAATATTCAATATTTTTAGAATAAATTTGATTCAAATTCTCCCTTAAGCGAGGAAATGAAAAAATCCGACGTAAGCAATTACTCACAGAAGCATCAATCTTAGGTATACAGAGGCCAATATCACTTACATCTATAGATTATGAGTTTTGTAGTATATATGACAGAATAACTGAGTAGGAGAGAAATTCAATACATTGGGATTAAATTCTAAGAATCTGTGGCATCAGAATTCAAAGTGAAATGAAATAGAAAGAGATATTGATAGGATGCAAAGATACATGGAGCACAATTCAAGATCTAGTTTTCATATCAATTCAGGTGTCCTTCATCAACAGTTGACTTTAAAAAATCCATAAATTCATGAAAACAAGTCCAAATCTACTATTGCATGCAATCTGACAAGAATAATGAAAATATATTTAAACACATAGAATGGAATACATACTACAAACTCAAATAAGCCAAAATTGCCAAAACTTTGTATTAATATTCCATGGAGAAATACATTTATCAACTATATGCAGCTCTTCTCTTTCGAAAATAAATTGACTCCAAAATTTCCAAACCATGGTTTAGTAACATAAAACTATTTATATAGGGCCTCAGAGGGAGAGCTCGTTACACAAATATTCCTTCTTTATTTCATTGCTGTGAATGATCATGTCAAAACTTCAGTGTGCTCCATGGCACAATTGTACTAACTAAATACTAACGGACTGACTACAACCAAAATATTTACATAAAAGATGAAAATAAAATTTGCATGGTAAAAACGATCAGAAATATCTTCACTCATGATAGGCTAGTGGTGGAGGCTACATTGAGCGCTCGATCATTCAGACCGTGGGCAGAATAATGAACTACTCACATCTCTTCCACAACATTGGAGCTGGTTAAGGGGCCCGAAAGAAAATATGATATGCAATCTTGAGGTTGGGCAGGCCCAAATAATCCAGTCTGGAATGAAACAAAATTTTCACCAACCCCAGTAGCTGGAAGTCCCTTTTCAGATAGTTTACCACTGTTTCATGAGAGGAGTCTACTTTGATCTTGGCTTCTACCAGTCTCTAGCTACATTTTTCCCATTTAATTATCTCTCCCACAAAGTCCCAACAGTTAGGAAATCTGGTCCTAACAATAATTTCAAACTCAGTGTTGAAAGCATTGACATTTTTATAACTACCTCCAAGAACTCTTCAGCCTTGACTCTAGATTCTTGCTTCCTCCTTCTTGAAAACCTTAGTAATATCCATGATAACATTGACTCTATCTACCACATCTATAGGCCTCAGTTCACTGATTGGCCTTTCATTCACAAACTTAATAATTTTGTTGGCAATATGGGAGTTCTTCTCTCTGTCCTCTTTGGATGATAAGAGGAAGAATTCATAATCCTTGATCACATTCTTATGTTCATTCATTAAGGTTATGTGATCCTAGTGGTTTTTCATTTCATCAATGATCTCATCCTAGACCAGTTGTTCGGCTTGAAGCAAATACATGTTTCCTCTTAGTTTCTCCTTCATCTAAGAGACCTTTTGATTTAATGACTGCAAATTCTTGTTGATAATCTCGACATTCCTCCTAGCAGCCTCGAGTTGCTTTTCCTTATGAGCTATATTTTCCTGGGCAGCATCCAAATCCTTTTGCGCCTTCTGAAGCTCCCCTTCTAAGAGTTGGAGCTCAGTAAGGGTCGTATTGAGTTGTTCAATGGGGTTCTTAGGGTCCTCGGGTACAATCACTACGCATATATGTGAGTCTATTTTCATTTGCAGCTCTGTTTCTTGCTACTTGAGGGCCACTATTTCACTATTCCTTTCAACAATCTCTTTGACTATGATCTCCTTCTCTAATTCAACTTTAGCAATCTCTTGAGAGTGTACATGCTCACTACCTGGAATTTTAAGTTTATGCCTTATCTCTTGAATCTAATTTTGGGATTTTTGAAGGAGGGCTTCGATAGTCATTTTATCCTTTGGATTCACCCCTAGTTTCACGATTAGCTCTTTGAAACTCTCATTCTGCATGTGAATAGGCCTGGAGTTGGCTCTCTTTTGCTTCAACCTTGTTGCAGCTTTCTCTAGCAGCTTCTTGTACTTTTTGATAGTCATTGTGTTCTTTTTTAGCTCACTATATAACATTTCTCCAACCTGTTTGTGGAAATTTATCTTACTCGATAGGGAAACACTTGCTAGATCTAATGAGACATATAAATATTTGAATTGGGAGCCTAAAGGCAAAGACTATTCCAGTCTGGTATGATATGGTACTGAGTGAAATGCCATTTTTTGTTTCATCTCCTCCCTCATTATATATGAAATTAAGGATAGTATGGGTTGGATGAATTCAACGAAGAGGGTGAAAGGGAAATTTTCGGTCATAGGCAGAGATTGTAGGTCAGGGTCGAGGACTATTTGCAAGAAATATCATTTCTCATCATGTGGAAGGGTAGAGTAGTGATATATTAGGGTGACATCAATGAATTGTTGCGGCTCAGGAGAGGTGGGGTAAACCAAATCATTTTGGATCAATTTCGGAGTTACTTCGAGTACTTTAGTTCCATATGAAGAAATGAGGTAGTTTTTCTTGTCGATGTATGTTGCAGCCATCCAGGAGATGAATTTAGGAAAATAATGCATAAAAGGCCTAACCGGGTAATATAGACTGGATTTTAATACACAGAAAGCAGGCTTCCCCCCTAACATGGTTTCCAAATAGGTCAAAATAGAGGTCAACGAGGTGGTAGGAATAGATCGAGTTGGAAATTTGAGCCTATGTGTCCATGAGGGATTTGACGCCAGAAGAAGGTTTGACCTTAAGGGCTTTTGGGGTCTCACTAGTCGTCTTCTTCATTTTATGAGAATATGAATAAATCACACGTGGAAAATGGTAATTGATTACCTATTTGTCGAGAATGAGGTTGAAAACGACATAGGGAGAAGTTTCTTGGATGGTTGGGCATTCGAACAACACCCTGTGAAGGCGACTAGTGGGAGGAAGTGTATTGGGAACTAGAGAGAAAATTTTAGAACTATGAGGCAAGAAAGGTCATTTTATAATTGGATGGGAAACAATTGGATGACATGGAGTGGTGTCATGGGGGGGACAAGTGGCATAACAGGATTTGATGAGGGCAGGGGGACATGTGGACAAGAGTGGGGGCCACTAGGTTATTATTTACTGTTAAACTCGTGCTTGCATGAAAAAGGCGTCAATGGGTTGGCCTGCTCGGCATGTGGTCCCCACCATTCCCAGTGGGTCGGCTGGCAGATGGGAGGACCCCACACTCACACCCCCATAATAGATCTGGACTGTCATATTAAGATTTGAATTTTCAACTCAGTGGGGTTCGATTCACTTATTTCCCGCGTAGGTTACCCCTCTGATATGATTCACAGGGGTAGTTGGGCAGCGACGGATAGTTATTTGCATGGAAAACAGTTCGATATTTAACCAATCATTGTGCTTCTGTAGGTATTTTATTCTACCCTTCTATGTTGTGCAAGTAAGGGCTCGATGGTTACAACTTGCGTCTCTAGTCTTCCCACTTGAGCACTAAGCCTTCACATTTCCCCTCATGAGTGATTTAACTACTTTTTAGTTTCATAAGCCATGCCAATGGCTCTTCATCTTCTTCAAAAAACTCATAGAGGGTGGAAACATTGGCTCCAACTGGGGACAGTGTATTGGATGTAATGTATTGAGAACCTGTAGCTTAGTGCCTTGCTTGTGCATGGAGTCCATTTTACTGAAAAAATCTCTCAAACAAAAGAAATAATAGAAAACTCAAAGAAGTATTGGTTATATATAGATAAATTTCTAGTATTTAAAATGAGTGAAGATGGTACCTTTTAGTGTTGAAATTAAAACTTAAGAAACTTCCCATTAACTGGCATCTCAAGCACTTTACCTTCTAAGTTTTCTAGCAGCAAGGTGTTGTTCCCCTTTTCCTTAGCAATCCTGAAAGGATTGAACCATAAAGGGTTAACTTTCCCATGCTTTCCTTTTTCTCCCCTCCTTACATCCAATATCAAGACTAAATCCCCAGGTTGGAGGTGTATTTCTTTTGCCTTCCTATAAAACAAGGACTTCGTTTTTTCTTGATAATTGATCAAATTATGACTCACCTATTATTTACTCTCTTTAAGTTCTACCAGGTGATTTACCCTCCTGTTTAAGGAATTAGGCTCATCCTCGATATCTTGTAATATTTTGGCAACATGCATAGCTAGCTGTATGGGAAAAATTGCAGCTTTTCCATGAACCAACTCAAAAGAGGATTTACCAGTGGACCTCTTAGTGGTGAAAATGTTAGCCCACAAGGAAAATTTCAGCTATGAGTCCCAATGTCTATGATTCTACAATATTTTTTCCTTTATAATCCTTACTAAATTTCTATTTTAGGATTAAACTAATCCTTTTCCCTACGGGTAGTAGGTGGTGGAGTGACCTACTAAGATGTTGTATTTTTGACAAAAATCGGTGAATTTTGTTAACTTAAATAGTTGAGCATTGTCAATCACAATATTTTTGGGGTAGCCAAACCTAGAAAGGATGTTTTCGTCCATGAATTTAATGAATACAACATTAGTTGCATTTCTAGCTAGGGTTTCCTCCACCCACTTAGTGAAGTAGTCAATATTTGTGAGTATCCATCTGTGTTGACCGCTCGAGGGTGGGTGTATTTCTCTAATGAACTCTAACCCCCACTACCTAAATGTTTCTTCAAAAAAAATAGGGATTAGAGGGAAGGATGTTAATTTGTGTTTCTCAACAAACATTTTACACTTCTCACAGGCCCTAACATAAGTATAAACTTCTCCAAATAGTTTTTTCCAGTAAAAACCTTCTTTCAGTATTTTGTGTGGTGTAGCCCTCCAACTATAATTTCCTCCACAAACACTACCGTGGAATTCATACATTACCTTATGAATCTCCTCCTCAACCAAACATAAAAGAAAAATCCCAACAAGGTCTCTCTTGTATATGTCCATTTGAGACAACAAATTTTTGCGCATGTACTCTCAAAGCCCTATACTTCACCTTATCGAAGTTCACTGGGAACCTCAGAAAAAGAAGATAATGAATGATGTATTTATATCAACAGGACACAATATACTTCATCTGAATTTTTTGGGTTGTTGTTTCAATCTCCTACTATTGCTCCATACTTCCACTTTCTCCATCTGTTTCGGCCAATAAGTTTATACCCAATGCTTGGAAATGTTATTTTGATAGAATTTAGCTAGCCCTTTCCCTTTGATGAACTTAGTGGGCTTGATATCCATGTCATACTCCTATATTTTAGCAATCCACTTGCCTCTTTTCCGCTCACTGTCTCCTTGCACCAGAATTTATTTCACGACTATTGTGGGAACATAAACAATTATGTTGGATTGCAAAACATAGATTTTAAAATCCTTGAGGGATTTAACTAAGTCATAATCATGCTTCTCTAGGATGTTATACTTTATCTCAACTTCTCATAGTAATTGACTAAAGAATGTTATCGGTTTCTCTTTCCCTTCATTATTTTTATACAATAAGGCATCATCCATTATATGAGGAGAAGAAAAAGAAAATTTAAAAAATGATTTCAAATAATATGGGCTAACTAACATAGGAGCTTCTGTGAAAGCCCTTTTAATTTAGGAGAAATATTCATGAGACTGTGGAGTCCATTTTACTTCATTTTCTTTCCTCAACATTTATGTAATCTCTTTAACTATCTCGACATATTTTGGTATGAATCTTCTCAAGAAGTTATTTTTTCCTAATAATACCTAAACCTCTTTCTTATTCCTTGGTAGTGGGATGTTTTTTTGTGGCTTCCACCCTCTTGGGATCAATACTCACCCCCTCTTTTACCACTATGTGACCCAACATCTTTCCTTCGCTTCGAGCAAACTGATATTTTTAGGATTCAGGGACAAGTCATATTTCTTGCATTTCTCAAAATTGAGTCATAGGTGTTCAATGTTTTCTTCATCTGTTTTTGAAAATACAGTAATTTCATCCATGTAAATTACTACAAAATTATCATGTTATTCCACAAATTCTATATTTGTTTCTCTTTGGAAAGAGGCTCCTGCATTTATGATGCCAAATGGAATTTTGGCATGTATGAAGGTTTCTCAGGGCATGGTGAATGCAGTTTTATTTTGATCTTCAGGATGTACAACTACCTTATTGTATCTAGAAAATCCATCCATCATAGACATCCGAGCTTATCCTACCACCTTCTGTAAAATGCAATCCATTTTAGGCAACAGGTAATTATCTTTTAATGAGGCTTTGTTAAGATTGTTGAATTCCACACACAACCTTATCTCTCCATTATTTTTTCTTATAGGAATCATATTTTCCACCTAGTCTGAGTATCTCAGAGGTACAATGATTTTTCCCTAGAGGAACTTCCTTACCTTCTTCTTAATAGAGGGTAGTAGAAGAGGAATGAATTTCCTAAGTTTCTACTTGTATGGTTTCAACCACCCTTCAAAGGAATCTTATGCTGAATAATATTAGTATAAAAAGTTTTTAAATCATCATAAGACCAAGAAAACACATCCTTATAATCTTTAAAAAGGTTTAGATACCTCTACTTGTACTTATGGGGATTTTGTTTTGCTAGTTTGATTACGGGTTCCTTTTCTCAACTGATGTTGCAATCCTCCACATGTTCTTCAATTTCGTGTTCACTTGGTTTGGTAGCTACATTGTTTGAGGTGAATAATATTTCCAAGGGAACCAAACTCATGGGAATAATGTTACCCTTCAGTTATAAAATCTTTTTCCATGCAATGGTCTCTTCCCAACTAGAATGTTGTTCATCTATCATCTTCTCCTCACCTTAGTCGATTGCTGAATTGAATAATTCCCTAGTAATTTCCATAAAGCATTTAATCTTCTCCTCATATTCAAGCACCTTCCAATGTCTGACATTATCCGGTACTGATGTTATATATATGACTTCAACCTCATACCTAAGAAGTGGATTTTGAGGTGGTTTAAATTTTTTGGTGGCTATAGTCAAGGAATCAACCATCCGATTTCTTTCACTGGGAAAGAATCGAATGTTGAAGGCTAAGAAAAAATTTTCAATAAAATCCCAAACCTCATTGCGGTAAGCCTTCATTATTGGATGCTTGGTTTGGCACTGATTTCTAATTTGTTTCACTAGCAACCTTGAATCTCCAAACACAGCCATGCACTCAATGTTAATATTTTTTGCAGCTTGTAGACCCAAGAGAAAAGCTTCATATTTATCAATGGTATTAGTGGCTTAAAACTCCAATTTAAAGGAGAGAGGGATCAAAATACCTTCTAGAGATATCAACAACACACCTGCCCCTTTTCCTTCCTTGGAATAAGTGCCATCAAAGTATAACTTCTGTACTTTATCATATTCCAGTAATTTTCGGTCTAATTAGAAAGAAAGATGCACATGTGTCTCTTCCAAGATTAGATCATCTTATTCTAATAAAAAGCAGGATAAATCTCTCTCTTTACCATACACAGGGGCGTTATTCAAGAAATCATCCCTTGTAACTATCTTTAAAAACCTTGATTCTCTGTATATTCATGTTTCTTCTCCACCAAAAATAGGGATGGTAGAATAATTCAAATCCAATTTAATAGACCCTCCAATATTGGACCCCCATGACCTGAACAAGAGCATACCAAACCTTGCAGGGATGTCAGCCACTACAATATCCATCACTACACTTTTTATAGGAATCTCGGCCAAATTTACAACAAAATATTTAATCATCCCTAGACACTTTACTCTCTTGGAGTCGAAGGAATAAAGATATTTATATGTTCTAGTTATTTGCAGTCCCAATTTATCCATGACATATAAAGGCATCAGATTATGAGAAGCATCTGAGTCTAGCATGCAGTTATGTAATAATAGGTCTTTCACTACCAAGGTAACATTAATAGGGGTGACGGAAGAGTCTTTTTCTTCAACGTGGGGTCTAAGCACTACCATGGGTATTTCTTCTTGGAGGTTTAAACTATCATGTAGGGGGATTGTGGTGGATGGAAACATGAATTGAGACACCTGAGCTTTATAATTGGGTTGCTTTAACAATTTAGTTAGCAAGAAAAATATTTTTACCCTCTCTAATTCTTTTTGGAGATTAAAAATAGTAAGACTCATTTTAGCTACAATAACCTCAGTGGGATTTTTTTCCTTATCATACGTTGGCTTGGCTGGTAAGGGTGAATTTTCTATTTTAGAAGCTTCAAACCTATGAAGAATGGGATTAGGGAATCCTTTCTTTTGGGTTGAGAATGAGTCTAAAGGTTTATTTCCCTTTTCTGCTGGTTTAGGATAATTTTGGGTAGAGGACTCCTCATTTTGTTCTTGCATCCTATATCTCTTCCTAGAAGATCCAAGATCATATTTTCTATGTAGTTGTGTTTGCATGAAGTCATCAAACTGCCTAAAATAATTTTCAATCTCACCATCATCCGGTGATGCATCTAAATCATCCCCTCCTTCCTCATGTACTTCGACTTCATATTCCTCATCAAAAAAAGAAGAGAATTTATTTTCTTGAACCTCCATGATTTATTATGCATGCTCTTTTGGATCATCCTCTAAGTACAATGGAGGATAAATGTGATCTTGCTTCTCTTTTCTATCCCTATGCAAGATTTGAAAGGGGGTATCCTATACTGAGTATTATAGGCCATTTTTTCACATCCAGTAAACAGGCCTCCTAATGCGATCAATCAACATCCTATTCCCCCTTGTCAACATAATTTCACAAAGCCCTAAGTTCTCCTCCTTCATTTCCCAGAATTTCTGACTAAAACCACCTCATCTGAGCTAGTTTTAGGAGAAATGCTCCCTGTACTTCCTCTGGACAACATTCACCTACAATTTTCTCCACTATGACCAACGTTGATCACCTACAGGTTGCTCCCCTTTGCACCTACGTTGGTTCTAGAAATTTGGGAAAAAGAGATAATTTCTGGAAGCTACCTCTTCTAGAAGATTCCATAATTTTTTTGATCTGGACTTATGCAGGAACACAATAAAATACAGAAATACACATAAATACAGAGATGTAGAAGAAATAAAACTTCATTTCATTAATATCAAATAATTGAAATATGCTTACAGACATAATGGAAATAAACTAGCTAAGGTGTTAGTAGCTTATCTTTGAGAAGAGATGTGGCAGCTATATGCCTCTGAACTATGCTACAATGAGGCTCAAGGGAATTTTTATTATTGAACAACATAGGAAAACACTAAAAAACAAAAACCCTAACCCCAAGAGATGAAACGAAAATATTTTGTGGGCCCCGTTGGGGTTAGTTGGGCAGCCAACTTCTCGGGGTTGTAACTTGGTCATATTATCTCCATTTGGCACGTACGATATATCATCGGAAATATCTCTCTGAGTACTACAGTTTTAACCATTTTACCATATTTTTAGCATGCCTATTACTATGGGCCTACTGTAGACCTCGAAAAATGTTGTTTAGGGGGTCAAAACTGCTCCAAAAATTCAAAACCCGTAAAACTACTAAAAATAGTAAATGCTGCTATAAAAAAGGAAACTGATGAAACTGACTAGATTTTTAGGTGGAGTAGGTTGGTGGCCACCAATATCCGCCTGGATCATTCCTTCCCCCTTCGGAATCAATTTTCCCCATTGCGTGCAGAGCCTCCATGAGGTGAGGAAATTTATATTGAACATGGTCCCTAGTGAACCACTTTCTCTGATAAAGGAGTTGGCCTGCTTTGACAACTTGATATAGTTGGATCCTCTGATGGAGAATGTTCTTGATCTGTGTGTCCATGATCCAATAATTTTTGGCTGGTTCCATGCATTTTTTGTTTAAATCTTTTGGTGTGATTTGATATGCCATGTCGGATGTGTCCAGTAGAGGTGGAAAGTAGGGTCGAAGGTGGTCCACATTGAACACTGAGTGCAGACCAAGGAATGGTGGAATACTGAGCTCGAAGGAGTTGTCCCCAACACCCTTAGTGGATGTGTATGACCCATAGCTGAGCGGGTGAAGTTTGTATTGAGGTCCAACGAGGCACTCCTTCTGCAAATGTAGCCACACTTTTTTGCCCACCTGGAAGTTATGTGGCACCCGATGCTGATCATGTCGTTGTTTGTACTTAGCATTGGCTCTATATAATATGTCATGAACTTGTTGGAAGATGTGTTTAATGAATTCAATGAAGTTATTTTCTTTTTCCACTTTAGATTGGACATGAGAAAAAATTTCCTGAGTAGTCGCAAATGGTATGGCTACGTCAATGGGACATAGTGGCTAGAATCCCAAACCCACATGAAAGGCATTATGGTCGATTGAGCTATGGAGAGATAGGTTATAGTTTTGTTGTACATAAGGGAGGCTCCCATCCCATGTGTGTGTATGCTTTGAGTTGTACATGTGCAGAATGTGTATGATCATCCTGTTGAAGACCTTTGTCTCTCCATCGATTTGGGGATGGGAATTTGTGGGCTTGGTGAGCTTGGTGTGCAACATCGACCAGAAGCTGGACCAAAATGTATTGAGGAAACTGTTGTCCTGATCTGAGATGATAGAATGTGGGATCCCAAAGTGTACCCATAATCATTCAAAGAAGAGTTTAGCAGTGGCTTTTGTTATGATATTCTTCTTCCATACCACCATTATGGCCATCGTCAAGAATCTGTCGACGACCATAAAAACACAATCATTGTCACGCTTAGTAGAAGGAAGGCCCGACATAAAATCCAGGGAGATGGATTCCCAAGGACAACTAGGGGTAGGCGACATATTATAGAGGCCTTGCTTCTTGATGGTCGGTTGGAAATGGCATAGGCAATGAAAGATCTGATGTACTTACCGACATCATGTCTAAGGTTTGGCCAATAGAAATAATTTTGCAACACTACCACTATTTTCTCGACCCAAAAATGCAAAGCAACCTGACTATAGTGCGCTTCTCAAACCATCTTGGCATGCGCACTAGAAGGAACACAAAGGTGTCCCAAGTGACATAGCGATGCATCTTGGAGGTGAAAATTTGGACCTCATGTACCCTCCAAGAGCAACTTATATGTGTGGTCAAATTCTGGATCACTTACGTAGGAAAGCAGCCAATCAAAAGTCTTGTGCCCATAAGATTTGAGCATGGTGGTTAGCACCATGATCAATGGTCAGCTGAGGCAGTCTGCAACATTATTGGTGTCACCCTTCTTGTACTTGGTTTGCAAATGAAATTGTTGCAGGTATGTGGAACACTTCTAATGGTTATCGTTCTACAACTTCCCTTGTGTTTGTATGAACTACAGGGGTTGGTGGTCTATGTGGATGACCATTTCCTTCCCCAAAATGTGATTCTTCCATTTTTGGCAAGCCTGCACAATGGAATACATCTCTTTTTCATAAGTGGGATACTTCCATACTATGTTGGAAAGTTTCTCACTATGATATGCCATAGGATGCCCTTGTTGAGTAAGAATTGCCCCAATAGCATATTCAAAGGCATATGTCTCAATCTCAAATGGTTTTTGCAAGTCTGGTAATCTGAGCATTGTTTCAGAGCAGAGGCGATGTTTCAAATCTACGAATTCCTTCTGTTGAGATTCAGACCAAAATATTTTTTCTTTTGTTCCTCCCTTGGTGACTTGACTCAAGGGCCAAGTGATATGAGAGAATCCCAACACGAACCTGCGATAGAAATTGGCAAGGCCCAGAAAGATGTGGAGCTCTGATAGAGTAGTTGGGGATGGCCAATCCCAAACGACTTGAATCTTCACTGGATCCACATGCACCCCCCACTCATCAATAATGTATCCTAGATACTGAACTTGGTTCATTCCAAAAGTGGACTTATCCAAATTATTGGCACACAACTCGTGTTTCCGCAGTGTTTAGAGGACTTGTCGAATGTGGTGGAGGTGCTCTTCTCAAGTCTGGATAAAGATCAGGATGTCATCCAAGTACACCACCACAAATGAGTTGGTGAATGGTCACAATATGTCGTCTATCAGCCTCGGGAAGGTTACGGGTGCATTAATCAACCCGAAAGGCATGAACAACCATTCAAAAATTCCCTCCTTAGCTTTGAATGCAGTCTTCCACACATCAAAGGTTTAGATTGGTACCTGGTGATACCCGGACTTCAAGTCGATCTTGCTGAAATATTTTCCCCCCTTGAGTTCATCAAGAAGGTCATCAATTTTTGGGATCGGGTACCTATTCCGAACAGTGATCTTTTTGAGCACTCGATAGTCAGTGCAGAGTCTCCAAGTCCCATCCTTCTTCCAAACAATGATCTTGTTTAACGCTCGATATTCAATGCAAAGTCTCTAAGTCCCATCCTTCTTCCGAACAGTGATCTTATTCAACGCCTGATAGTCAATGCACAGTATCCAAGTCCCATCCTTCGTTTGTATGAACATGATTGGGATCCCAAAGGGCGATGAACTTGGCCGGATGTGACCTTTCTACAGTAGCTCTGAATCTGCCTCTTGATTTCGTCATCCTCCATAAAAGAGTATTGATATATTGGTACATTGGGCAGGGATGCACCTGGGGTCAGATCGATGGAGTGCTTAACTTGATAATGCAGAGGCACCCCTGTGGGTGAGGTGAAGATCTCCCCATACTCCTCCACAACCTTTTCAATATGTTTTTGTCATGCAGAGTAGCCCTGTCTAGTGGTCATGGCCACAACATTCTTCTTGCCCTGAGGGCGAATCATTAGGAAAACAAATTTCCCAGTTTTGGAAATGAGCACACAGCATTGTTTTTTAGTAACCAAATAGATGGAGGTAGGCGGTACTATCTCCGGTATCCTTTACGACTTATTTCCCAAAGTAATAATAAAAGCCCGAGGCCTGGACTCATACACAACATGTCACTTCCACAAGTATGATTGGCCTATTAATACATCACAAACATCAAGAGGAGTAATGTCACATAATACCTCATCTTTGAAGGGCTTGATGTTGCAGGGAAGGCGACACTACTAGCCGACGTGGAGATCTCGTCCTTGGTGAAGCCACCCGATGGTGTATGGTTGTGGGTGTGTTGTGGTCAGCAAGCCCATCTGCTTCATGACCTCCGTTGAAATGAGGTTATTTTGGCTCCCACTGTCAACAATGAAATGTAGTGGGGGAACCCTTTACCCACATCTGGGAATGGAAGAGGCACTCCCCCTCCTCTGGGTCTTCCGGTTCCTCCTTATGGATATTCATGGTGGAAACGGTGGATTTGAGCTCTGCATCGATAATCTGCTTCCATTTTTCATTCCCCTTGTTGGGTTCTGATTTAAAGTTTGAGTGTGCATCCGGTTCAAAAGCCTTCATCTTGGCCACCATTGAATGCTTGGCCCAACACTCACTTGTGTTGTGACTAGAGCTCTTGTGGAACGCACGCCAATTTCCCGTGTCCTTCTTTGTCATCACAGTGTTTTTATTTTCTTAAAAATTTAGTGGGTTGTCCTAGGCCTCCCTACCTTGTCTTTGTCCTTTTTTCTATTGTTTGGGGGAACATTTCCCTTGCTTTTGATTCTTAGATCGAAAGTATTGCTTCTTCAATTTGAATTTATGCTCAATCTTGGAAACATACCAGTATGTTGCACCAAACAAGTATATGTCGAGGAAATCCATTTCCTCTTGAATTTATATTTGCAGACAATTGTGGTACTTCCGCACCAAATGTTTCTCCAAATATTTGATACCCAGCTTTGTGCGTAGGGTATGGAACAGATTTGTCAGCTCATGCACATCTTGATCCCTTTGTTGCCATAGTGTATTCCATTTTATGTATTTGTCCTCATAGATCCCCACAGGATAATATTGTTCCTTGATGGCGTCTCATAAAGAATCCCAAGTGGGTGCGGCTGAGAACAGAGAGGGTTCCCTCTCATCCTTTTGCTCACGATAGGTTTCCCGCCAGTCCTTCACATAGAGGGCAACTTTGAGGAGTGCAAAAGTAATATTTTCCGAGTTGGAAATGTCATGAACTGAGAAATATACTTCTAATAGATTAAATCATATATCTATGATGTTTGTATATATTTGGCCCTAAAATATGGGAATTTCAAAGTTTAGTTGTACCTTAAAAGGAGTGGCGCCTCCATGGTGGTTGTTGGATGCAGATGCGCCACCAGTGGGCAGTCATTGAAGGATCTAGAAAATTTATCCATCATCATGATTTTTTTTTTCTTAAGGGCCTCCTCGAGCAATATTTTGATAGCAACTCCTACTCCCTAATCTTTCTTTTCTTCCGCCATGGGCATTCTTCAAGGCTTGCAAAGGTTCCACCAGATCGATCCCTAATTACTTATACCCCGACCTCATTGGGTACATATAAAAAAGAATCGATAAAGAGAAGATTGCTCTGATACCACTTATCTGTACTTATGTAGGAATGAAATAAAATATATAAATACACATAAACATGGAGATGCAGTAGAAATAAAACTTCATTTCATTAATATCAAATAACTGAAATATGCTTACATATAGGATGGAAGTAAACTAGCTAGGGAACTGGTAGCTTATCTATGGGAAGAGATGTGGCGGCTACAAACCTTTGAACTTTGTTACAATGAGGCTTAACGGCCTTTTATTATTCAACAACATAGGAAAACTTTAAACAACCAAAACCTTAACCCCAAGAGACGAAACAGCAAGGGTTTGTGGGCCATGTTGGGGTTATTTGGGAAGCCAAATTCCCGAGGTTGTAACCTGGTCATATTATCTTTGTTTGGCGTATAATATACATCATAGGAAATAGCTCTCCAAGTACTACATGTTTTTCCTACTGCATACCTCAAAAGAACTCCATTTAGGGGGTCAAAACTACTCTGAAAGTTCAGTACCCGAAAAGATGCTAAAAATAGTAAATGCTGCTATAAAAAAGGAAACCGATGAAATTCAGTGGAGGTATGGGTGGAATATGTGGGTGGCCACCAATATCCAGCTATATCATTGTCAAAACCTTTTACCTCATAAAAATCATTTGGATCCTATCCTATCCTAATTTGGAGTTTCCATCCCTTATCCTTTGATCCCATCCTCCCCTCAAAGGTGGATCTAAAACCTTAGATTTGTAATTAGATAAGAATTACCAACTTACCCCACTCCTCTATATATTTACAACCTTCCATATGAAAGAGATTGGATTTTGGATAGTAATTATACCCTTATGTTGCTAAGGTGAGAAATATCATTTAATGCAATTAGGGTGATTGGAGGTGCATATTGTGACAAGGAAAGGACATGACAACTTGGAGGAGATCTTTTAAAATATCAACACCTATTTATGGCTGTAATCTCCTTCCATTTGTATTAATGTAAATATTTCTTTGTTTTCCTATACGTGATGTATTTATTTCATATATTTTCAATACCATGATGATCTATTGAATAAAGTACTTAGACGATACTACATAGATCTCGTAGTTTCTTGGCTTGTGTTATCTGACTGTGCAGTCTCTAATTTTGGAAATCAGTGCTGGAATTGGAGCATTCAAGCTGAAGAAGGAGAGAAGCATGTGACGAATTCCAAGTAGGATTCATTATGTCATATATTTACTTTAAGGAAAGTATTGGGGTCCTTGTTTCTCTATTGTTCTAGGTTGGCCACCGAACCTAGGGGAGATACTTTTGTCTGAAATCGTAAATCCTGCATAAAAAATTGGTGACTCCGCTGGGGAAAGGTGTATTCCCTTGGTGGTTTTCTTGTCCATTGTGTTTGATTACCTCCTTGACAAAAATTTGTTGGTTTGATAAGTCAAGAAAATACCTAGGATGTGATTTCATTCAGTCTATTTTGTACTTTTTGTGTCGAAATCCTCCATCCCTAGACCAACACTCCCCCAGTGCCTATGACAGAGCATTGCACCTCACCTAGGCCCACTCTGTACCAATGTTGCAGAGCACTGGTTCCTCTTTTACACCAACGTTGGCCCCTATTTTTGCACAATATTTGCTCTCTTTTTTTAATTTCCTCTTTGATCAGCCTACTTCCAGCTGACCTTCCATGAGCCTTGACTGCCTTGTGGTATCTCTATAACCTCCATTTGCTTTGAATCTGTGTTTGATTTCCTTTGGTAAGGATTGGTTTCATTTTTCCTTTGTTCTTATCATTAGGTTGCTTGCAAACTGATTTTGTTTGATCATTGGTTGCTTAGATAATTGTTTTTTTAGTCCTCATTCTGAAAATTTTATTTGAATTAGTGATTAGACTTCCATCTTAGTTTTCATCCCATTTGAGAATAAAGAGGAATTTAAAAGAAAAATATTTGAATTTACATATAGGCTTTTGTATGTAAAATTGGAATTCCCTAGTGTGAAAATGTGTGTTTTTCCTTTCATTTTTGCAAAAAAAATATCCCCCTCAATCATCGTGGGGGGGTTGAATTGTGTATGAGTTTCAATTTCCTTTGAGTGACATTTCTTTTTTATTTTTTAAATTTTCACCCAATTTAAGTTTGAGTCCTCTATTCATGAAATCTCAGATTACGTTTGATTCCTTTGGAATCCTCTTTTTTTACTTTTGAATAATTCTCTTACATAGATCACATTTGCATAGTTATAATTCTCATTTTCATAACAGGAAAAGAAATTGTGTATATATTACATTTTAATATTTTTCTAGGGAATCATGCATAGATTACATTGCATGGTTTGGCATTTTTTAATGCATTGAATTGAATTGGAATAGTGAAATTGAAAGATCTGGTTAGGAATCTCTTGTTTGCTGCATATTTTATTGTTGCATCATTTTTTTCACCTCTTCCCTACACTAGATAACTTTTATTGAAAATGAAAAGAGTTATTTTTTTCATGATGGTTGCATCATAGGTGTGTTCATGTGACATCGAGTTTTGAGCCTTGAAACCTGAAACATAATTCAAGATCAACTCTCAAATTCATCTCAATTAACCTAAGGAGAATTTGAAACTTAACGACACACATAAAGGTCTAGGCTAACATGTTTCGACGTCTTTAAACATAGGATTTGTCATTGTTTTCCAGCGTTTCATCCCGGGCATGATATCTTGTTCCACATACTTAATTGTATCAGATCGTTATCTGCATACCTTCAGGTATATCGGATGACGCTCCACGCATGATAAGTATATGGGAACACTCTCATCGGACGATTACACATTAGATAGCACTTACTGCGGACTACACTCCCACGTACCGTCGAGTATATTTTTGGAGTCCCCTATAAGTTCTTATCCATCCATAGGTAACCGATTTCTTTGCCTTGTATATCGTGATACATCGAACACAACATTTGGGGATATTGGCTATCGTATGTTAAGCCCTTGGTTCTCTAAGTTGTATATTGCAGTTCATAGTTGCTTTGTAAACCCATTTTTCTAGTTACCCCTCTTTGTTTTTCTTTGTCTGTTTAATTTATAAATTCAATTAATTGAACGCAGAATAACATCCTCCCCGTGGAACAACTCCTTAGTGGATCTTAGGTTGAGACTAATGGAAAATTTTCATGAGTCTACCAATCAAGGAAACCCCTTTGATGGGAAACCTGGTCCTTTTCCTTCTTTTGTAAATATTAGTGCTCCTTATATGGCAACGTTGTCCCTTCCTGGATTTATCATTGGTTTACCAATTTGGTTTTTTTCAACCATTATGGTTTCAAATGTCCAAAATTCTCCTCAACCATGTTCTCCTCCACTTGAACAATGTCAACCTCAATTTGATCCTAAATTTGGCCATTTTCCTTCTTCACCTTTTGTTTCTTCATCCATTTCTTCCTCCTCTCCTGGTGAAAGTATTGATTCTAGTAACCAGGAATCTAAGAAGAAGAAGAAGAAGCAAAATAAGTAGGGGGGGAACCAAGCAGACATTGTTATTGGCGCAATTAGTATGGAGAAATATTCTACTCATCCCCGCAAATTTAAATTCCCTTGCAAGTTATGTAAGGGTGACCACTTTCTTAGATATTTCCCTGGTATTACGCAGGTAATAGAAGTGTGGTCCACAGGCTCACATCGGCCTTTATCATCAGCTTATAGAAATCATGTTGGCGATAAACCATCTACTAGTGATAGTAAGGTCCATGGGAAGAAGGGTAAATTCAAATTTCCTTGTAATTTATGTGAAGGGAATCATTCTATTCTCCTTTTTCCTTATATGTATGAAGCCTAAAAATTGTTGGAAAACCTTATAACTTCTTGACCTCGTCTTCCAACTAGTTACCAGAAGCTTTCTCCCAATCCTCCACTAGTTGATGAAGTGATTTATCAAAATCTTGATGAAGTGATTGATTAGAATCCAAATCCAATAAATCCCACTCTCTGAATGTGAATCCCATGAGTTTTTTCCTCACCAACCATTGTGTTGAGGTATAAAATGTGTCTTTTTAATGCCTATTTATCCTACATTAATTATCAATCCGGGAACGACTTTTTATTTCAAGAGTGTACTCAGTCTGAGGCGGAAATTTGTCCAAGAGAAATGATGTGTGAGATGTAGTACAGTGTGCTAAATACAAAATTAAATGGATTCTTGGAAATGAAATCTAACTACAACAACATAAACTCAAATGCTCTGAAATCCAACTATTCACTTAGCAAACATCAATCGAGGATACAGTAGCAATAACTCATTCCTCTAGAAATTTATGCAATTGAAATCAAAATGGAACAAGACAATCAATCTGGGAACGAGGAAGCAATAACCAATGTTCTCTATAGTTGAAAATCCTACTTTAAAGCAATCAAAGGGAAATCGAAATTGAACTAAAGCTACTATTGAAAGTAAACTAGGAAAACTCTTTAAAATCAAACTCTTGCAATCTGTAAACTAATTAATCTGAAATGAACAACAATTTAAATGGGCAGCAAACTATAATTAAAGGAATTGAAAAACAAACACTAACTAACGAATCGAATAGCAAAGTCTATGGAACAACAAATGGAATCAAATGCTGAACAACAAAGCTCTGTTAAAGCTTAACAAGACAAATGATACATGCATGAGGATTCTTGTTAGAATAGAACAACGATGCAATTCATCAATGTAACACACCAATATACATAAGCAATTAAACAAAAAATCAATTAACTCTAAAACTGTAATAAAAGAAAATATGAACTATCTCACAACAATAATGAAAAGATAGAGATACAAACAGCGAATCGATCCACCAGGGCCAGGCCCTCAACCACTGGTGAAACACCACTCGGTTTTACTTTAGAGCTTGAGAAATGGAACGATATCATGTCTTTGTATTAATCAAACATGAATAGCTTTTACATCAGTTGCTCTTTGATCACGAGAGTTAAGGAATTACAGTGTTACAAAAGGAATTCAATAATCATCCATTGTTCTCAATACATAATACATGCTCTCCTTTTATAATCAGAAAGAGAAGAAATTAAATAGCAAATATGATCTCTCATAACAATATTGGATTGTTCCCAACAACTTGATCAACCAGAAGATATATTTCCATCAATCTTGCAACAAAACCAAGTCGAATTTGGATTTGCAGCTAAGATAATTTGGAGGATGGCCGCAATAGTAAATCTGAGAAAATCGTGCTCAAAGAACCCTGCGTTTCTCTCAATACAGGTCGAATTTGGGCAAAGTGTTCTTTCCTAAAGTTAATTTGGTCTGTTCTGGACAAAACCCATGTTCCGACTTTTCCAGATTCTTCTTCATTTTCCCAAAATCTCAACCGCAAAACTGTCACTTCTTATTCCAGCGAATTTCTGAGTTGGAATATTTAATGATGATTTGGAGATCAAATCTGCAATTTGGAAAATATATTGGAGGCCAAAATGGTGAGTGATGTTACAAAATATATTAATAAACCATCATTGATAAAATTATGCATAATAATCATCAATTTATTAAAAATAAAGGAGAATAAATAATATTTATCCATAAGAGCATAAATAATTATAAAATGGATTTATATGATAAATTATAATAAATGACATGATAAAGAAGTGTAAAAATGGATGAAATAAGTGTTAAAAAGTGGTCATATTCACAGCCCAACATACCCCCAAACTGAATATATTGCATGTCCTCATGCAACCCAAAGACAAAACCCATGTGTTAACCAAGCAAAGAAAATTGTTCATCCCAACTCATGAAATGGATGGAACAAATGCATGTTTCCTCAAATAATGAATATTCAATTTTAGCAATAGAGGCATAACAATTTTTACAGTTGACGTTCAACTATATGTATATGAAGTTGCAGAAAAATGTGACATAAGTAACAACAAACTTCATTAACCATTTTCTCAAAAATCAGATCATTTTGATACACGAATCATGAGATATAAACAAAATGGTTGTAGGTGATAGTGCATAATTTTCAAAATTTTATGAACTAATTTAGCGTGAAATTATCTAGGTTTGTGTATTTTAATGATACCTCTTTGTTATCCAGAGATCACAAGAATTCAGTTCATAGTTTTAAAGATATATACAAATCAATTTCTGCACTATATACAAATGAAATTGTATGGCTTAAATGAGAAAGAAAGTAGAAAAGATCCATCATGTGTAGCAATTCCCCCCCCCCAAACTGAAGAATTAGCATGTCCTCATGCGATGCTAGAAAACAAAGAGAGGTGGTTGCTACAATCTGTTGAAATCGATGCTTGGTATAAAACAACATGGAATAAGGGAGGTGTTGAGAATAAATAAGAATATCAATGGATGATAAAGAATATTACTGACATGGCCACAAGAAAGAAATGAAGGAAATCAACACTCCCCCAAACTGAAAGATGAGACGTGTCTAAAAAAAATGGGAAGTGGGAAAGATGTAAAATGAATGATGATAAATAATACTCAATGGATTTTTATGAAACTCTCCTAAATTCATAATAAATCAAAAAATTATGCTATTTTACCTCAAGTGTTACCTCTGAAAAAATGTGGAAGGACATGTAGAGACTGGCCTTTTTTGAAGTTGATATAGGCTGAGCGGATACTGGAAGTGATGCAAAAGGTGGAAGCCATGCAAGCACATCATGTCTGGAGAGTTGTGTGCATTCGCGAGTCTTTGATGTTAGTTGCAATAGTGTGGTCATGTTGCGAATAGAATTTCCCTCCATATTTGTTGTTCTCTTGTAAAAAAATCACAATTCTGTATGCAATTTTCTTGAATCCACGGTTTTAGTTTGGAATGGCAATAAATAAGATGCATGCAAAGTTCAATCAGCAAAAATTCTGTAGAAATGCAGTATCAATATTGTGGCAAATCAGAAAAATAGAAGAGCAGCATACTGTACAGCAATTGTACAGCATGGAAAGGCATACATACTTATGATATGCTCAATAAATTATCGCATTACTGAAATCAATGCATATTTTGAAATCGTGAGTAGATATGGAAATGTTTATGTAATGATTCGAAAATAAGGGAAAATGACAGCTGATGAAAAAAATACTTATGCGGTCATTATCCACATAAACCATTATGATCGATTTATAAATAATTTTTTATGCATAAGAGGTTCCGAACAAAGGGTTTAGGGGTATTCTCTCATTTGATATTAGCGGGGTATTCTCTCATTTGATATTAGATAAATATATAAGAAAATGGTTTATCATTACTATTGATTTGTGAAAAATATGACTCCAATACCATCAGCAGAGCCATGTTGCCCACAAGTGTCTATAACCTTGAAAAAGTTGTTTTCTCACCCTTGGAACCATTATCATTTATTTATGCCTAGGGAAGTGCTGTGTGATGTCATGATGGAGGCCACTATGCTGGTTTGGGAACCAAATGAATCACAATGCCATTCACCAAGAAGGGGTGAAAAGTGGGCAGTTCGGCTCGTGATGAGACCTCCTGTTCCAAGGACTTTTTATTTTTCTGAGTTGTCCATTGGATCATATCCCTGGTGTGGTGGCCATAATGGGAATGCCACTTCACTGCTCCCTTATGATCATGGTAGGCTAGCTCTTGATGAGACCTCCTGTCCTCCATCTGCCATATCATAGAATTGTTAGTAATCATATAGGGATTTTTTTTCTTCTTTTTTTTATGTAGCACTTCCCTATGTATGTATAGAGGATGGCTCAACACTCCTTAAGAGTAGGGATGGTGGAAGAAGTCTGAGCATCTCAATAGAGAAAATATGCCCTTATTCTTATTCAATTAAATAAAAATCAAAGAGAGTTATGAGAATTTAGGGAAGAACCAACATGATAAAGATAATCGATCATATTAATTTAGTGAAAATAAAGACAACAAAGGGATATAGATGGTTGTGTCCTTTCCTTTTTCTTATCACTACAAAAAAATTCTTAAAAATGACAATTTCTCTTGATTAGATGATTCCAGTAACCTCTAATTTGTGTATCCTTGCATGAATTGTATGTTTTATTTTCAAAGAGTCATGAAGAATTCACAAAAATCCTCAAAAAGTTGTTCACAAACAAGAAAAATGCACTAAAAAAGTGTTGTTCCTTTAGAAAGGAACAGCAAAAACAACCTGCGAAAATGTTTTTCCTTTGGAAAGGAATAGCAAAAAAAATCTGCGAAAATGTTGTTCCTTTATAAAGGAACAGCAAGAACAGTCGGTGATGTTCTTTTTGAAAGGAATAGCAAAAACGAGCGATGTTATTCCTTTTGAAAGGAACAGCAAAAACATGCAGCAAAAATGTTGTTCTTTTTTAACGGAATAGCAAAACTAATCAGCGAAAATGTTGTTCCTTTTGGAAGGAATAACAAAAATAAACACACAAATGCATTGCTTCTTAAGAGGAACACCTGTTGTTCCTTAAGAGGAACAACAAACAGATATAAACACGCAGATATGTTGTAGGGAACAACAAAGGAAAAAAATAGAGGAAAGAACAAAGCTAATGTGCAATCCATTGTCAAGCAAATCCAATCAGATAGAAAGGAAAATCTATGTACAGGTTTCAAGAAAAAGTAATTTTTTACAGAATTGGTGCTACCGAAAAAATGCCTTCTGCAATTGAAACTTGCATAATGGGGTCCTTATTGTTCAATTGCCACTGGAGCGGAAATTATAATTTGAAGAGATTAACACCTGAAACACAAAAACATAAAATAAATCAGAAAATAAACAACACTTTATTGAGTTACAACAGCTGTGATGTTATTTCCTAAGGGAATATCAATCTGTTAATGGAAAAAAATGATCTTTTTGAAAAATGTTTTGGCAGCAGTGACATGAATCTTGAAATGGAAGCCAATTATTCATTTCTTCTTTTTATGAATCTATTACGTAATGAACTGGATGAAATTTCTTTGTTTTACTAAAATTTCTCTCAAGAATCGCTCGTTCATAAATTGACCTTCTTTGTTCTCCTAAGACCTGCAAAAAACGAGTGTCTACCTGCAATAGAACATTAAATCATGGATAAAGAGAGGTGTATGGGCTCCCTTAATCCAAGAATTATGAAAAAAACTAACAAGTAGTTACTCTGTAGAAAAAATCCACGGAAAAATAAAACAAATTTTATTTGTCACCTGTGGGAGAGCAGTGGTCGACTATACTAACCAACAGTGTTTTAATCATACCTTCTTCTTTTTTCATCTGATTTAAGTGATTCCAAAGCCAAATAAGAGATAATTCAAATATTTATCTCTAATAGAAACAGGTTTTAAAAATTCCATGTAATGGCATGTTAAATCTACTTAAAACAACCTGCATAATAGAGTCATTCTCGATTTTCCAGCTCAGACCAACAGTTGATATTTCAAGCATAAGTTTTTCATTTGATGGCAGATTGAACCAATTAAAATTGGAGAATAAAGTAGATTCATTTATTGATCTCCAATAGAAACAGGTTTTGAATACAAGAAGAATTGATGGGTCAAATACGCTAGTGAACAGCCGAGAAAACAGAGTTTTAAGAGTGCTGATTTATAATAGGCAGTCAGTATTTTGGTCATAAATTCCTCATACGATATCAAAATTGAGTGATTAAAATTGCGTTGTAAACTAGATTTATAGAGGAATCTACCATATAAATATGTTTTAAAAATATAGTCATTTAGGCCTCCAAAAATTGACTGTCCCAACTCTGTTGTTGAGCTACCTACTAGACACCCTGTCAATTTTTTGGTTCTAAATTTTTCGTTTCAAATCCAAATGGAATGATTCAAATTAGGTTGGAAAGTATACATCAAGATCTACTTAGGATAGAAACAGGTTTTAAAAATATTCATTTTTGGTCCCCCAAAACATGACTGTTCTAACTGTGTTTTCAGAAATTTCATCAAGCCCACAAGCCAAAAAATATGATATTCAAGCAATTTTTCCATATTGATGATAAAAATGAATATAAGTGTTTGTAGAATTTTTATTTTCAATATAATTCATCTACATACACAAATAAACTAGAATATTTATCATCAATGTCGATTTTCACAGCGTGTTGCAAAAAAAAACAACTATTTTTACAAAAATAAAATAAAAAAATGTGTTTATTTCCTTATTTATTTTATTTTCTCCACTAATCTACTCTTCTTTGAAAATTGAATATGCTTATGTATAAGAGTATTCCCATTGGAGCCATTTCCAAAATAAGGCCTCTAGTTTGTACATACCCAAATTTGAAAAATGCATGTTGATAAATAGTAGGGTATGAGAATCCAACTTCCCTTCTTGTAAAAAAATTGGGCGAGAATTCTCAATTTCTTGGGAATCTTGCTCAGTCTCTTCTGTTTTGCTATGTACCTCAGCAAAGGCTACAGATGGTGACTATGTGGCCTGAAAGAAACTAGTAGGTTGTCTAGAAATAACTTTCCTAGGTCGTACTGATGGCTGAGATTCAATTTTCTTAAGAATTTCATCAATAAAGGTCGTTCTCCCAAGGGTCACCGGTCCCTTAGGTTTTTCAGGTTCGGGAGGAATTTTTCTTGTTTAGCTTTTCTATTCATTCAAAAAAACAAGCCTTCGTTCCTACCTAAAGAAAGAAATTTACCCAATTCTTCTGTGAAGCGGGCTGTGAGCAAGTATGTTCCTTGCACGGTGTGCAGGTTCTTACCTTCCGTCTTTAATACCCAATTCTTCCCAAGCAGAAAAAAGGCCAAATGTGCATCACTCCTTATAAATGGCATACACTCTCCCCGGCAACGGCGCCAAAATGTTGGGTGCATAAAATGTGTCTTTTTAACGCCTATTTATCCTACATTAATTATCAATCCGAGAACGACTTTTTATTTCAAGAGTGTACTCAGTCTGAGGCGGCAATTTGTCCAAGAGAAATGTTGTGTGAGATGTAGTACAGTGTGCTAAATACAAAAGTAAATGGATGCTTGGAAATGAAATCTAACTACAACAACATAAACTCAAATGCTCTGAAATCCAACTATTCACTCAGCAAACATCAATCGAGGATATAGTAGCAATAACTCATTCCTCTAGAAATTGATACAATTGAAATCAAACTAGAACAAGACAATCAATCTGGCAATGAGGAAGAATTAACCAATGTTCTCTACAATTGACAGTCCTGCTTTAAAGAAATCAAAGGGAAATCGAAATTGAACTAAAACTGCTATTGAAAGTAAACTAGGAAAACTCTTTAAAAGCAAACTCTTGCAATCTGTAAACTAATTAATATGAAATGAACAACAATGTAAATGGGCAGCAAACTATAATTAAAGCAATTGAACAGCAAACAATAACTAATGAATTGAATAGCAAATTCTATGGAACAACAAATGGAACCAAATGTTGAACAGCAAAGCTCTGTTAAAGCGTAACAAGATAAATGATACATACATGAGGATTCTTGTTAGAATAGAACAACGATGTGATTCATCAATGTAACATGCCAATATCCATAAGCAATTAAACAACAAACCGATTAACATGTAAACTATAATAAAAGAAAATATTAACTATCTCACAACAATAATGAAAAGATAGAGATACAAACAACGGATCGATCCACCAGGGTCGGGCCCTCAACCACCAGTGAAACGTCGCTGGGTTTTACTTCAGAGCTTGAGAAATGGAATGAGAACGCATATTTGTATTAATCAAACATGAATAGCTTTTACATCAGTTTCTCTTTGATCACGAGAGTCAAGGAATTACAGTGTTACAAAAGGAATTCAATAATCATCCATTATTCTCAATACATAATACATGCTCTCCTTTTATAATCAGAAAGAGGAGAAATTAAATAGCAAATATGATCTCTCATAACAATATTGGATTTTTCTAAACAACTTTATCAACCAAAAAATAGACTTCCATCAATCTTTCAACAAAACCAAGTCGAATTTGGATTTGCAGCTGAGATAATTTGGACGGCCGTAATAGTAAATCTGAGAAAATCGTGCTCAAAGAACCCTGCGTTTCTCTCAATACAGGTCGAATTTGGGCAAACCATTCTTTCCTAAAGTTAATTTGGTTCGTTCTGGACAAAACCCATGTTCCGGATTTTCCAGATTCTTCTTCATTTTCCTAGAATATCAACCACAAAACTGTCACTTCTTATTCCAGCGAATTTCTGAGTTGGAATATTTGATGATGATTTGGAGATCAAATCTGCAATCTGGAAAATATATTGGAGGCTAAAATGGTGAGTGATGTTACAAAATATATTAATAAACCATCATTGATAAAATTATGTATAATAATCATCAATTTATTAAAAATAAAGGAGAAGAAATAATATTTAAATAATTATAAAATGGATTTATATGATAAATTATAATAAATGAAATGATAAATAAGAGTAAAAATGGATGAAATAAGTGTTAAAAAGTGGTCGTATTCACGGCCCAACACATTGGTTTAGAAAATGGTTGACTTGATTCCACTTTCATTTGATCATACCTTTCCCTAAGAGACTGAAGTTCATACTGCTTAGGTTCTTCTTATTTCTTCATATTCCAATGAAGTGGGGGGAATCCTCCCATTCGCATGATACACGAAAAAAATACTCTTGTTCCTATGGCACAAGGGAATATTTCCCATTCCCATTGCACAAGGGAGCAGTTCTCCAGTTCCCATGGTACCCCCTCCAAGTAGTATAGTCACTTCTTTTGATTGGAGTCGACTGGCAGGATATCGTCTTCATCCTTATGTGCCCTTCTAGATCATAGTACATGCTTATAATGTGTTCGTACCTAGCACAATCATAGATGAAGGAACATTTTTTAGTATTCTTTCCTCAACTTCTTGGCAAGATTTAGGTGTTCTGCAGCTTGTGCCTATTACCCATAATATGTTGACTTTTAACAGAGGAACTAACGAACCGTTAGGGATCCTTCATAAGTTTCCTGTTACTTTAGGAGGAAATATTATCTATATCTATGTGATGGTTTTCTGACCCTTTGGATTTTAATTTACTCCTTAGGCGTGACTATGTGTATGTCATGGGAGATCTCGTCTCTTCGCTCTTTCGTGTGATGTTCTTCTTGCATGAAGGAAGAATCATGACCATTGATCACATGTCATTCATTGTTCCTAATTCAACTCCCAATCAACCAGATCCCCTAAACGGTCCTTATGTGCAAGTGGTATCTCCCCTGCCATAGGTTAATTATGTAGCAACCTTTTCCATGCACGTGTCTACTAATGATTTAGTCAGTGATATAGTGCATCATGTATTGGGGGAATTGGAGAGCGATATTTCCATTAGATCCCTTGATATGTATCCCTTCCAAAGCATTGTTCTCCCATCTGATGAGAACCTCTTGGAATCCATGGCCTCTTATGGGCCATGATCTAGGTTTTTGGAGCATAGTTCCTTTTTTGGTGTCAAGCTCATTAAAACATGAAACAAGATCTTATGAGGATGGTTCCTTTTCTTGTGTCAAACTCGTTAAAAAATGAAACAAGGTCCAATGATCAGAGTTCATTTCCTTGTGTCAAGATCGTTAAAAAATGAAACATATCCCCTTCCAATTTGATTCTTTGATTAGATCTCATAAATTCCTAGTCGAGTCTTTCACTTAATCTCATAAATGAGCCTTCATTCCATCCACCTGTTAGCAACCAGTAGTCTACTTAGGTGAATGAAATGAAGTTTCGGGGTGGTGGGGGGCATGTACCTTGAATCGATTCATTATGTTGGGGGCATGATAAATTATCTCAAGCATAATTTTCCTTTGTTTCAATCTGGTGTAAAAATGAAACTACTCTCAAGCATAGTTTTTCATCGTTTCAAGCTTGTGAAAGAATGAAACGATTTTGATCATATCTCTTGTGATTGCCATTTTTATCACCCTCTTTTTTCCATATAAGCCTTGGTTTTCTCATTCCATCGTCACCATATGCTTGGTTTGTCATACGTTTTCACTTGATTTTTACCCTTTCTTAAGGAATTGATGCGATGAGTGGTCTTATCATATAGCATCTTGACCTCTACGTGTTTTGAGCAGTTCCATCATGAACGAAACTAGTTTTTATCCCTTTATACCACTCGTTCGTCCAGGAGGAGTCATATTATAGCTATTTTAGGACTCAATAAAAGTTTAACCCTTTTTCGAACTGAGATAGACTATTTACAAAAAAGGAATACCTTAGTCAAACATGGCTAAGAGGTTCTCTTGAGTATCGTTTTCTCTATTTTCAGAATCGAGAGAATATCTACGAAAAGGAACATCTGGAGTTTTCTATTTCGCCTCTTTTTCAAACTCTCTAAAAATGAAAAATATGTCGAGTTTTATCTTCGTTGGACTCATTAAAACATCAAATAGTGATGGACTTGTCAAAAATGACAAGGACGAACCACTCCTTCTCAGGGTTTGTTAAAAATACTCAAAGGGATTCATCTAAAGGATGAACTTATATATCAAGCATATGTTATCCTCCTCAAGCTTGTTAAAAAATAAATAATTACTTACCAATATTGTTGGGGAAATTGAGAAAACAGGGTATTTCGTTTTCTAATGGAATCGATTATCTCTTGAACATGATACTCTTCCACTTCATATTAATGGTTGTTGGGTTGGGTAATATTCTAGTATTTCGGTTCATCATACCTTTTCAGAGCCTCCATTTTAGTTTTGGGTCAATGCTTCCAATTCCATTTAGTGTCATTATGTGTTCAAGAGAAGTCATTTCAGTTTATATTTGTTGCAATACTCTTAAGCCTGCATTCCATGTTTTCCTTTTCCTGATCCAGATTTGTATCATAATCATTTTTTCTCAATCATGATACCCATTTCATGTATTTGATGATGGATACATCAAGGCCCTCTTGCGATGGGTCACTTCCTATCGACATCAACACATCATCCATGAATTTTACTTAGAAACACCCCTTTGGTACCTTGGTGCTTGAATACATCAATGGAAAGTTTCCTTTATCTTGGCGACAGGTTTACATCATCTTCCTTCGACCGAAATGCTATGTGTGGTGTTTGACATCTACTCATTTATTCACACCATATGGATTGTATTGTAGTACCTTGAGAGCCATTAAAATCATCGATGGTTTCTCTCACATCTATTAATGGATTACATCATCGGCAGGTAATCATATGGTGTCTACCATGTTCAACCTCAACTCATTGATTCACATGGTTAGACTCATACATTGGTTGGTCATGTTTACAAGATAGAAGACCCAAGATCTATTTTCATCCATCTAGGTTGCAATTTCAGCAGTTATACAGAGATCAAAATGTATGATGGACATGATCATGCAGACAGTCATCCAGTCATGGGTCTACCAGTTGCATATTTGGATGCATCTTTTGATCATTTTAAATGTTATGTTAGCTTATGTGTTGAGTATGGGTATGCCTCCCTCAGCAAAAATATTCCATGATGTCAATGTATTGTAACAAATGGAGCTTGTTGGTTGTTCTTGATCCTGACTTGTAACAAGGTAAAGCACTTCAGTCATCAACCATCATTTCTAACTTTGCGCTTTAGGGGGTAATTTTTTATAGGCCATTTTGTCACATCCATTCAACATGCCTCCTAATGGGATCAATAAACATCCTATTCTCCCTTGTAAACATCATTGCACAAAGCCCTAAGTGTTCCTCCTTCCTTTCTCGATATTTCTTCTTGAAACCACCTCATCTAATCCAGTTTTAGGAACAATGCTCCCTGGACTTCGTGTAGACATCGTTCACCTACAAGTTTCTCCAATATGGCCAACATTGATCACCTACAAGTTTCTCCCCTTTGCACCTGCATTGGTTCTAGAAATTCGGGAAAAAGAGAGAATTTTTGGAAGCTTCTAGAATTTGTTACAACCATTTACCTAAGATAATAATAATAATAATAATAATAATAAAAATTAAAAATTGGATCCTATCCTATCCTAATTTGGAGTTTCCATACCTTATCCTTTGATCCCGTCCTCCCATCAAAGGTGGATCTAAAACCTTATATTAGTAATTGGATAAGAACTCCCAACTTACCCCACTCCTCTATATATTTACAGCCTTCCATATGCAAGAGGTTGGCTTTTGGAGAGTGATTCTACCCTTATGCGGCTGAGGTGATAAATATCATTCCATGAATTTAGGATGATTGGAGGTGCATATTGTGACAAGGAAAGGACAAGATAGCTTGGAGGATATCTTCTACAAGATCAACACATATTTATGGTTGTAATCTCCTTCCATTTATGTTAATGCAAAGAGTTCTTTGTTTTACTATATGTGATGTCATTATTTCATGTATTTTGAATACCATGTTGATCTATTGAATAGATTACTTAGATGATACTGCATAGATCTCGTAGTTTCTTGGTTTGTTTTATCTTATTGTGTAGGTTCTCATTTTGGAAATTCGAGCTAGAATTGGAGCATTCAAGCTGAAGAAGGAGCAAAGAATGTGAAGGATTCCAAGTAATCTTCATTCTGTCATCTATTTACTTTAAGGAAAGCATCAGGTTCCATGTTTCTTTGTTGTTCTAGGTTGGCCACCAAACCTAGGGGATATAATTTTGTCTGTAATAGTAAATCCCACATAACATTGAGGATTGAAAACTTAGTTATGGGTTAGTTGGTTTTGTCGAGGAGGATTCTTATTTTCTAGCTCCAGTTTCACGAGCTTGTTAGACATGTTTCTTATCAATTTGTTAATTTCCTTAAGTTTCTTCTCTTGGTTTTCCTTTCCCTAGCTTGAGAAACCAGCTTCTTATTTTCTTGTCCTCCTTTATCCATGATTAGTTCTCCCTCTCGACTTTCCAATAGAGGTAATTTTTTCTTTAACCTCTAAATCATCTATTTGAATATGGTCTAAGGTATGAGACTTCCTCGCCCTAAGTGTGAAACCAAACCCTGGTTCAAAATCCTCAACTAAAACTACTTAGGAAAATTCTTGCTGAGACTTTATTTCAGCAAGGAGGCTATTGTACAAATTATTGAACCTTTTTATGAACTTTGACACATCCTCATTATGTTTTTTCTTCATGGTGTTTAATTCAATGAGGATGTACCCATGATCCATATTTTCCCCCCATTTTTTCATGAAAGAATTATCCATCTCTTCTCAGGTGGCGATTGGGGAATTTAGTAGGGGTTTGAACCATTTCCTAGCTTCTCCATCCAGAGATTGGACAAAGAGTCTCAAAACTACATATAGTTTTTCAACATTTAGGTTTACATTTTCTACAAATGCACAGAAAGATTCTATATGCCTCTGTGCTGAAATGTCATCTTCTCTTGTGAATCTTGGAAAGAGCTTGAGATAGACTTGTGGCATACCATTCAAGGGTTGGGGAAAGTCCAATGGAGCATATTTTTTAAGAGGAATCCTAGGTCAACCATATTGAGCAAGGGAGGTGATAGTAGGTTTATTATAGGTCATTGTAGAGGGGTTATCTGAGTAACAACTGATTGGATTTGATTTGGGAGGTTATTCACACTTTGCGTGGGAATGTTTACAAGGATATCTTTGAACCCTTATGTTTTAGGGAAGGGATGAAATAAAAAATAAGGTGCAATAGCAGATTTTTATTCACCTTTGACTCTTGAGAGGAACATATCAACCAGTAGATCATTTTATTGAGGATATTCCAGCACTTTAGAGGGAAAATAGGGACAGTTTATTACAACTTTATGAGATTTGGAAGATGATGCTTTTGGAAAAAGGGTCACAGGAACAGGAGTGGTTGGGGTTATTTTCCTCCATATCCTCTATATTATCCTTTTAGGCTCAAACACGGGAGGAGTTCTTTTTTGTGAGGTATATGAGCGAGTGTGTGGCCTTTTGAAATCCATGGTGATCAAACTGAAATTTACATAGTTGAGTCTAAAAGGTGAGAGATGATAAACTCATGCCCCTTTCTACTCACCTTACCAAAGGGTGTACAAATTTTGTACCCAGGGACAATGTTTTAATCAATTCCTGACAAAAGTTCCATAATATGTTGTAACTCCTAGAGACAGCCCCTAGGTTGAAGAGAGACTAGTGCCTAGGAGATCTTGATGAGTGTTATTTTGGTTAGTTGCAAATTCATAGCACACTCAGCATTTAATATTTTTAGAAGAAAGTTGGTTTAGAACTTCCCTTGAGAGGGGAAGTGTGGAAATCCAATGTAAAAAATTACTCACAAAAGCATCAATATTAGGTATACGGCGGCCAACATCACTTGCATCTGTATCTTATCATTCATTATAGTATATATGACAAAAGAATTGAGTAGGAGAGAAGTTTGATACTTTAGGCTTAAATTTTAAGAATATGATGTATCAGAATTCAGAGTGAAACAAAATAGAAAGACATATTGATGGGATGCAAAGATACATGGAGCGCATTTAAGGATCTAGTTTTCATATCAATATAGGCGTCATTCAATAGCACTTGACTTAAAAGAATCCATAAATTCATGAAAACTTGTCCAACAACTACTATTACATGCAATATGAGAAGAATAATGAACACATATGTGAATGCATAGAATAGAATACATAATACAAACTCAAATAAGTCGAAATCACTAAAACTTTGTATTAATATTCCATGGGGCAATGCATTTATCAAGCATACATAACACTTATCTTTTGGAAATAAAAAGACTCCAAAATTTCTAAACCCTAGTTTAGTATCATAAAAAAATTTATATAGGGCCTCAGAGGGAGATCCCATTACACAAATATTCCTTCTTGATTTCATTACACTGAATAATCATGTCAAAACTTCAGTGTTCTCCGCGGCACATCTCTACTAACCGAATATTAACAGACTAACTAAAACAAAAATATTTACATAAATCTGAAAATAAAAGTGTCACAGTGGACACGATCAGAAATATCTTCACCCATCATAAGTCGATGGTGGAGGCTGCATGAGTCCTCGATCATTCGGATCGTGGGTGGATTAATGAACTTCTTACATCTCTGCCACAACAATGGAGCTGGTTGAAGGGCCTAGAATAAAATATTGTGTGCAATCTTCAAGTTTTTCATACCCAAATAATCCAGTCTAGAATTAAACATATTTTTCAACAACCCTAGTAGTTGGAAGCCCCTTTTCAGATAGTTTACCATTGTTTTTCCCTTCATAGTAGTAGTCTTATCATGAGAAAAGTCTAATTTTCTCAATGATTCTACTAGTCTCTGGCTACAATTTTCCCACTAAATTATCTCTCCCACAAAGTCCCAATAGTTAGGCAATCCTTCCTTGACAATCCTTTCAAACTCAGTGTTGAAAGCATTGACATTTTATATAACTACCTCCAGAAACTCCTCAGCCTTGAATCTAGCTTCCTCCTGCTGAACAAACTTAGAAATTTCCATGATATCACTGACTCTATCTACCACATCTATAGGCCTCAATTCATGATTTTCCTTTCATTCCTTAATAAAAATTTTGGAAATCTGGGAGTTCTTTTCTCTGTCTTCTTTGGCTGACAAGAGGAATAATTCATAATCCTTGATCACAATCTTCTGTTCATTTATCAAGGTTATGTGCTCCTATTGTTTTTTCATTTCATGAATGATCTCATCCCAAACTAGTTGCTTGGCTTGCAACAAAGCCATGTTTTGTTTAAGTTTTCCCTTCAGCTCAGATACCTCCTAATTTACTATCTGTAGATTCTTCCTAATAATCTTGGCATTCGTCCTAGCAACCTCAAGTTATGTTTCCTTATAAGCTAGATTTTCCCAGGGAACGTCCAAATCCTTCTACACCTTCTTAAGCTCCCCTTTTGAGAGTTCGAGCTTAATAAGGGTATTAATGAGTTGTTCATTGGGGTTTTGAGGGTCCTCTAGTACAATCACTACGCATATATGTGACTCTATTTTCATTTTCAGCTCTATTGCATGCTACTTGATGGCCACTATTTCACTATTCCTTTCAATAATATATTTGACTAGGATCTCTTTCTCTGCTTCAACTTTAGCAAGCTCTTGATATTGTACATGCTCACTGCCTGAAATTTTCAGTTTATGCCTTAGTTCTTGAATATCCTTTTGGAATTTTTGGAGGGATTCAACAATTGTTTTATCCTCTGGATTCACCTCTAGTTTCACAAACAACTCTTTGAAACTCTCATTTTACATGTGGAGAGCCCGAGAGTTGGCTCTCTCTTGCTTCAACTTGGTTGCAACCTTCTCTAGCAGCTTCTTGGCCTTGCCCATAGTCAATGTGTTCTTGTTGAGCTCACTATATAACATTTCTCCAACCTATTTGTGGAAATGTATCTTATCCGGCAAGGGAACACTTGTTAGATCCAATGAGACATCTAAAAATTTGAATTGGGAGCCCAAAGGAAAATATTGTGCTAGTGGATGTTGTACTGAAAAATTAATTTAATTTCTTTCTAAATACATAGCAGCCATTGTCTATATGGTCTGATACAATACTTAGTGAAATTCCATTTTATGTTGCATCTCCTCCCTCAATAAATATGAAAATAAGGATAGGATGGGTTGGATGGGTTCAACGAAGAGGGTGATAGGGAAAATCTCGATCGCATACAGAGATTATAGGTCAGGGGCCATGACTATTTGCAAGAAATATTGTTGCTCATCAGGTGGAAGGGCAGAGTAGTGATAAATTAGAGTGAGATCAATAAATTTTTGCCTCTCAGGACAAGTGGGGTAACCCATATCCTTTCGGATCAATTCCAGAGTTACTTCAAGTAATTTGGTTCCATAGGAAAAAATGAACTATTTTTTCTTGTTGATGTAGGTTGCATCCAGCAAGGAGACAAATTCGGGAAAATAGTGCACAAAAAGTGTAACCTGATAATATACCAGAGTCAACAACATGAAAGGGGTCTTCCCCCTAGACATGGTTTCCAAATAGGTCAAAAATAAGATCGGTGAGGTGGACCTACGCACATACTGGGTCAAAACATTTGGCCTTTGTTTCCATGAGGGGTTAAAGGCTGGAATAAGGTTTGACCTCAAGGGCTTTCAGGGTCCTAAGGGTTGTCTTCTTCATTTTACGAGAATCTGAATAAATCACAAGTGGAAAAGGGTAACTTATTACCTGGTTGTTGTGGATGAGGTTGAAAACGACGTCGGGAGAATGTTCTTGGACGATTGGGCATTCAAATAATGTCTTGTGTAGGCGATTGGCAGGAGGAAGTGTGTCAAGAACAAGTGAGAAAATTTAGGAAATATGAGGTGGGAAAGGTCATTTTATAGTTGGAGGGGAAATGGTTGGATGATGTGGAGTGACATCATATGGGGGGCGGGGGTTGATAGGTGGCACAATGATATTGGACAAGGGTAGGGGTATAGGTGGAAAGGAGCGGGGGCCACTAGGTTACCATTTACCATTAAAATTGTGCTTGCTTGAAAAAGGAGCCAGCGGGTTGGCCTGCTCGACATGTGGTCCCCACCATTCCTAGCGGGTCAGTTAGTAGACGGGAGGACCCCAAACTCACCCCCATAGAATATAACTATACCATCATATTAAGATATTACTTTTCAACTCCGGGGGGTTCGATTCACTTATTTACCATGCAAGTTACCCCTCTGATCTGATTCCGGGGGGTGATCAGGTGGAGACGAATGGCGATCCGCTTGGAAATATTTTCACTATTTAACTGATCATCGTGTCTATGTAGTTATTTTATTATTCCCTGCTATGTTGTGAGAGTAAGGGCCCAAAGGATACAACTTACGTTTTTGGTCCTTCCACTTGAGGACTAGGCCTTGACATTTCCCCTCATGAGTTATTTAACTAATTTTTGGTTTCAGAAGCCATGCCAATGGCTCTTCATCTTCTTCAAAAAACTCATAGAGGGTGAAAAAACCTTCGTTACAAACATAAAACATACTTCACAACCCTTACTATCACATGTTCATGTTAGAGTATCATTACCATCATAGATCTATCATTTTTAGGCATAATCATAAAATATCAAGCAAGTATGTTTATTAGTCACTACAATGCTTTTATATCTATAAAATTTGAAATTCCTTCATGCTCTTTGGTGCACACCTGATTCATATCAAACCATTCATCAATAACCCATCACTTTCACACCTAACACTTTGATCTCCATCTCCTTATATAGCGTAGGCCTTGACTAATACCTTAGGCTAATCTCGTAGTAGTTTTGATGGTATTATTTGACGGGATCAAATATTCATTGTCGTGCTCATTACTGGGCCAATACCATGGTAAAGACCCTTGGTATTTTTTATCACAAAAATCGTACCTGATTGGCTGTTGATCAGACATTTTCAGTGTAACTATTTCAAACCAATCTTTTGACTGAGGCTTAGCCTCCTCGGCCTAAGAGGGCTCTCTCAAGGGTTAATGATATGGAATAAAGATATATATAGATGGCTAAATCTATCAATTAAGTATTGATTTTTTATATTTGCAGGTTGAAAATATGAAGGCTAATACTACCATTGGGCTTATGGAGTCAACAAATCAGTAGGTTCAGTGGCAAGGTTTCTTGACATTGAAGCTGAGGCAAATAGGGGTCTTAAACAAAGACAATTCACTTGAGAACATAGGTCAACACATTCATTTCATTACTAAAGGAATTCAAAGCATAGAGTTATTAATTTTGAGTAATAACAATGAAATCTACTACTAGTGGTTCAAAGGCAATTCACTCATAAAACACAGAAAAACACAGTCATCTCATTACTAAAGGAAGTCAGAGCATAGGGTTATGAATTCTAAGTATTAGCAATGAGATCTACTGCAAGTAGTTAAACATAATAGGTATATCAATAAAGCATTAAAACCCCATGAGAATCTCAGGTCTGTCAAGAAGAAAAACCTCTTTGCATTACTGATCACAGTCAATTACATAAAGTAGCAGCTTTTGCCAAAAAGTCTCCAACCCTTTGCTAATTCGACCTCTTGGTATTTAATAGACATATTACAACATAAGATAAGCTTCTCCACAGCTAGACACAACGAATTCCTATCTTTGACACCTATCCTAACCATAAAACATGGTATTTATTACAAAAACAATTGTAAACCTAATATAGAGTCCTATTACAAATAGAATTAGAACTCTTTTAACTCTATTCAAAACAAATTTATCTAAAATTAATTACATCATTTTCCACCTATATTTCCATTAAGTCAAATCCTAATGATGAGCTCCAACCTGTTATGACTACGATACTGATGATGTTGATTTCCTACAATTTAGGAAACAACTCCCCTGTTTTTAGGCTTAGGATCCTTTTAGTTTCTTGAGATATTCTGACCACTTCCAACTGATAATTTTGAGGCTAATTTATGTTAGGAACATGATTTACATATGTCCTAAGTCATCCCTTAGTGCCATCTGTTCAAAATCCACTTCAAACTCTCCAAAATAGTGAAACATATATGCGCTACGAAAACAGCCCAATTTCGTAGCGTGGTCTTTTTAACCTTTTTCCTTCAAAATTTTGGCTTATTCTTTTCAGATTTATCTTCCTTGACACTTAACACAACTCCCTTAGAAATTTCAAGTGAAAATTCACATTTTTTCCCTTCCAAAATTTAAGAGAGAGCGTGAAAAAGCATGCTACAGCAGTTTCGTAGCGCATTTCAATCATTTTGCACTGTTGGCGCTACGAAACTGTTGAGTGAGCAGTTTTGTTCAAATTTTTCAAAAATGAAAATTTTTAAAATGTGCCAAAACTCCAAATCAAACTATTTCCAACATATAAAACAAAAATATCAAGTGAAAAATACTTTCATAACAGTCTTCATGAGATTCCTTCTTCATTTTGCAAATTTTTCCTGTTTTTTCCTGAAAATTAGGTCTTGGGACAGAGCTTATATCTCTTACTCCATGATGTATTTTGAGAAACTGAAGAAGTTTTTTGTAGGAAATGATTTCTTGAATAAAAATTTCTCTTGGTTTTCTGAAACACATCTCCTATTGTCCAGAAACTGCCTTTGAAAATATGTGTAAAACAAGAAAACTATGTTTCTGAAAATAGGGCTTCAATGAAATCCTTTTATCTCCCAACTGATAACACCTGTGAGAAAATTGAGAGATTTTTTTGTATCTGGGGATGTGATTAAGACAAACCTCTTTCATAATTCCAAAACACTTTTCCATTTGGCCAGAAACTGAACTTGAAGTTGACTGCTAAAAAGTCATGTACATGACAATTTAGTAACAACAGTTTCGTAGCTCATTTTAATTTATCAATTTATCCCACATCATAATGAATTTAAAGAAAATGAGAGAGGCTTTTATAGTTATATATGTTATTAAGAAAAACCTCTTTCATATTTCTAAAATTAATTTTCAGTTGCTCAGAAACCACCTTTGAAGTTGACAGCTACAAAACTACGTTTTCATAGCGCCTGTAGTGTATTTTCTGCATTTTGCACTACGAAAGTAGCAGCGCTTTCGTAGCGCAAATCCTCTTTTTTGAACTATCTGCGCTAAGAAATGGAGGATTCTTGGATAATTGCATAAATTTAACCCGAAAACTTATGGATTGACCCCTAGATGGAAAATGTTAATATTTGATCATGGAATGGACCTCTAAAGACTTTTTTGAATCCAATAATGACCTTTAAACTTACAACAACTCTAACCTACCCTTAACCAAAACCTAAAATGACTTTCAAACCCATTTTAGACCATGATCAAAAGCAGAGTTGACACAATGATGTTTTGAAAATTTTTGGGTGATAACAGTGGCTCCACTTGGGATAGTGTGCCCTTGTGGTACACTAAGAACCAATAGTTCCAGTGCTATCCATCTTCTTGGAAATTTAAAAAAAAAAACTTTGAAATTTCCAAGCTTCTTCAAACTCTTATGGCCTTCACCTCGAGCTCAAGCTTGATGATCACTGCAGAAGAAACAAATCTATACCTATTGAAAGGATGCTCAGTCAACTTTGAGCTTATTCACACACTCCTACCTACCTTATCAGCTGCAATCTCCATTTGTAACTAAAGGAACATGAAACTTCCAATGACGCCAGTTATTGATCTGATCTGACTCTTGAATATATTGACTGTGCTTGAACCAAAAGTAAATATGATACTGAAATGACTAAGGCAACATGAGATGTAACTAATCTTCATAATGAAAATATAATTGGAAATCTAGACTGTATAACCTTTCCATGTAGTCAGCTACATGATCAAAGAAGACATGATATGTTTGATGCTTCTCATGACATTCTGCATCTTTGGACAACTCATCCATACTTTGATCAACCACATAAGACTTCAGTTGTGTGCTATCAAACTGATTTTCAAGAACAGTGTATTCTTCCTCAATCTCAAAAGAGAAAGGAAGCAACACCTTCTCTTTGTGTTCTAGCATGGAAAGCTTTTGAAAAGACTGATCTTGATCTTGAAGCCTATAAGATTAAAATTTATCCTCTAAAACTTCAATGTCCTTTTCATTGTTCTTAGTAACTTCATCCACAAACTGAATCTTATCTTTTGACTTGCACTCAAATGATTTCAAATTAGAAGACAAGGATAAAGAAAAAATTTCACCCACTTCTTCATTAATGTAATCATCATTTGATGTAGGCTGATGCAAGAAATGACATGAAGAATCAACTTTTTCTTGTAACTGAGGATTGTAGCAAGCATTTTCCAATATTTCCTCTTGCTTTTTGAAATGATTCTCATACTCCTGATGATCAAAGGATTGACAAATCTGTTGCAAATTTTCCTCAAACTCAGAGGATGTAACATGATTTTCATAAATAAGCTCCTGTTGGGTTTCATTTTCATCCAAAAGAGATGCTATCCTTTCTTCTTGGTGTTCTTCTTGGTGATGAAAGGTATTGTCATGAAGGGCCTCTAAAATTTCTTCATCCATGAACTCATCATCTTCATAACAATTCTCCAAATATTCAATAAAACTCACAAAGTGTTTACAACAGACTTTGACCAGCAATAAGGAGGGATGGCACTCTTTATACATATCATAAAATGCAACATGGAAATCAGCGAGAAAATATAATGAACCATTTGGAAAGCTTTCATACCAAAACCATGTTTTTCCTTCTAAAGTGGCCATGAACATCTTCATGAAACAATCCTCAGGGAACTGAACCTTAAGACTAAGTACATGCATATGGAATCTAACCAAATGAAGAGCAACATTGTCTTTCTTTTCATCTTTAAATATTGGAAGATCATCTAACAATTCAACCTTTGGCATAGGATTTGGAAAACCAAGGATATGAGACCGATTCATAGGAGCATACCTGGCATTTATTCTTGCCATGGAACTCATCTTGAAGCTTCATCAAGCTATTGATCATCAAGCAGTGGAGTCACCTTGAATCTATGAAAAATTTGAATTCTTCAACAATGGAGTCACCAAGGTAGTTGCAGCCTCGAACAGATTCTAAGCTCCTGCTACCTTCAAGAGTTCAACTTCATAATTTTCAGGAGATTTATACCTTCAGACGCACCAAAATGTTATCAAAAAAATCGTACCTGATTGGCTGCTGATCAAACAACTTCAGTGTAACTATTTCAAACCAATATTTTGACTGAGGCTTAGCTTCCTCAGCCTGAGAGGGCTCTCTCAAGGGTTAATGATATGAAATAAATATATAGATAGATGGCTAACTCTATGAATTAAGTATTTATTTTGTATATTTGCAGGTTGAAAAACGAAGGCTAATACTACCATTGGGCTTATGGAGTCAACAAATTAGTAGGTTCAGTGGCAAGGTTTCTTGACATGGAAGCTGAGGCAAATAGGGGTCTTAAACAAAGAAAATTCACTCAAGAACATAGGTCAACACATTCATTTCATTAATATAGGAATTCATAGCATAGATTTATCAATTCTGAGTAATAGCAATGAAATCTACTACTAGTGGTTCAAAGGCAATTCACTCATAAAACACAGAAAAACACAGTCATCTCATTACTAAAAGAAGTCAGAGCATAGGGTTATGAATTCTGAGTAATAGCAATGAGATATAATGCAAGTAGTTAAACATAATAGGTAGATAAATAAAGTATTAAAACCCCATGAGAATCTCAGGTCTGTCAAGAAGAAAAACCTCTCTGCATTACTAATCACAGTCAATTACATAAAGCATCAGCTTTGCCAAAATGTCTCCAACCCTTTGATAATTCGACCTCTTGGTCTTTAATAGACATATTACAACATAATATAAGCTTCTCCATAGCTAGACACATCTAATTCCTATCTTTGACACATATCCTCACCATAAAACATGCTATTTATTACAAAAAGAGCTGTAAACCTAATACAGAGTCCTATTACAAATAGAATTAGAACTCTTTTAACTCTATTAAAAACAAATTTATCTAAACTTAATTACATCATTTTCCACCTATATTTCCATTAATTCGAATCCTGATGATGAGCTCCAACCTGTTACGACCATGATACTGATGATGTTGATTTCCTGCAATTTAGGAAACTGCTCTCCTGTTTTTAGGCTTAGGATCCATTTAGTTTCTTGAGATATTATGACCACTTATAAATGATAATTTCGAGGCTAATTTATGTTATGAACATGATTTAAATATGTCCCAAGTCATCCCTTAGTGCCAGCTATTAAAAATCCACTTCAAACTCTCCAAAATAGTGAAACAGATCTGCGCTACGAAAACAACCCAGTTTCGTAGCGCTTTTTCGTAGTGCGGTCTTTTTAACCTTTTTCCTTCAAAATATTGGCTTCTTCTTTTCCGATTTATCTTCCTTGGCACTTTACACAACTCCCTTAGCAATTTCAAGTGAAAATTCACATTTTTTCCCTTCCAAAATTTAAGAGAGAGAGTGAAAAAGCATGTTATAACAGTTTCGTAGCACATTTCACTCATTTTGCACTGTTGGCGCTACGAAACTGCTGAGTGAGCAGTTTTGTTCAAAATTTTCAAAAATGAAAATTTGAAAATGTGCCAAAACTCCAAATAAACCTATTTCCAACATATAAAACAAAAATATAAAATGAAAAATACTTTCGTAACAATCTTCATGAGATTCCTTCTTCATTTTTCAAGTTTTTCCTATTTTTTCCTACAAATTAGGTCTTGGGAAAGAGCTTATATCTCTTACTCCATGATGTATTTTGAGAAACTAAAGAAGGTTTTTTTATACCATAATTTCGTGAATAAAAACCTCTCTTGTTTTTTTGAAACACATCTCTTGCTGTCCAGAAACTTCCTTTGAAACATATGTGTAAAACAGGAAAATTCTGCTTCTGAAAATAGGGCTTCAATGAAATCCTTTTATCTCCCAACTGATAACACCTGTGAGAAAATTGAGAGATTTTTTGTAGCTGGGGATGTGATTAAGACAAACCTCTTTCATAATTCCAAAACACTTTTCCATTTGGCCAGAAACTAAACTTGAAGTTGACTGCTAAAAATTCATGTACAGGACAATTTAGTAACAACAGTTTAGTAGCTCATTTTAATTTATCAATTTATCCCACCTCCTAATGAATTTAAAGAAAATTAGAGAGGTTTCTATATTTAGATATGCTATGAAGAAAAACATCTTTCATATTTCTAAAATTAATTTTCAGTTGCTCAGAAATCCCCTTTGAAGTTGACAGCTACAAAACCGCGTTTTCGTAGCGCCTGTAGTGTATTTTGTGCATTTTGCGCTATGAAAGTAGCAGCGCTTTAGTAGCAAAAATCCTCTTTTTTGAACTAGTGGCACTACAAAATGGAGGATTCTTGGCTAATTGCAGAAATTTAACTCGAAAACTTATGGATTGACCCCTAGATGGAAAATGTTAATATTTGATCATGGAATGGACCTCTAAAGACTTTATTTGAATCCAATAATGACCTTTAAACTTACAAAAACTCTAACCTACCCTTAACCAAAACCTAAAATGACTTTCAAACCCAGTTTAGACCATGATTAAAAATAGAGTTGACACAATGATGTTTTGAAAATTTTTGGGTCATAACAGTATTGATAATACCATGGTGCTGAAATTGTACGCGACTTTTCTTCACCATACCTACGTATGTACGCAATCTTTCTTCACAGGACTCGCGTATAATTTTCTAAAATTCACTTTTATCATTCACTTGTCTCTGAGCTAATATTCCTTTGTCGATCTCACCTGTAGTATCTTCATTATCATCATGTTGACATATTTTATAAAGTAGCTTTCCATCAAGGACAACACATTAATCATAATGCCAATGTGGTATGGCCTCAAGCAAGCATCATGAGCCTGGTACGAGAAGTTAACTGAGCATCTTCTGAAACTCAATTTCAAACATTATGATCTTAATGATGCAACTTTGTTTGTGAATAAATTTGGAAAAAAATTTGTATATCTTATGGTATATGTAGATTATCTTCTAATGATAGGGAACAATGAGAGCTACATTGCATCCATAAATAAATAACTGAGGAAAGGTTTTGAAATTAAATATTTGGGCTATGTTCACTACTATCTTGGTATTGAAGTATCCCAAAATCTGAAGTTTATATTCCTTTCCCAAAAGAAGTGCATTGGAGATATGTTGAATATGTTGGCATGGCTGAATGCAATCCTTTGACCACTCAATGGAATAGAACTTAAAGTTCACATCCACTAAAGGAAAAGAATTTGAGGATGCAACGAATTATAGACAGATCATAGGAGGTCTCAACGACCTGAATACTATGAAATGAGACATTTCATTTGTTTTTGGAATCCTCTCTACGTTTATGGAAGAGCCTTGTGAGGGTATTTTGGCTTGAGGGGTCCTGACCCAGGTTCAAATTAATTGTGCAACCAACAAACATTCAAACTACTAGCCCTTTCAGTAGTGACCTGCTTGCGTAGATCAAAGTCTCACCCGAAGCACTATGGGGGAGTGTTGGAACCAGGTTTCCGCACCCTTAGGAAGAATTTTATATGGTGGCCCTAAACAGACTTATAACAGAAATTATTATAGATAATATGCAGATGCACACAACAACGGATCAATAGAATAACAAATAAAATCCTTCACAGATTATTCCAGCATGAAATATATATATCTCTTCGCACACAGTAAGCAGATATACTTAGGCAGATCTATTCATCAGAAATGTATTTCGCACAACAGACTTTACTCAATTATGCATATGTATTTAATCATAAAAATAAGTAAATATGAAACATCATGGAACATGTTTCAATCTCAAAGAAGAGAACAAATACATAACACATCAATTGCACAACATATTCAGTCGCCAAAACAGTCTTCTGCCTTAATAGATCCAATAGTTCTAGTACATTCAACATTCCCTTACAATTTACCCTTTCGCACACACAGCCAGCAGAGTCCACACAAAGCCAGGACTAAGGTCTCTATGCACACAACCAACAGGAGCCTTTTATACCCAAAACCAGACTTAGATCAAACCCTTACAAAAATTTTATCATCAAACATAAGCATGATATCTCTTTACTTGACTTGGTCTATCTATATTTATACTAATATTAGCGCAGATACCATGGTTTGAGACTCATAGTTTTCCCTTAAAACCCATTTACATGAAATAGGGAATTTGACCCGCCCCAAATCCCCTTTGAGTCTTCCGCGCAGTGCACATAACAAAATATATACAAAACATAACCAAAATTGACCCTAGGGGACCTTGCTTCATCAGGCACCTAACAAAAAATTGTGACTTGTATCGAGTCACTGTGGGGTGGGCTCCTTTATATTTTCTTTGAGCGTGGAGATAGAGGTCTTCAGTGGAAAAACCACTTCAACACTCTGCACAGCAGCTCCCTGTGCTTCATTCACCAATTTTTCAGTTGTCATCTCTTCAGGTGCTAGAACAATGTTGCATTGGGTTTGCTGAAGATTTTTCAGTGAATCATCCAATATCTGTGACAATTTCAGGGCTTCCTGAGCCCATGGTTTCATTTGGCTTCTAAAAAATGCTCGCAGCGACATAAATCCTCTATCTCTATTTGGATCGCTCGACCCTCTTAAAGGCGGGCAAGGCATTGTGCGATCACCAATGTGGGCGCCTCCATCCTGATATTTGTGAATTGATTCTCTTTCACACACAATTCATTGTGCAGCTGCTACACCATTGGGTCATTTTGAACTAAATTCTAGACACCCATGGCCTCATTTAAAAACTGGCCACAATCTGTCACTGCATCTAATATACTATCTCTCGTTGCCTTGACTTTTGTAGCATGTTGTCCTATGACTTCCAGAGGTGTTTCCAGCTACAGCTTCATCTGTAAATCTGCAATTTGTTGTTCAAATTTGGCTCTGACATTCTGCACCTTTGTTTGCAATGCATTCAGCACAGCGGCCAACACTTCTAACTTTTCTATAGGTGCGGCTAAGGTAGGGACTGCTGGAAAATCACTGCAGACTTGATCAATTTTTTCTTCCAGGGCGGTGCGTCGAGCCTCTGCTGCGTGACATGCTTCCTCAGTTGTCTGTTGTTTCTACTGAAGTATAGTTGCTTGTTGTTGTGACTCACTTGCAATGTGGTAGGCTTGTTCCTCTCTGTACTATATCTCATCAATCATCATACTATGGACCATGTGAAGCATCCCTACTGGTAGCATAGCAAGATCAACAATAATCTCTCTAGATGCTCTGAGTGTCACTCTCAGAGTCGACGACTTAATGTGGATGGTAGCTGTGTGGATCTGGATCAGGAGGTTATTTTTGGTTGATGGAAAAACTGTGATGATTGGCTGCGCGCTGGAAGTAGGCACACTCGCTTGAAGTTGGCTCGCCTAGGCCATGCTCGCTTGTATCATGCTTGCTTAAACCTTCAATTCCTAAGTGTTGGTATGCACACAGTCGAGCGCAGCTTTGTACTGCGCCTCCAAATCGGTCCACATATATTATGTTGCAGATGTCACTGTGTTTCTAATTTCGTTGAAGTCGTCCTTATTCAAAGTGAGGTCTTCTTCTCCAGCTACTTTAGACCCTTTCCTCTTCTTTCGTGGACCTCTCGCAGCCTGAGATCCACGCTTGGTCCCCTTGGCGATCTGTGTTGCAGGCTCCTTGGAAATGTGAGCCTTAGTCTCCTTGGTACCTACACTGTTCTTTTCAGGTGTTGTCTCTTTCTCAATATCAATGGTCTCACTGGTTATGGTCGGCATGGCCTCTGCTCCTGTGTCTTTACCTGTTTGTTGTGTACATGTTTTGGGCTTAGTGGGAGTCCTCGAAATGGACGAGGATGCACCTTCCATTGTGCACAGCTCCAACCAAGTTGGCGGCCACTCTGTTGTGACTCGCACTAAGTGATCTTCAATAACCAAATACAACAACTCATATGAGATTCCCTCAACAAAGCCCTTCGCATGAATATGGATATTTTGGAACGTTGCTTTAAAGGTCGTGATCAACTTGTATTTCTCATACAAGGTTGAGGAAAACCTTGGCTTTAATTGAATTGCTTGACATAGCGCTGAATCAAAAAGGTCCCAAAAGATTTTATTTTCAATGATGCGCGCGGGGATTGTGGAGTTCCAAAGTGTGGTGTACCGTGCAGCTTCACACATATCTGGCTCAATGTCGGGAAACTGTATTTCCTCCAGCATCTTCCAACTGATTACTTCTATTAGGAGAAACAACCATGCGTAATAAAAATGATTCATGTCCTCGTGTGCCTTGCGCACATTCTCCAAGAATTATTTGCAGAGGTACTAGGCCCAATTGTATTGCACACCCTTCTTGCATTTCCCAACGAGTGCAATGACTTGGGCTGGGACATCCTTTGGTCTACACTTCCTCATCATTTTTCAAGCTATGATGAGGGTGCCAAAGCGGATAGCAGGGTCATTAATCTCACTCACAATGAACCCCCAACTGTGGCACGTGGCTTGATAATCATTTCACTAGTAAAAAATGATCAATTTAATGACCAGGTGACTAAAAACATTAGTCACCGCTATTATTTCAAGTGAATTACTACTAAATTTGAGCAATTTTAAGTGACCAAACTAAAAATTACTAACTTAAATGACTAATTTAGTCTAGGAATAAAACATACGACTAGATAATAAGTGACTAAACTAAAAGTGACTAACTTAAATGACTAATTTAGTCCAGGGATAAAATATATGACTAGATAATAAGTGACTAAACTAAAAGCGACTAACTTCAATGACTAATTTAGTCCAGGGATAAAATATATGACTAGATAATAAGTGACTAAACTAAAAGCGACTAACTTAAACGACTAATTTAGTCTAGGATTAAAATATATGACTAGATAATAAGTGACAAAATTAATAATGATTAATATAAATGACTATTATATTCCAAGAATACAAATATGAACAATACACAAATTATATGAATTAGTCATTTATGTTAGTAATTTTTAATTGTGCCACGCCATAAATGGAAAATTTCAATTTTGATATCGAAGTGTTACATTTCACTACAATATTCTCTGAATCTATCTGCAGTGTTAAAATTCTCTCAGTTGTGTCCACTCTTTCCATTAGGTTTTTGATAAGTACTGGATGACAGTTCTCCAAGAAACATTAATTTTGGATACCCTGCCCCTCATTTACCTCAAAGAAATCATACCCACAATTCCCCTTGCCACCATGGCCTCCTGATCTGCCCTGATGACTTTGCTTTTGAACCCTCGAACCCCCACCCCTGTTAGCCCCCCCTCTTGCCTCCTCTATGGCCCCCATGCACACCCACACTAGCGAGTGGTGCATGCCCCAAAATCTTGTCACCTTGGCATACTGGAGCTGCCATGATTATTGCTGAGTCTGCCACCCCCATAGGGCCATGGAAAACAAGGGAGAGAGAATGCCCACACCGCACCGGGGGCTTCATAATTTTTCAAGGTCGAGGAGCCCCACCACGTGCAGATTCCAGAGACTAGACCCCCCACCAGATAAAACAACCATCACCAAAAAAGGATCCAAATGTCGTTTCCCACCACGCAGGGAAGCACAAAGCCAACTCCCACTACCAAATAAATACTTCCACCACTAGGAAAACCAAATACCACCACCCACCATTAAACCGACACAGGAAATTGAACAATAAATGACAAAAAAGTAGTTTATGTCTAAGTGTAACTTCTCATAGGGTAGCGACCAACCTCCAAATTCTCCACACAGATACCACACACCAATCCACCAAGCACCGTTGCACCCATGCCGAAGGGCACAAAATTGGGAAAAGGAACTATAGTTTTCGACCACCACCCTCAAGATTTCCTAACTGCAAATTCCAGTTTCCTCTCTTAGCACAAAAAAATGGGCTCACCGAAAACCAAGAAAAATGGAAATGGGTGAGCTTACTAATTTCCTTCAACTTCCTATCCTCAACCCAGATGTAGTAAATGGCTAAGAAACTGAGCAGCAGGGATCGATTGAACACACTACACCAACAAATACCCACGACAAGCAGTACACACAATTAGCCACTCCCTATGTAAACCTTCTCGTGACGTTTACGCTTCCTCCCCGGAGGCCACCGTGAGGACCAACACCGCTCAATAATAGCCAAGTCTGATGGAAACCCCAAATTTACCTTCAAAATACAATTTTCTGAAGTCCTGCCAAAATGCGAGCAGCCTAAGTCACCGAGGTCACTCTCTACACGTGTTTGCCCAAGTCAACCTGTTGTCATGCAACTCGAGTGAACTAGATCACCTGCTGCACAACTCTGCTCACACCCTGACCTCCGCCACACTTCTAAACGCCTTTTCTGAATGCACGCCTTGAATCACCCGACTCTGCCCACTATTCAGAATGCACACTGGAAAACACCCGACTCAACCCGAATGTTCTAAATGCGCCCTGCAAAATCATCCCGACTCACCCGCACTTGTTCCTGCACGCAATTTCTTCCCACAGTGCGGCAATGCGGGCGCATGGTCTTCACGACCTGTCACCCGAATTTGCTCGAACCTTTCTGCACTAGTATTTTTTGTTTTCCTTTGATGCTCCCTCAACCCTTCACTTTAGTTCTTCGCTGCAACTCCATGTAGCTTGACTTTGAACTTGGTTGAACATTGAATGAATGATTTTATGAGCTCCCACCACGCCTTATATATATGTGTCATGCGGACCCATTCAACCCCGGGTCACGACTCTACATCAGTTGGCCTTCCCACCATCACGTCGACCTGCACACAATTATTAAGTGTTTGCACCTCTAAAAGTGATAACACATTGGCCCAACCATAAGTATGAATTAGCCACTCAATATAAACTTCCAATGCTCGCGCTCTCCATTGCACAAGACTTTCTTCGCCGATGGGTCGCTCGGGTCAGCTGATCGGCCACCCACACCCTGTCACGCCCAGCTCGCCCAACTGCTACACGACACTCCCATATCACCAAATGTGCTCACCAACACAACTTCGCCAGACGCCTTTGACTCGTCCGCATGCTATGGGGCACACATCCGTTCGACGTTGTCGCTCGTCGTGTCTGCCAAAACACACGACTCTTCCCACCACTACATGACATGCCCAAGGTGGGCGCTCGCCAATATGGCACACCCATTGCACATCGTCGTCGCACATACTTGAGTTGGGCGCCCGTCGCACCAAGGCGTGCCCCCCACCACTTGGTCGTCGTGACATTCCCTCATCCTCGCTCCACTTGTCTTTACTCATGCGATACACCTTCCACGTGTTGCTCAAACCTCACTCCCATTGGAGAGTGTATGAACCTTTTTTAATTTAGAGATAAACCTTAATTAATTTATTAAAATAGTAAATATCAATACTTATATTTTATTGAATTTATTAAAAAATTAATTATCAATATTTATATTTTATTTGTTTTAATTATATTAAACGAAATTAAATTTTAAATATATTGTGATTTTATATTTAATTAATAATTAAAATAATAAATATTAATATTAATATTAATATTAATATTTTAATTATTTTAAGAAAAATTGTTTGAATATTTCTAAAATGTTTGAGGGCATGGCACTAATAGAAGTCTATCAAAGTCGAGTCGTAGTCTGGGAGAGTGCATGGGTCGATTTAATTAAAAATATATCAAACTAAGGCTATCAAATTCGCATGGGTCAATTTAATTAAAAATATATCAAACCACGGTGTGTGTATCCGTATGATTAAAGTAACTTGTCACTGGTCTGAAAGCGGCAGACTTAGACACAAAGCTCGTTGTTCTTACCCGGACTGGTTCATGAAGAGGATGTCCTGGGTCTTTGGTGCCCAATTTTTGTTGATGGTTCTAAAGTTTAGATGAAAACTAGATGTCTTGGTTCTTTGGTGCCAAATTTTTGTTGTTGGCAGGAGGGTTTTGATATATTTTGTGAGAAATGGATAATGTGGTTAAATATTTTTAGGGCTGGAAATTTTTTCTATATAATTACAACTTTGGTCATGGATAAAAACACATCAGAAAGAACTTGGAGGCTTTTGAAGAGGCGGGCAGCATCAAATTCACAATTTAAGTTTACATAATTGGAATCACAGGTTAGTTGGATTTATAAGACTATATTTTTCTATTTCCTGCATTTGTATTTCCTCTGTTTTTTCTAAGATTTTGTTGATTCATACAAATTGTTTTGGGTAAGGATAGATTGGCAATGAATTTTTTCAGTTTGTTGTACAATGCTGTTGGTTCTCAGATTTTTTTTTTTTGATGTTGTTGGTTCTACGATTTATTTTTTTATGTTGATGATTCTACAATTTTTTTTTCATGCATCGCTTGTACTTAATTGCTCGAAGCTCATTCAACCCTATGGGTAACCTAACTCATCGTGCCCTCCATCATCATCTGTACTATGTGGCTGCTAATACCGGCAAGCAGCATAATAAACCTATCTCTATCGGTGAACCTCACACTACTCCATGGGCTGTTGTTGATCTGATGTACCCTACCATACCTCCAATGTGGGCTTTCAAAAAAATAAATCCTCAATGTCCAAGCTCAAGGTGAGATGCCATCTATCCTGTTTAAGGGTAAAAGCTTTCAATTTTTATTTAAGTTTAGCTTCAATATGTCCTCATTGCATCGTTTTTAATCTAGCTTTGTAAAAGTGTCTCTAGTTCTGCCTTATCATTCACTAGTAAAAAAATCCCCTCTTCATGTATCAAAATTTACTTTACAATTACATCAATGGTATTACTCCAAATGTATCTTCAACGGCTTTAGTATATTCCAAAATTCTACTAGTAACTCAACAATTCTTCAATAAGATATTCAACAATTCTCCCAACAAGATGTATTCAAGTTCAAACGAGTCTTCAATAACTTCAAAGTAGCTTTATAAAATGCTTCAATCATGTCCCTATTATGTTCACAAGAATAAACTCTAGGAAGATCTGTCTATCCAAGCCTAATAAAGTTTCCAAACATTCTGAATAAATATTCCCAATCATGATTTTGTTAAAACACTTCTGAACTACCTACAATGGTTCTTCAATATACTACTTTTACAAGGTGCTCTTCAAGATTTTTATCCTTAACTCTTCAGGTCTGCTCACAAGAAGCAAAAAATTTCCATCCAATTCCTAATAAACTATTCTCAAAATATTTCAAGAACTTATAACCTAATTCCACCAGTCCAAGGATGAGATGGTGGCATAGGCTTGAATGGATATCCTCCATTGTCCACAAATTATTCCAAGATTCAAGTCTAAAATCACAGTAGTTACGAGACCAGACTATATTATCCAAAGATCTAAAAATTACAGGAAAATTTACTTACTGAACAGGTCCAAAATCTAGGTCTTAGGAGACCTCAATACAATATTTTTGACAGGTCAATAGAGTATACAGATCTGCAATATCGAGTACAATTCTAAGCTACTTAACTTGTAGCCTGAACCATTTTTCTTGATCAACTTGATCAATGTGGGCTTTCAAAAAAATAATCCTCAATGTCCAAGCTCAAGGTGAGATGCCATCTATCATGTTTAAGGGTAAAAAATTTCAATTTTTATCTAAGTTTAGCTTCAATATGTCTTCATCACATCATTTTTAATCTAGCGTTGTAAAAGTGTCTCCATTTTTGCCTTATCATTCACTAGTAAAAATTCCCCTCTTCAAGTCTCAAAAGTTACTTTATAATTACATCAATGGTATTAATCCAAATGAATATTCAACAGATTTAGTATATTTCAAAATTCTACTAGTAACTCAACAAGTCTTCAATAAGGTCTTCAACAATTCTCCCAACAAGATGTATTCAAGTTCAAACAAGTCTTCAAGCACTTAAAAGTAGCTTTATAAAATTCTTCAATCATGGCCCTATTATGTTCACAAGAATAAACTCTGGCAAGACCTGTCTATCCAAGCCTAATAAAGTTACCAAAAATGCCGAATAAATATTCCCAATCATGATTTTGTTAAAACACTTATGAACTACCTACAATAGTTCTTCAATACATTGCTTTTACAAGGTGCTCTTCAAGATTTTTATCTTTAACTCTTCAGGTCTTCTCACAAGAAGCAACAAATTTCCATCCAATTCCTAATAAAGTATTCTCAAAATATTTCAAGAACTTCTAACCTAATTCCACCAGTCCAAGGATGAGATGGTGGCATAGGCTTGAATGAATATCCTCCATTGTCCACAAATTATTCCAAGATTCAAGTCTGAAATCGCAATAGTTACAAGACCAAACTATATTTTCCAAAGATCCAAAAATTACAGGAAAATTTTCTTATTGTACAGGTCCATAATGTAGTTCTTAGGAGGCCACAATACAATATTTTCGACAGGTCAAAAGTGTATACAGATCTGCAATATCTAGTACAAGTCTAAGCTACTTAACTTGCAGCCTAAACCATTTTTCTTGATCAACTGGAGTTTATTAAGAGACATTTTATCCTACGTAATATTATTACAACTTGTGAAGGTCTTGAATGAGTATCAAAGACCAGTCACATAATTATAGATGAAGATTGGAATAACACATATTTTTAAGACAGAAAATATATGGACCTCTATTTTCACCTAATAGAGGTCGTGCTCTAATTACTTCAAGTTCCATTTACTATGTTTATAGGTGTTGAATTTCACCATGTACAAAAAAATTGTAAAATTAGTACAGTCCAACCAAATCTTTCTAAATTATGTCCATAGTCAAAAGAATATGCGCGAGTCTCTATTTCAACCTTACTACAATTTTCTAGGAGGATTAAAGGACTATATCAAGATGGATAGTGTTTAGTGATCTGTATCAAGTCTTGTGCTATAATAATAACTCCATTGAAGTTATATGACTAGCCCAAAGCCCCTATATCTACTAGAATAAGTTTCCTCATCTAATAATCACATTTAACACTAGAATTGAACCATGAATTGTAAGTTATACCTATCCTTAGTCACATCGAACATTTTTTCCAATATGGGAGTTGCAAAGAAGTTGGAAATGATTGAGATATATTCTATCATACTCATGAGATCTTGGAAGAAAATTTTACTTATGACAAGTTAAATTCTCCAAACGATATATAATGATTATATTATCTTATGTTTATTTTTTAATTTCATTCAAAATAGAAATAGTTCAACTATGATCATTCATCTTTGTAAGAATAGAAACTACTAGCACATTAGACATTAATTTCTTGTGTAACGATGTTGGAGGTAAATTTACTGGCAGAAGAGCAGTCATAACATGAGAATATTCCCTGTCATGTGCTAACAATATTGAAGGCCATGGATAAAACAAGTGAAACATCAAATCCATCTTTGTTACACGTTGTTCATCAATCCACTTCAAAATGTCTGGTTGAGATACATGAGTGTTCTCTATAACAACAAAGCTATGTCTAGTCTTACATTGTCTTGAACTATGCCTGAATTTGCTAAATGTGTCTATGACTCATCTCTAGATGTTACAATTCTAGTCCAATGTTTTGGGGACCAACTAGCATCAACATTATTTTTGCGGCTTCTCGGTCATCAAATTATTTTCAAAAAGCCATGGATTTGAAAATATTGTATGCTTTCCAATCTTGTCTACCTTGTATACTCCACAAAACCATTTTGCTTCTTTGAGAGGAAGGTTTGGGATTGTCTTTTCATTTACATAATATGACTGTTTGTTCAAATATGATTTTTCCATAATGGTAATTGGAGGAAAATATCCCCGTTGAATATTCACACATATATTGAAGGAAATTTGGGATAATTTTGAGTATATTGTGACAAATCAATTGTTTGAGACACATGCAAGGTGTCTCACTTCAATAACAAGATAAACTACACAAGTTTCAAGATAGCCAACAAGATAAACATAGTGAGCAATTGTCATCCTATCACACTTTGTAATGTATCTTATAATCAAGAATATGGCAGCCTGAACCATTTTTCTTGATCAACTGGAGTTTATTAAGAGACATTTTTTCCTAGGTAATATTATTACAATTTTTGAAGGTCTTGAATGAGTATCAAAGATCAGTCACATAATTATAGATGAAGATAGGAATAACATTAAATATGACTCCAAAGGCATATTTTCTACTAGGGTGAACTTATCCAAGCTTAGAAAAGTAATGTAAATCTCCAAATGATGTACCCTCTTGCATGCTAGGAATAAGGAGAGAATGTGGTGTAAATCCCTCATTAATGTGCCCTCCATGCAAGTGGCCAAAAACAAAATGTATTCCCTTCAAGTGCCAAAAAGGTGATAATTTGTAACTCTTCATGCTACCATGAATAGGTAAGTGACTCCCTCAATTGGAGTGCCCTAATTTTCTAGGAATGAGCACTGGGAACATGTCAGAAATAGGCTTTAAAGGAGAGAGTGCACAACTGGTAACTTCCACTTCATTAGTGCCAAGTGCCTCCCCTGTATCTGAGTGATGCATCCTATTTGTTGCTAAGGCAACTCCCATTGGTTTGTTCTTCTCCTCACTGTTGTTGTAATGAATGTTTAAAAATGACTACAAGGGATGTTCCCTTAAGCATGCTAATATATTAACCAAAAACAATTGTTTTCGTGCTGATAAATCTGCGTTCAAAAGGTGTAAATACAACAAAAATATATCCTCAAACAAGTGTTGATCCACAGGCTTTCTCTCAAATATGACTTTATTTTGTTGTTTGACTATGTGATTGTTGTGTATCGGTGTGTTCACGCTGCTAAAAAATGTGTAGTCTTCTCTTCCTATATGTTGTTTCTAAAAAAATTTCACAATTGACAGTTGTGCTCAAATAAGAGCTGAAAATTATATCTTACAAATAAAGTTCTAAAAGAGTTGAAAGTAAAGAGTTAACATATTAGTTTCATCTTTGAATGCAAGAAATTGAAGATGAGTCAACGCCCAATTTTGACGACGGATGAATACCATGCACCTGATGAGAGAATAACTGATGAGAAGAGCTTTCTTAAATATGCATGTCCATGTAATGATTGTCGTGGTGGGAAGATGAGAAAAGGAAGTGTGATTTTTCAACATATGCTAAAATATGGGCATAGCAGTATAATCCCTTTCCCTCAAAATTGTTATCCAGATAGGATAGAAGTGCATAGCATGAGATTTGTAAAGGCACTAGACATATATGAAGAGGAAAAAAACACAAATGAAAAGGTAGTAACCTTTGATGAAGGGATTGAAGTTGATAGAATGATGAATGAGGTTTTCAAGGATGAATGGCATAAGTTGATGGAGGATGATTTAAAACCTGTGTATGGTACTTGCAATTTAAGTCATTTAACAACAATCCTTTTGATTCTTAACTTTCAAGTGGTGCATGGTTGGACAAATGAGAGTTTTGATGAGTTATTGGCATCTTTACAACGATTTTTACCACCCAAATCCACATTGTCAACAAAACAAAGAGCATGTAAAGTGAAAATCACTAAGCTAGGCTTAGGGTATGAAAACATCCACACATGTGTGAATGGTTGTGTATTATTTCTCAAAAATCTTGCAAGTAAGACTGAATGTCAAAAATGTAAAGAAGGGATGTATAGACTAGGGTTGAAATCAAATTCAGCTTCGAGAAGGATTCTTCGCAACTTTCCACTTATCCCACGGTTGCTTCGAATGTAAAAATGTCGAGACATTGCCGAGCTAATGCAATGGCATTCCCAAAATAAGAGCACCAATGGAAAACAATGATTTGTGGATGATTCTACGATTTGGAAGGAATTTGACAACAAATCCCTTGATTTTTCCCAAGATCGTCGCAATATAAGACTGGTTTTAGCTCTATATGGGGTGAACCCTTTCTCAGATCAAATCACTAAATGGTCAAATTGGCTAGTGTTTTTAATAAATTATAACTTGCCTCCATGGTTAGCAACCAAGCCATTTTTATTGATGTTGTCATTGATCATACCAGCGGAAAAAAATGTGACTTCAGATACAATTGATGTATATTTAGAACCATTATTTGATGAGCTAGTGGAATTGTGGAAAGGAATTGAAGCAATTCAAATTTTAAGGGATGGTAATTCAATTCAATTCACTTTAAGAGCTTTTTTATTGTTTACAATCCACGATCTTCCTACATATGGCACTTTTACTGGTCTCAATGTTCATGTGGATACCATGGATATCCGGCTTGCATCTTTAACGGTTTTGTGAGGCACTCAAGTAGTTTTCACAAGTGTATTTATTGTGGACATCACGCTTACCTAAAAATGGAGCATCCATATCATCAACAAAACTCATGTTTCAATGGTAAGGAAGAGAATCGTGAAGCACCACTGGAAATAACAAGTGATTACATTATTGATAATGGAGAAAAAATAATGCAATTTATCGAAAATGGTGGCATTTGTGGTGGTAAAAATGATCCACTTAACAATAGTGGTGTAAAAGAGTGTGCATATTCTACAAAATTGCCATACTTTAAGCATAAAACCATTAGGCATATTGTTGAATTTATGCATAATGAGAAAAAAAAAGAAGCTTTGTTATTATAGAAACTCTTTTTGGTGCATACGATACAGTTTCATCACACCTAGACATTAAAGAACTAAAGATTCGTTGAAATATTTGGGTTGAAAAATATGGTAATGGAAAATATAGAAAAGCTATTGCTCCTTATGTGTGGACAAAGTATCAACGTGCACAATTCTTAAATTTGATGTCTTGAACTCGATTTCCTACTGGATATGTAAGTGGTAATATTAGAAACCAAACCTAAAATAATAGCTTAAGAAGCCTCAAGACCCATGACTATCATGTCATAATTGAGGATATTTTACTTATTGCAGTCATATCAAGTTTGGAAAAGGGACCAAGATTGGAAATTATAAGGTTGGGCCTAATCTTAAAAAGAATGAGTTTGCATGTGCTAGATCTTTCAAACTTTGATAATTTGAGGGGAGAACGAGAATTTCCACCGGCGATATTCAATATTTCTATGCACCTTCTTATACATATAGAACATGAACTAGAGCATTGTGGCCAATAAGAACAAGATGGATGCATCCTATAGAACGATATATGAAATTTTTTTTTAAAATTGTTCATAATAAGGCAAAACCAGAAGGTAGCATTTGTGAAGGATATTTAATGCAAGAGGCCATAGGGTTTTGCATAGAATATATGAAGGATTTTAGCAATGTCAATCGGCGTGTATGGGATGATGATGACGACTAGAGAGTTGCAGGTGAAGTATTAGAAGGAAATGGACGTCGCTTCAAGCTATCAAATGAGGAAATAATTACCATACATGCCTATGTTCTTCAAAACACATCATCATTTGATAAGTGGCGTAGGTAAAATATTATTTACATGATAATTTATTTATTTATAGCTAAACTATTATCACTCTTACTTTTCATATTCTATGCATAAAATACGAAGAAGAGATTCAAACATGGATGCATCCATCTCGAAAGAGTACACTTCAAGATTTGAACCTTGGAGATCATTCTTTTCCAAAATTTGATGATTGGATTGTTGATGCAATTAATGATGCACGACAAGAAGTTCAAGATATGACAAAGGAGGAAATTTAGCTTTCACAACCTCCAAGTATATGGGCTTCTTCTTTCAGTGGGATGTGGGCCTATGGTACTCATTTAAGAGTGGAAGAAAGGGACGTAGGAAAGGCAAATTGTGATTGTATTGTTAGTGTTGAATTTCATCACAACACTGAAAAGAAATTGTATGTTGGATTCATACAATAAATTATGAAAGTTTATTATGGTGAAACTAGTCCTATATTATTAAAATGTAAATGGATCAATCCATCCGCAATACAACATTATGAGTATGGATTTTTGCATGTAAATACACACCAAATTTTACTAAAGCCTGATGAGCCATATGTTTCCCCTATTCAAATTAACCAGGAATTTTTAATTGGTGATGTAACAAGCTCGAGATGGTTGTATTTCGTTCAAATAGAGCCCCGCTCAAAAAGGAAATTCACGGAATATGTTGATATAATGGTTGATGGGAAATGTAATACTTTACAAGAAATATTGGAGGAAGAAACTGAAGATGGCAATAGAGTATTTGAAGATGAAGCATTGATTCCCAATGAAGATACCGAGATAGAAAACATAATTCATGGCCAAGACAATATAACTTCATATTTTAAAAATGTCAACAACTCAAAAGGGTAACTTAGTTGGTAATAAGTGTGTTATGAAGTATTATGTAAAACATAATATTCAAGGTTCAAATATTATTGGATCAAGTCAAAGAAAGAAAAAAAACCCCAACATAAAATATCAATTTATCTATCTTCCCAAACATTGGAACCTTCCTTATGCAAAGACCTGCCACTAGTTACCATATATTCTTAGTTCATAGACAGATTAGCAGCAGGTGGTTCATTTCCTCTTTAGCCTCACTACAACATGGATATCTTCAGGGACCTTCTAGGCCTCTTTTTTGGTGTTGATTAAAACAACTTAGGATTCACAAAATACTTTGAATATATTGTTGTCTATTTCTATTAAAAACTTGAAGATGATATTGTTGTTTGTATATGTTGGGATAGAGGCTTTATAATGGTCATACTTTGTACCATAGCTTAGCTTAGGAAATTTAATTTATGGGTACTTTATCTTATAGAGTTATGCTATGATGTAATAAATTTAAGCTACAATGGTTAAAATTAATTAAGTCACATGTTGGTGGTTGGGTGTTGAAGTGTTTATGTAGCTTGTGTCTCCTTCATTCATATGAAGGATATGTAATGTTTCTCATGCCCTATGCTTAATGAATCATTTTGTCTTTCTCCCTTCTGTCTACAACTTTGTGAATATGTGTATATGTGTGTAATTATATAGGTTCTAGTGAAATCTTAGTGGGTTTGCATGGAAGAACTATTAACAGAGTAGCCCTTTGATTTTCCTATTTATGAGGGATTTATGTTATTTTAATTATAATTTTCATGGACAGGTTTATTTCCCTCCAATATCACAACCAGAAGGGCTAGCTCTAAAAATTAAAGATGCCAAAGGCTAGGAGTGGCTCTTTCAATTTCGATTTTGGCCTATTAATAATAACAAGATTTATGTTCTGGAAGGGGTGACACCATGTATTCAATCGATGCAATTGCAAGATGGTGACACAGGTATATGCCAATTACTTGTTAAGCTTTGTTCGAAGACAATTCTAAGAGGTTTTCAAATGTTTTTCCAAAGTAATTAAACTCTTGGGAGGAGATATTTATCCCATTTTATATTTATTTTTTCCTGAATGGAATTCTGTCCCTGAAGAATAAGCTTTTTTGATAGATGTTGTTAGTTGTTTCCATTTAATTTAAAAAAAAAATTGATCACCACATACTCACTGCTGATCAAATTGAGATAGCCTGGAATAACATTATTCCCGGCTGGTCTATTTTTTTTTCATTATGTTCTGATTCCAGAGTTAAGAACTTATGTACAATGTAGATGCCTGCAGATTTTTCAGTGTTGTTAAGAGGTCAATACCCATCATGATCGATGGTTCACTTCTTAAACCTGCCAATTTTGAGAATGATGCTTTTATTGACCAAATGTCATAGTTATGGCATTTTAAATGCCCATTATATTAAGCCAACTTGTGGTGTTTCTAATCGGATCTTTAGTTAGAAAAATATGGGTAATATTTTCACAGACAGTGTCTTTTATGATCATATTTGTGTTAATGTTGTTTTCTATATATGAATTTTATTTCAGGTTCTCTTTAACTCTTCAATTTTGTTTGTACCTGAATTTTCATCATGCATGGCGTCAGCATTTGTTGCTATTAATCCAACTTTAGTCCAGGGCATGTATGCACCCACACCGTTATTCTCTATCAAAAATCATGGTCTATGTTAGGATCCAAGCTCAACCGGTAAGAGAGGAGCACTACAAGAATCAAGTGGAAATTTGAAGCTTCCAAATCCTCATTCTTTTTTGGGCAATTCTTCAAGGAATTTACATATTGATGCATGTAACTCTTCAACACATCTATTTTTCCATCCACAACTTCAACATTTGCAAGCTAGAGCATGGCATCAATCCAATGCAAATTTGGACCTTTGGCATCATTATCTATAGATCAGGGCCTCTGTATGTCCAGAGGATAGATTGCCTCTACGGAAGAAAACAATCGTATATGTTTAATTGAAGAACCAAGCAATGCAAGGCTTCAATAGCCTCGAGTTGAGACCAAATCAACAGAAGAAAGAGTGTCTCAAGATCCCCTCGTTGAAACCAATTCAGTAGAACAAGAAATTTCTCAAGAGCCTCATGTAGTGCCCAAAGCAAATGAAGAGAGAGGTCAAGCTCCTAAACTAGCAAGTGGATTAAAAAAAATTGTTTGAGTGTATTCTTCTCAAATTAGCTTTGAGAAGGCTGGTACCAGTAGATAAACATCTAGCAATCGCAAAAAACACTATGATCTAGATGCATTCTTTCGGGTTAATAATAAAATCTATCAAAAACTAGGTAAGGTAGGCAGTGATGGTAGCAACGAAGTACACAAAGTTATATCATCGGAATGTACCAATTATTCCATTAAAAAAATCAATCTAAAAGGCCATGACTATTCTACTACATACAGTTTCTGTCACGAGATGGATTATCTCACCAGGTTGCGTGGAAATAACTATATTATACAGTTAATTTACTATGATATTACAAACAAAAGTGTATTCAGGGGTGTGATCCTCTTGGTCCTCAGGGAGGTCTTAGCAAGGGAATAGGAGGGAGTGCTCAACCTCTGCCATATGCTAAGAGTGCTCTAGCAGATATTTCACCATTCACATCTCTTATAATAGACGAACATGTGCAGGTCTGATTTCAGGTTGCAGTTCTGACCAGATGCCAGTTGGTATGAGAGAGAAAATTTTGACAAGGACTTATGTTGCATAAAATCATTTGTTTTCAAAATCATGTTTCCAGGAAAGAAATGTTTTGGATAATGACAGAAGAGAGTTTAAGAATTCATACTCATCAGGTGACAGAGGTGGGAAGACTGCAAAATTTCAACTACAAGAACATTCTTCTCAAAGAAATTTGAGTTCACAACTCACTGAGGTTCAACTTAGGAAAAAGGATGAAATGGAAATCAAATAATATTACAGGTGCATTCCTTTACAAAGCTTCCATGTATTTTCATTATGTCTTTTAGAGAAGTTGACAAGTTTCCCTAATTTTTTCTTAATTTTGCATGGCATACCATCCAATGTGAGAGACTTGAAGGAGGTATATTTTTGTGTAGATGAACTTAAAGCACCATTGTTCCATTCAAATATGATTTCGCTTTGGATATTAGATTATTTTGTCAAGAAATATGTTGAAATTCATCTTCTAGGTAATCGACATACACATTTACGCAAGTCTAAGCCTTTCTTGCTAAAGAAGGGACAACTTACTGAAGGGTAGTTTGAAATTTTGTGTTTGTTATTATTCAAGATTGAATTTATTTCAAGACTGCTATAGTCTATGGTCATGTGCAATTATGAATTATAACTATATATAATTTTTATGTTTCTAGGTTGGAGACTGTACTATTTTCATTGGAGGATGCAACTATTGATGCGCCCAAGGCTCTTGAGTTCCTTGGTAGGATTCTCGAAAAACTGGTTGTTGAAGGGATATTCTTTATTCAAGATATAGCAAGGGAAATCAAGGATGGAGGTACATATCCAGGAAGCTTATTAGAAATGAAGGGATTTTGAGGTATTTCTCAAGAAGAAAATTTCAAGGTATTATGCTCACAATTTTAATGCCTGATCAATTTTGTGATTTATTTCTGATCTCTCATGTTGAAAAGTGAATGGTTGGTTAGTTTTTAGCTCGTGCTCTAACTAAATATGCATAAAAATCTTACTGTCAACTTTTTTCATGTACACGTTTGTATTTCCATCCTTTACATGAGTTTTGATGGAATAAAACAGTCTCTACCATTAGATAGTTAGCAATATATTATTGGACTTAAAGGAGCTTCTTGTAGAGATATACATGAAGTAAACAAAAGGCTCTAATTTATTACTATTACACAACATAACCTATCCTATTTTATATGCTCGAATAACCCTGCCTTGTGTCGGGCATTGTTAAGCTTTGCACTGACTGATAGGAACCTACTTTTGTCATGTATGGGTTTTATTCCCCTTTTTCTTGCAAGATAATGTGTTATCAAATTATTTATAAATTTATTTATATATATGAACATATATGACATTCCCAACTCTTTTGTTCCAAACTTTTTTTATTGTGATCGTGCAAAAGAAATTTTTTTAAGACCGAAGTAAATCAATCATATAATGCCCTAAAGAAATTATTAATTCTTTTTAAGGATTGAAAGAGGGTCATATAGATCATTATGTATGTTGTATAGGGGTTGAATAAATTATCCATAAGTGACAAGGCTATTTCAGTCATGGAAAAACCGGAGTGGTTGAAATAAGTTTCAAACCCTACTGCCAATAGGAAAAGAAAATTGTGCGAAGAAGGGGCGGTCGAAATTCCGGTTAGTAGAAAAGGATCTACTAGTATCACCTCAAAGAAGCACATAGTTTCGAGTGTAATTTTCCAGGAGAGGTGGAAAGGTATGGTCAACAGTCTTTAGTGGAAGAATTGTGTCTTACACGCAAGCCAACACTCAAAAAAAAAAAACCACAAGAAGCATAAGGTGGAAACTCACTAATAAGGAAGCAACACGGGCTAGACTAGTCGACACCACTCAACCATTGAGAAATCATGAGGGATAAAACATACAAATGACCGATAGAAGGGAAATTTTCAACATAGTTTGTGGATGGAGGAGTGTTATCAGAACTAGCTAGACTTGTGCTAGTGCAGGTTTAGTAGCCACCACACGTGGTCGAGTAGCCTAGTTTAATCCACAGTGATGGGTCGTTAGGCACAATCCAACCAAGAATTGGAGAAACTGTAGTTGACAAGAGAGGAATCACATAGATCATAGTCATAGGTAAGCAAGTGGGTTTTCGGGTCGGGTGGAGGAGCCTGCATCAAAATTCTTGTGGCTACATCCAAAATAGTATTGCCTTAAAACTGGTGCATGTTATCAAATATAGTTTTTTAATAAGCATACATCCTCACGTGTCACATTTGGGAAAAGAGTTGTAGGGTATCTCCACAATTCCCTCGCTGCCCATGTCTTTCCTTGTACCAAATCACTAATATTCGTGCATAGCCTTTACTAAATAACATATATTTTCTCTCTTCAACATCTCATAATTTTAATGAACAATTGCCTCAAGATGTCGTTTATCAATGAAATTTTCCTCACGAGAAGGTGTCTTACCTTGAGGAGAAATTATTTTCTCATCAACAGACCATTTTGACGGAATTTATAAAGAGGATAATAGAATAAATTTAAGAGAGATAGTTAAATATGACTTCATATTTCCCCATTTATGTAGGTGAGGTGGGTAATGAGGCATTGATGGATCAAATATCAAATGAAGAATTACAAACAATTTTTCATTGTTTCCAAAAGTATAAGAACCCTTAGTCACTTTGCAGGACAATAGAATTCTTCTTGGGGTTCTATGACTTCCTTCAAACAAACCAACTAAGAATTGTTGACAAATTAAAGTCACAAGCAGGATTTGGGAGCTTTCAATTCAAAATTTTAGGCTTTAATCCCAAAAGTTAGACAACAATGAGATTATTTCAAACCCATATCACTATGCAATTGCATCTAAAAAATCATTGCAAAAATTATTGCATGTAGGGTCAAAATCCACTAAGTTGATTCCATGTCATTAGAACAATTTTGCATCCTTCCTGGGAATCAAATCCATTATAGAATAGGAGTAGCCCAAGAAGGAATTTATAACATCAAACCAAAAAATTACAAGCAATGTTAGTGACTTTGTCTTTCAAAGGCATATGATAGAGAAAACTAGCTTTATTTAGGGCTACTCATCCATATAAGGTTCAATGTGCAATTGGTTAACTAGATAATGAACTATATTTCCTCAATATATTTGCAATTCTAATTAATGGCTAAGCCTATTCTTCTATCATGCCTACAAGAGACCATGGGTAGGTATTACTAATGTCTCCTCTGCTATTTTTTACTGTATATTAGTTGGTCTCAACAGAGTTAAAACTGAGTCAAAAAGAACTATAAGCTTGACAACTATACAAATAGGAATTGCCCTAAGCTTGACATATTTACTCTTTGTTGATTATGTTTTTCTTTTGGATGATAGGACCAAGGCAAATGCAATTAAGCTGAAGGACCCCACCCTTGAAGAACTGAAATTCCTACCTTAAAAACTATCAGCAATTGAGGAGCTACAAGAATCCACGCCATCTTTGATTTGAACCGAGATAGCCTTATTATCTTCGAGTATTTCCCTAATTAAAATGACCAGTAGATTATCCTCATGGATTATTTCTCTCATTCTATCTATTAGTAAAATCTACAAAATGTATCCCTACATTTGAATCTTGGGAAAAAAATATATAATTTTTATCATTTAAATTATTCATATCTCTTGGAGCCAAAAAATACATTTTCTTTAATTAATATTTATCTATAACCTCAAAAGAAACCCTATTATAAGTTGAAGGACCATTATGTCCTCTTGATTATTGATAAAGTATGATGGAATGAAATTGGGTGAAGACCAGATCCAGGTTTACTATGTCAGAACCTAGGTTCATTAAGAATGTGACAACCTTGGTTTGAAGATATCCACCATACAAACTAGGACCACCTATACTTATCGTTTCCATATCTCTTTCATCATCAAGATTAACATATTGAAGACCTATAACCCATGGAGGCCCATGGTAGTTATTGCAATGTAATTTATTAGAATACATGCCATTTCTTATTATGAGATTTACCACATCCAAAAATGGCATCATTCACATCATTTTGAAGAAGTCTACAAATTAGGTCAACATAAAAATTTTCACATTTACAACTTCCCTCACATTTGTTGGTTCCTGAAGCTCAAGCACTTTCATAACAAAAATAGGAAAATTCAAACAACACAAATGGTCCACTCTCTTTTCATTTGCTAATATTATAATGAATTTTTATTAGAGATATTGTTTGTTTGTTTGTTTTGGTTAGAAAAGGGTTTTCTCTTGGTTTATGTGACTTTCAATTTATCGTATGTAGCATGTTGAGAAATGGGAAAGAATAATGCGTGACATTTATTTTGCAGAAATTGATGTTGAAGGAAAATTTATTTGACATTGTTGATGTTGTGGTATATGTCGTATAAACTATTTATAGTCTAATTTAGTTTATATTCTAGTGTTCATTGTCTTTCATGTATCACACTGCATTGTATCTTCTTTTGTTTTCAGAAAATGAAATCAGTATTGATGGTAAGAAGCAAGAATTGAAAAAAGAGGAGAGAAATAACATTAGAGCGACAAATGCAAAAAGGAGAGGAGAATTGGTCTGGTGATACCCTTAGAGCCAATATCTTGTATAAGACACACATATAAATATTGATGATCAAGTCTTTAGAGTTGGTGAATTCACCTATAATTCCTTAACAACACAACGATAATGTTTTGAAGTGGTGAAACATTATTTCATGTGTAAATTGTAGTCCAACTAATATTAAGTTGGAAACTCATATTGTAATACTTTAACATTTCATATAATATAATTTATGTAGTTGAAATTATTTATAGTTGCACTTGATATTGTTTAGTATTGTAATTAACATATGCAACTTTGTGTCTTCATATTAGATGAACATGCACATTATATGACATTTTTTAAATCATACAAATTAATTTATGTTGATTAATAATGAACACAAAATCAATTTAAAACTACCAAATTAGTTGTTTATATTGATTAATGATGAACACAAATAAAATCTGATATACGACCAAATTAGTCATTTATAATGATTATTAATGAAATTAAATTAAATGAATATAAATTACTAAATTAGTCGTTTATATAATGAATATGAAACTACCAAAAAAATAAATGACTACTGCAAATGATAAGTTTGTGAACAAATGGCGACTAAATTTTGCATATATACGACTATTAGTAGCTAATTTATAGTATCTTATAACACAACCAAAATTTAGTCGTATTTCTTTTGTCATTATTTGGTTTCAAACGATGACCAAAATTTGCATATATGTGACTATTAGTAGCTAATTTACAGTATCTTATAACACGACCAAAATTTAGTCATATTTATTTGGTCATTAATTGGTTTAAAACGATGACCAAAATTTGCATATATATGACTATTAGTAGCTAATTCACATTATCTTATAATACGACCAGCATTTTGGTCATATGTCGTTGGTCATTAATTGGTTTTCTTGGGTGATCATATAGTAATATATTTTGTTGTATATTTGGACATTAATTGTGACAATTAATGACCAAATCAATGACTAAATTACTGACCAAATCAGTGACTAAATTAATGACCAAATATACTACTAGAAAACAAAATTGAGATAACAAATTAATGACTAAGCTAAAAATGACTAAAATTTGGTCACGTTATAAGAAACTGTAAATTAGCTACTATTGGTCACCAACCGAAAAATAGTCGTTTATATGAAAAATTTTGTCGTTTTTTTGTAATTAATTAGCCATTTTTTACTAGTGTTTTTAATCTTCTCCACAATCTTCTTTTTCTGTCCTTTTCCACCAAAATCTTCCACAGGGTCCACGCCTTGGTTAGGAAAGTCGGTGATCCGATGGATCAGCACGGCATCGATTGGTATGCACTCCCTGAGCCATAGAAAATTGTCATGAACTAGTTCGAGCAACTGTCGCACATACATGTCATTGATCGAGTTGTTCCTGAAGTGGGGAATCTCTAACAAATTCAATAACCCTACTTTATCTAGGCCCAGCACCCAGTGCTTTAGATCAACACGAACAATTCTTCCTTCATAAGGGACCTGGTTTAAGTACCTCTTGGGTGCGGGCTCTGGAAATTTTTCCACATCGGTGAGGTCCCAATCCTCCATTTTCAGCATCGGTACTTTGGAAAACATATTTCCTTCCATCAGGACATTCTCTAGGATTAATAGCATGTTGATATAGGACTGCACTTTGTCGAGATCCTTCAAAATCTTCACTGAAGCTTTGCGTGGTGCGAAATAGGTAGGCAACTGTGAGATAGGAAAAATTTCGACTACAATATCCTCTTCTTCCATGATTGTCTTAGGCAACTCTGCCATGGGATTCTTCTGGTGCTCAGTCGCGGTGGAGCGTGACTTAGGGGTCTTCTCTCTCGGGGATTGTCGAGACCTCAAGCTCTATCCCTTCTTAGTTTTAGCGGGCACAGGGGTCTCAATGGCCTGCGTGGCGAGTTCCTTTCATGGTCTAGTAGTTGTCATACTAGACGGAATTATGTGGCCTAAACCTCTATAAAGCAGCTCCTCCTCAAACACCAAATGAAGACCATATATTGACTCTAGAAAAAGGATAGAAATGAGAGAGCTCAATTCACAAAAATCACACAGAAGGAAAAGGGAACTAATGCGACCCCTTTAGTCATATTTATAGCTTAGGAACATCTCAAACAGTCCCTTGTGCATTTATGGAACTCCATAAATGATAAAACGACTCCAAATCTAGAAAAATATCCTCATTAAATGCAACTTAGACGCTCCTCCAAACAGTAAGAATATTGTCTTGTCCAGATTTACTGTCCCAACGGCTATATTCGGGTGCTTTTGTGACCCAGTCAACCTTCATGCGCAGCTTGCGCATGCACATCGCACCTAAATGTGCATCCACCATCCCACCCTCATAGATTCAATTCTCCAACCATATAGTCATTTGGTGTGCGTAGGGAGATTGTCAGCCCTGTACGGCTTCAATCGGCTTCCATTAACATACTCAGGAATATTTTCTCTGCTTAATGTGGTCAGGCACACCATACCTCTATCAATGATCTCCTTAACAATATATGGTCATAACCAATGCATCTTGAACTTCCCTGGGCGGCGCGCAAACTTGATGTCATACAAAAATACCAAATATTCTTCCTTAAAGACCTTATGTCTAATATTCCTATCATTCCATGCCTTTTCGTGCGCCTTCTGAACTTGTTGATGGAAATTTCCAATAAAGTGATCCTCTTCTAGCACAACCAATTGCGACAACCATTCCTCCATAATGTCTTTCTCTGCCATATTTTTGAATGTTGCAATGCACAGACTTGGAACAATGTACTCCATTAACTTCACAACTTCTTGCCCATACACCATCCTGAATGGTATATTTCCTACCAAATTCTTGCATGTGGTTCGATATGCCCAAAGAACCGCAGGTATGTGCACATCCCAATCATTCCAATTAGCATTGAAAATCTTAGTGAGTGCAGTCTCCAATATCTTATTGAAATATTCCACCGCACCATTCACTTGTGGGTGATATGGAGTGCTCTTTTGATGATGAACCTGATATTCTTCTGTCAGAGCTTCAATGGTTTCATTTACAAAATGCATATCTCTATCACTCATCAAAATCTTAGGGCATCCAAACCGAGTCAATATGTTCTCAAATATGAAGTGCGCAGTTGTATCTGCACTACATTCCTTCATCGGCTTAGCTTCATCCCATCTGGTTACATAGTCTTTCGTAGTGATTATGTAACGCACACCTGTCTTCTTCACTGGAGGGTCAATAGGTCCAACAAAATATATGGCACATTTATGAAAATCTTGCAATGCCATCTGTGGATGCAAGGGCATATCATATCTGCATTATGGATTCCTTGTCCATTGGCATACATCGCATGTGCAGTAATGCGCATATGCATCATTGTGCAATGCGGGTCAGCATAAACCAACTCGCAAAATCTTCTGCACAGTGGCTTTCCTGACATAGTGACCTCTGGAAATCCCTCCATGAGCTTCAGTTCAAATGTCTCATCTCTAAAATTCCAAGACATATCTTCGCAAGACCTCATCTGCACCCATATTGTACAACTGACCAACAATGACAGTAAATTCAGTTGTGCATGCCACTAGCTCTTTCTTCTATTGCAATGTATACTCCTTGGGCACATGTCCAGTAGTTAGGAAATGAATGATATCAGGGAAATGATCATCAACCACCTTTATAGAAAATAATTGTGCATCGGGTAACCCATCCTCCAAACTAGTTGGCTCTTCTCCATTCTCAATGCGCGACAGACAGTCTGGCCTAGTATTCAGTCTCCCTAGCTTCATAATAACTTAAAAATAATACTCCTGAAATAGTAGCAACCATCTGTAGATCTTCCCCCCCAACATAGGTTTATTGACCAGATACTTCAAAGTAGATTTGTCAGTAAACATCTTAAAGTGGCCTCCTAACAGCTAGTGGTGGAATTTTTGTATATCATAAACCATCGTCAATCCTTATCTCTCTGTGGTTGAATAATTGCGCTCTATACATGATAGCCTCCTACTTTCAAATGAAATAGGTTGATCGATCTCCCCAACTCCTGGCTGTGTTAAGATAGCTCTGAGTGCGATGCAGGAGGCATCAACATGGACATGGAATACCTTCGACCAATTTGGAAATACCAATATGGGCGCAATGACCATCTTCTCCTTTAACAATTCAAAACTCTTCTGACATTATTCATCCCAACAGAACAATGCATCCTTCTTGAGAAATTTTTCCATGGGCTCAACGATCATTACATAACCTTGAATGAACTTCTGGTAGTACCTTGTATGCCCCAAAATTTAGTGTAGTTGTTTGACATTCACAGGAACTTCCAAATTAACAATCACTGCGATCTTCGCGAGATCTACCGTCAACCCTTGCTGGAAAACAATATGACCCAGCAATATCCCGAATGGCACACAAAATATGCACTTCTTCAAATTCAGTGAGATCTGATACTTCCTACAAGTATCCAGCATGAGGCACAGACTTGATACATGTTTTTTCAACAACCTAAAGACAGTCCAATCATCAAAGTAGACTTCTAATAACTTGTGGATATACTCCTTGAATGCAGCTACTACTACGCGTGAGAAGATACCCGAGGCACTATTCAACCCAAATGGAATGACTATATACTGAAAAGATCCCCATTCTATTGCAAAGTTTGTTTTAATCCTATCTTCCGGTGCAATCATGATTTGATGATATCTTGAGAAACCATATGTGAATGAATAAGCCTCATACCCCCCTACATTGTCAAGGATCTCATCAAAAAATGGGGTTAAATTTGCACAGTTCCATGTAAATCCTTATTTCTCCTTTAGTATTCTTATCCTGCACTACCATAGGACTCACCCAATCAGACTCCTCTACTAGTTCTATAATGCCTGCAACAGCCATCTTATCCAACTCTTCCTTAACTTTATGCTTGTATTTGGGGTTCAATCTATAATGGAGCTACTGTACAGGTCGTGCATTAGGTTTCAAAGTGATCTTCATGACCCCAAGCTCTCCAAAAATTCCTTTCAACTCAGAGAACTTCGTAGGAAACAGTTCATGATACTTAGTCGACAACTCAACAACCTTTCCCATGGTATCATCATCCCAGTAATCTCCAATCTTCACTAAATTTTGTTGTTCTTCAGATCCAATGTTCACTTTTCAAACATTTAGAGGCTTTGTGACATCTATCAATGTAATTGAAGGCCCAGTAACTGTGCTTTCTCCTTCAGATTCAGGGATTGTGATATTCCTTGTATCTTCTTCACTTTATTCAACTATCAGATTTCTGCAATTGACAATATCCCTCATCTGCACATCCCATTTTGGCGAAGCATGCTCTATCGTTAGCTTGGAAGTATAAAATATAACCTCCTGAATACCTTGCAGTGCTTTACCCAAGAAATCAAACCCACTCTCAAAGCTGAAGGTCAAAATGAAACTTCTATTCAGTGCATACCATTCATTGGTTCCTCGACGGAGCTCCGTTTCTAGGTACCAATCAGTAGGCACCTTTCCCAATGTGTGGATGAACATGTGCACCATTATAGTCTCAATTCTACACCGCATACTTCAGTCCATTTATCCAGGTGTCTGCGTGGATCACCCTTCCCAGAATAAACCTCCTCCATTCTGGTAGTTGGACATTCAAAGCGCAATCTCATCATTCGAGCACATTCTTCCCAGTTGCCCATATTTCCTTTGTGAGTTTCCCACCATCGTTCTGGGGTAGAGTGAAATGCTATATCCAGTGCATGTAATCTTTGTCATTCTAGAACAGTTCTTTCAAGATCTCCTAAAAAAATGTTCCATCATAGTACGACAATTCACGTACCTCTGATGATATGCAATGAAGGGATCTGGTCACTCGATTGCAGTGCAGCGCAGGTACTTCATGTAGTCGATTCTGCCAGTTCTCTAACTCTTCATCTGAATATGAGAATTAGGAATTGTATTTTTCCCAATTAATCCTTCCATTAGTCGTTGTATGGATCCAATCATCATCTCGTGCAGTCAGCTTATAGATATGGTCAATGTCATCATCATTGCGCATTAGCTCTGTATATCTCGCACCTTCTACAGGATCTAGAGGAACTACAACTCCGGTTCCATTGTTCTCAAATACTATTCTTATCCTTTTAAATTTATGATGCCATCCATATCAATAGCTCAATCTAATCCCAACAACGCAGGATAAGGATTAGTGTCATCCACAATTTGTATGACTTTAAAATCTGCAAGCACCTTAACTCATTCAATATCTAATACCACCTTTGAGAGTCTTCCTAATGGGATGATTTTATTTTGATTCGCCATGCACAACTGAATAGTAGACCACTCTAACTTAGGTTCTCCCATGTGTTGCCAAGTTTTCTTAGGTAAGACAGTTTCATCATATCCTAGATCCAAAATGACCTGATCCATCTCATAGGCACCGATCTGAGAAGTCAAGTGCATCTCTCGTCCATTTATTCTTTTGTTCTTATATATCTTGTTGATAGCTTTATGTTCTACCCAAGGTTGTTCCTTTTCTGTGCATTTATCTATCAATGCTTGAATATTCTCCACTGCATTTTTTTTGTTCAACAGTTTTATGCAAGCTTTCAATAAGGGCTTTATTTCTTCTTTCAATAAGGGCTTTATTTCTTCATCTACTCCTGCCACATCCATAGGTCTACCTAATGTTTATGTTCTTTCTTCTGCAAACCCCTTCTTTTCTTCTAAAAAGGTGTATTTTTCGCACTATAAATCGAATCCATCCTTTTTCTCAGATGCTTTTTGAATCCAAAGATGAGCATCTGGCTTCTTTCCTTTGTCCTCACCAGTGGTTGCACCACTTCTAGTGACAACATTCATGCTAGGATCCTCTTCACGTAGCTCCACCCTGACCATATAAATGTTTTGTGTCGGATTCTACGTCTTCTTCTCTTGCATCTTAGCAATTAAAACATTAAAATATTCAATTACATGATCAAACTACCTATAGTACCTTCAAGATTGTCGCACATGATTTGGACAGTCACACGCATAATGACCAGCGTCTCCACAATTCTATCAAATGAGATGTCCCTTTCCTTGACCGGTTGATCCTCCTCCTATTCCTCTAGCTTGGAATCCACCACACCTAGACAGGGATGTTGATGAGGTAGGTTCGACCTGCATTCTGTACAACTCAACTTTGTCAACCATCAAATCAAAACTTCGACAATGTTATTTATCATGTCCTAGTGATGAGCAGAATCTACAAAACAATTTCTTTATCTCAGGCATATATTACTAATCCTTGGACAGTAATATGTTGCGTGTGGGCCCGTAGACTGATAAATTGTACACCATACTAGAGGTGTCCCACTTGGTCCAACCATGCTCTTCAGTGGGCTTGGTCCTCCAGCGTGCAGATAATCATTGAACATGGGGCATTGATCCTTATGATGCCCAAAAACTTTACATCGTATGCACTAGACCTTTACGCATGCCTCATTTCCCTTGTCTTTGCATAGATTCTGAATCTCCAAATGCATTGCTTCCAAATGACTCTGAATATACTGAGTTCCGATCACAGCGAGCACCGGTGCAACTTCTAGTTTCATTGAACTTTCCATAGCCTCAGCATGTGTTGCAATCTTCTATCGACTCAAGGGTTGGCACAGACGTTGGAGCAGCATAGAAATAAACCATTCCTTGTGTTGGGTATCATTGATAGTGAATCCATCGTCTCTGATAGTGCACTTTAATCTCTAATCTGCATCCCATATAGATTAATTCACCTCCTGGTGAATCTCTTTCAACTTCGTGACACATTGCGTGTATGATTTTGGCTTATTAAATTTTTATTTTCGGGCGTCCTTCAAATAATTCATAGTTGCATTATGGTTCATCGATACATATCTTATATACCAATCCAGCGCGTGAACTTGAAAAGAAGTGGATAACTACGCTTTCTTAAAATCATTACTATTAACCTGTTATGTTCTCCATACATCATCGATGACAAACTAGAATTGTTTTGTATCTTCATTCCCAATACCTTTGAAAGTAGGCAACTTCATAGATGCAGCCATATCTATGTTTGGTGAAGGTGGAGGTGGAGGTGGAGTGGATGACTAGTGAGATGAGTGTGGAAGTGGGGTGGATGGGATCAGAACTATGGTCAACACTCCCTAATTATTTTTATTTTGGCAGACTTCTTCTTCTTCAGAGTGCATAGATTCACTAAAGCTACTAGTCTCTGGTTTGTTGTCACTATCATATCTACCCTTGAGAGAACTACAGATAAACCCTTCTTCAAGATCTGTGCAATAAATTCTTCCACTGCGTGTAGTCAGGCCTCTTCGGTACATTCACGCAATATGCTCACACAAATAACCATGTTCACACAATATCATCTTAATCCACAACTTCAAAGAGCACAGGAACTTACCCATGGGACCCTTGAAAAATCTTCTTTCTGCTTCAAAATAATACACAAAATGATCAATAGCAAACTCAGTTACAAATACTCCTAGAAAACGATTGATCTAGTGATCCATCATGTGGGTAATTGTATTGCTGGTCTTTCCCAACAGTTGTACCAATTATGGAGTCCACTAAGTGGCTGCATCATCTTTTGTGAAGGTATTAAATTCAACCAATCGAGACAACCACTCATGTAGCTCAGTCGCAAAGGAAGAAAAGAATATCTCATTCACTTATGTATAAATATACTTTTGAACCCACTCTTCAGCATATAATTTAGAGCTTTTATTCTCTTGGATCATGAATTCAAGGATATTTCTATCCATCCAATCTTGTAATTTTTTCTGCGTAGGATGCCAATACATCAATTCTCCCTCAAAATTATCCTGGTCCCAGCAACAGAACCATTTGTTGGCTTGGGGGTCTGACCCAGGTTCGGATTTATTACGCAACCAACAAACCCTCCAACTACTGGCCCTTTCTGCAATAACCTGCTTGCTCAGATCACAGTCTCACCCGAAGTAATATGGGGGGTGCTAGCTGAACCAAGTTTCCGCACCCTGAGGAAGAATTTGATGTGGTTCCCCTAAACATACTTATAACATAATTTATCACAGATATTATGCAGATGCGTGCAACAACAGATAGATAGACTAATAGATCAACTTCATCACAGATTATCTCAAAGATATATATATATATATATATATATATATATATATATATATATATATATATATATATATATATATATATATATATATCTGTGTCTGTGTCTATGTGTGTTTGGGTGTGTGTGTGTGTGTCTCCACACACAATAAGAATATATACTTAAGCAGATCTATTCATCAGCAATGTATTTCACACATAACATACTTTACTCAATTGTGCAGATGCATTTAATCATAAACGAAAGTAAATATAACACATCACAGAACAGGTTTCGATCTCAAAGAAGATAACATATACATAATGCATCAATCGCACAATAGATTCAATTCACCAAAACAGTATTCTACCTTAATAGATCCAACATTTCCTATACATTTAGCATTCCCTTACAATTTACCCTTCTGCACACACAACCAGCGGATTTTGCACACATCCAGGACTAAGGTTTCCACGCACACACCCAGCAGGAGCCTTTTCTACCCAAAACCCATACTTATATCAAACCCTTACAAAATTTTCATCATCAAACATAAGCATGATATCTCTTTACTTGACTTGATTTATCTATTTTTATACTAATCTTAGTGTGCGGATACTATGGTCTCAAACCATGGTTTGAGACTCATAGTTTTCCCTTAAAACCCATTTACATGAAATAGGTACTTTGACCCGCCCCAAAGCCCCTTTGACTCTTTCGCGCAATGTGCATAATAAAATATATACAAAACATAACCAAAATTGATCTCAAGGACCCTGCTCCAACAAGCTCACTAGTCTACTACAAAAATAGTTATAAAGTACTTGAAGGGAACCCAAGACTTTGGACTCCAGTATACACAAGTGGATGACTTCATCTTGATTGGATACTCTGATTCAAATTTTGATGGAGATAAAGAAACTAGAGTATCTACTTCAGGTTATGTTATGATTTTTGGATAAAGAGTTGTCTCATGGAGGTCATGCAAACAACCAGTTCTAGTAGATTCCACAACTGAGGCAGAATATGTGGAAAAAACTGAAGCAACAAAGGAAATTGTGTGGCTCAGGAAAATTCTGGAAGATTTGCAGGAGAAACAAGTACATTCAACTCCTCTTTCGATTGACAACACTTCTGCAATAAAATTTACCAAGAACCTAAAGTTCCATGATCGAATGAAGAATATCAATACAAAATACCATCCGATTCAACATCATGTTGAGGCCAAAACAATCCACCTATGACATTTTTCCACAAATTGCAAACATATTAACCAAAGCGCTTGGAAGGAAAAAGTCTGAAATATTTAGAATGATGCTTGGACTCATCAACATCCCTTCAGATTAAGGGGGGGAATTTTGAACACCTAATATTTGGGCTTAGGAATCCTATGTAAATAAAAAAATAAGAGAATTTGGAAGACGAAGAGACATTGGGAGATGAAATCCAATAGTCTCCCTCTCCTTATATATAGTCATATGTTATCTTATTGAAAATAAGAAATGCATTCGTGGAGTTACTCCTAGTCTAACATGATCCTTTGATCTCTTACTTCCCCTTTATTTTACCTTTCTAGTTCTTATGTCTTGTATTTCCCAAGTTTAGTAATTTCTCTGGTAACATATTCCATTACATCTTGATCTATGAGTATCAAGTCAATCCTATTCTTCCATGCTGATAGTTTACTGCCCCAATTGTAGAAATAACTTACATGACTTGAAGATTCAACCATTATAAGAAATAATAGCACTTACTTGAATAGTATTTCCAACCTTCTTGATGTTTTCGGGATATTCAAAGAGTTCTTGATAATCCCCTTGAAATATGTTCCCTAAGATTCCCCCATGAACAAATTCCAAGATTGATGCCTTCCAAGTATGTTTCCTTTTGTGAGATCAACACCATTCTTGCAAGATTGATGTAGTTATGTATCTTCTTCAATGTAGAAACCCTAGAATAGAAGGTCTTTTATCAATGAGACTTTACCAGATTCCTTCAAGATACAATCTTCTTATTTTAGTCCTTGAGATCTTCTTGGTCAACAATACTTTCTAGTGTCCTTCTAGCTACCTTCCTTGCTCACCTTAGCACTAACACCATGTTAGAAAATGTAAAGTGGAAACAATTATAACTTATTTTCTTCAACCTTGATACTTACTTGTGAAACTTAGTTATCTTCTTTATCTTCTTTAGTTATATTTTTTTCATCAAACAATATCAAGAAACAGTAACAACAAGAGAGGACAAAGATATAGGCTCTCATCCAGGGGAAAAACCCTCCAAGGGGAAAACCCAAAAACTCTTCTCTTCTTATAATCTACTTCAAATGATATATAATGACCCAATCCTTAGACCAATTCCTTCTCCCAATACCAATTCAACCCTTCCTCAAAACATTCCCTTAAACTGCTTCTTCCTTGAAACTTCGATATGCCAACAACTGCCCAACTACTTGACCCGGAAACTTTTTCATAAAAATAGCTGCAAAAACCCTAATATATATATTCCTTTTAATACATTTCTAGAGCAAAAAAACTCTCCCCAAGGTCAACAAGTTTTGGAAAAGGATTTCTCTCTATCCAACAACTTGTTCCTACAATTCTTCTCCCCAGCAACAACTTCACTCCCCATCAATTCGTACCTGCAACTTGGCCATATTTATGGTTGTAGAAACCCTATATTCTTTTCATGTGTGAGAGAGATAGATCCCAGAAATAATAAATTTCTTCCTCCCAGCTTCTCCTATACTTTCGCTCTCCTTTTCCCAGTTTCCCAGCTATAGATCAAAGTCCTTCCTTGATAGATTGAAATTGTGAGTGAGTGTGTCAAAATGAGGAAGAATTTCTTCTTTTTATAGCCTTCTCAAGGGGTCAAATTCCTTCCTTTGGGTTGACTTGAGGATCCTAGGGCTGACTTGTACTTTGGGATATTTCCAAACATTCTAGACTAAAAAATAATTCTTTTTACATTTACAAATTTCCCAGAAGGGACTTATAATCATGATTTTGACTCCTTTGACTCATGATGATAAAAATTAAGACCTAAAAAACCCTAGAAGCACAAAGAACATGCTTTTACCTAGAATACCATTAATAATGAGCATGAAACCCATGCTTCGATAATATTAATATTCTTTTCTTTTTCTTGTTTGTTACATAGGATACATATTGAAATGAGTACAACAATTATGAATATTGAAGCTAGAACTTAAATTTCTCAATAGGTTGTGCATGCATTGTTGAATCTAGGAGTTCATAATGGGAGGAAAACGAGGGGGTAATGTTGCAGTAGAAAAATTCATAGAGGTCCAAAAATAGGGAAAGACTAAGTGCCAGAAACTGAGAGTAGGCTTGTAAAGCACCAAATGGTACAAGTATGAAAGAGGAAAATATCCAACACCAACTTTAGGAAATCAATTTTATACCACTCTCCTTGTCCCTGGAATTGAAAATAAGTAGGGCATCTAACCATGAAAAGACCAACAAGTAAACTTCCAAAATTAAGGAAAGTCAAGACATAGAAGAATGAATATACCTTGAGTAGAGATATGAAATCAGGCCCAAGGAGTAGGTTGAAATTGTCATTTTTAATCTCTACAACAACCACGAGGATAAGGAGCCAATTATTAATAAATCCACAAGTTTGTAGAAGGTTGTCCACTTGATTGAGTCCCTAGTTCCTCCCAATCCTGTAGTACATCATCTCAGAAGAAACACGTCCTTGACTTCTCAAGGAACAGACTTCCACAACCACTACTCTATATAATTCTGCAAACCAAGTTGGACCTAGAATTAATGTAAGAGAAATAACTGGAGTAGAAGGTCATTGAGTTTTCGGTGAAACTCTCAAACTCTTTGGTCTCAAATTTGTTTGCACCAAAGATGGGAGGAAAACCTTGTTTTGAACCTTCCACTGCCACTTTCTAGCACAAAATCCTAGCACATATATATATAACATCATCGTCGTCGCACTTAATTTCATTTGCATGTGAGGGCAGGCCACACCACTCCTGACTCATTTTTTTCTTGAGGCAGTGGGGTGGTGGGCTCACCCCTCAATACTCAGGCCTTCCTCATTCCTCAACCCCATCAGGGAAAAAATGATAATAATATTATCTCCACCAAATCATTAAATTCCTCCCCCTTACCTTATAATTCTAGTAAATATTTTCATCAAAGTTTTGATAAATATATAACATTAATTTTCACTTTTCTTCAAATTATTCATGATAGAAATTGACTTATCAAATTTTATTGTTTCCATTTCCATTATTTAGGAGTTTATTTTCATATCTCTTAAAGATAATAAATAATCTTAACATGTTTTCTTTTTGCCATTATTATAGATGCATAAATATGTAACATCAACTTCTTATTTTCATGATATATATTGAGCTATCAAATATATCTTTTACTATTAAGAGAGAAAACATTATTGCTATCTCCATGATATATTTTACTATTAAGAGAGAAAACATTATTGCTATCTCCACTTATTACTCATTGGATTCTTTCATCCATACATTTTAGTGTTAATAAATAGTCTCAACATGTTTTCTTTCTTGATGGTAATAGATATATAAATATGTCGCATGTAGCATAAAACTTTTTGTAAATAAATTTATTTATAATTCAAATTGATTTATAGAATTTTCTTTTTACCTAATATTTTTGTATTTTCTTTTATCTAGAGATAATAAAATATTATCAACTTAATCTCTATATCATTAATTGTATTTTTTATAAATATTTCTTAATATTAATAATTAGTGTTATTAATTTTATTTTTTTAATCATATTTTTTTTTGTAAATTGATACTTTGTATTGCCAAAAAAATAGGATTAAATAGCTTTTCCAAATTTCCCACTTAGGATTTTAATCCTCCTCAAACCATTTACCATGATACTAAAAGAACACCATATCTCCAAATACCCATTGATACAAAATTCACAAAACACATAGCATTACTAGATATGGAACATATACAAAATTATCTTGAATACATCATAAAATCGTAATCCCTCTTGACAAGGTTGATCCAGAACCCATAGGAAAAAAAAATAACTAAGAAAACAGACAAAAACCTTGACTATTATCAAAGAAGGAAATTGTCATGGGAACCCTTATGCTCGAACCTGATGGATATGGTGAATCCCCACTATCATATTTGCATGTGATATGCCCCTCCACATGAGAAAGTTGAGAATCAATCCTATATAAGAAAGAGAGTTTATTTCTAAGCATTCTTCTATATCTTCTAGGCTAGTGAAGACGTTGTACTGTTCCACTTGCTTGTCTTTCATGACAATTTGCAATAAAATTTTCATTTTCCTATGCAAGGCCATGGAGTTCATATATTGTTTCTTCTTTCCCCTAGTGTGTCGAGGGTTAGGAACCCAAGTAGACATATCCTCTAAAATTTCTAAATCGAAGTGGGATTGTCTCTCCATCACAGCTTGAGTCTCCAATTTACATATCTTCTTCCTTGTTTTCGGAAAAACTGCATTGAAGTAATTGGAAACCAAGTCATGAGAGAAGATCCTCGCTACTCTCTAGCCCTATGGACCATTTCCCCCTCCCCCCTACCTACAACGCATTTGTAGTCTCAATGACTTACTAGAATGGGGAGGTCACACCTGGAGAAACTACTGTAAATATCTCTTCTTATGAAAAATGAGAGATAAAGTTAGATGCATCCACAACAGAACCATAGCTCCAACCACCAAATCATCCCCAAAACTCGTGACGCAGACCTTAAAATCGAATGAAGCACCTAGGTGATGAACAATGCTCACATAGGCCCCTAGAGAGGACCCTTTCCCCAACACTATTAAATGAATTCCCAAAATCAAACATGATATTGCACCCAAGTCATGAAAGACTCTCAGATGCCCCAAACACTAATACTAAAGGAGCCCTTCATCCCACTGCTTACAAATCACTCGAATTAACACAATACTTAACATTTGAGGAATAGGTTTCTGGATATTTATCCATTGTATTTACTTTATTCGATGTTTTGAGTCTAGACTAAGACCCATCATCAGAGGAAATTTTGATGAGATAAAGGATAAGTGAAGAGGTATAAATAAATAGATAAAAAGGAAGAAAAAAGGCTGAAAAAAAATCTTATAAGTTAACAAATTAGAATTAATATATTAGAAGTAATTAATTAATAATTTATTGTTATTAAGTATCAATAGCTCAATATTTAATAACAATAAATTATTAATTAATTACTTCCTTCTTTTTAATTAATTTGTTAACTTAGGAGATTTCATGTTGGCCTTTTTTCTTCATTTTTATCTATTTATTTAAACCTCTTCACTTATCCTTTCTCTCATCAAAATTTCTCGTGATGATGGGTCATGGCATGGACTCGAAACATCGATTAAAATTAATCTTATGGATAAATCTCTAGAAACTTGTTACTCAAATTCTAATCACCACATAAAATTGTAAACAATACTTAGCAACTGGCCCTGACCTTACAAATTCGAGGAAACCCCTTATCAAAATATGAAAACATGTTACAAATCCTTCCCAATGCAGACAAATAAACTGAAACCTAGACACACAACCCAATGAAATTAGAACTACCACTTCAAACCATAACATGGAACTTAATTTAGAACAAATAGCTATGCAAAGAAAGTATTCAACCTAAGTTCCAACGCAAGAGGTTGTAAATGGCACCCACACCATCCCACTGCAAGGAAAGGTATCGAGCATCCAAACAAAGACCACCACACTAGGGAAAATCCACTTATGGCACTAACACCTTCGTGAGCCAAAGAACCTTATATTATTCGTACAACCGCACACTCAAACCCAAGTGTAGAGATCCCTCTTCCAAAAACATCATATGGACAGGTTTATGAGACCATCTAGGCTCTTGCATGAAAATGTATATAGGGGGTTGGTCGTGCCTCCTCTTCTTTAATGAACATCACATCCGAGGGTGGCAGACACAACCCCCAAATCCCCTCATTAATCACATTAACACCCCCATCAGGGATCATTTCTAATAATCATCTTTTTGTTTCTTTTCTTTTTTCTTTTTTCTTTTTCCTTTTTCAGTAAGCTTGGCATGACTACATCTTCAACATGTCCAATATATCACCTCGATCGGAATGGGGAATTGAGCCAGTGACTTCACATCAAGCAGTGCCTTAACAAAGCACCGATCATTGTCTATCTAAGACCACATGGACTCATTTATAATAATCTTAGATACAAAATGATAACATAATTTTATCTAAGATTATATATGTATCTAAGATAATTTTATGTTGTCTAAAATATATGTTATCCTTGTGTGTTTAAGATTGTTAGAAAGGATAACATTTTTTTAAAATAAATTATTCATAATAAAAGCCATCATGTTTTTTTCGTTCTTTTGGTATACAAAAATACATAATAATATTGTTATAAATATTTATATTTTTTTATCTATATATATGAATATATTAAATAGTTTCAATATATTCTTTTTTTATTAATAATTATTAATACATAAATTTTTACTTCAAACATTTTTTATATAAAATTATTGATGATATAATTTAAGTCATTAGATTTCCTTTTATTTATTTATTTTTATAAAATTATTCATGATATAATTTAAGTTATTGGATTTCCTTTTATTTTTTATTTATTCATTGTATAGTAAATATTTGAAAAACTAGACATAATAATAATATTGTTATAAGTTCTTGTATAATTCTATCCTTGTGTCTTAGTGCTATTAACTAGTTACATCATTTTTCTTTTCTTAATGATTATTAATACATAAGTTTTCACTTTTTCTTTTTATGGAATTATTGATAATATAAATTGGTTTATTAATTTTTTTTTATAATAAATAGTTTTAAAGAGATTTTCTTTAATTAAAAATTATCAGGTATAAATATTTAGAATATTTTTTTATCTTTCAAACTTTTTTTTATTAAGTTTATTATAAAATATTTAAACTTTGAATTTCATGATTTATATAATACTCTATAATAAAATGATTATTAATTAAACTATCTAAATGAACTTCCCAAATTCCTTATAACACAAACTAGCATATCATAATTTCATAGTTTTATTTTTCTTTGTTAAAAAAAATACAAATTTTATTTTTTATTATTCACACTTCACAAAACACATAAACTCCTAATATTTTTTTTTTTTCAATTCACAAATATAAAATATATAATCTTCTAATTTATAATCTTTATTTTTTTTTAATATTATGAAATATATAATCTCCTAATTTATAATTTTTTTTATATTATGAAAAATAATTTACATAACTAGTTGAAATTTATATTTAAAATAATTTTTTAAATATAATATATAGTTAAAATGTATATTTAAAATATTTTTTATATATAATATACATTTAGAAATAGAAGTTATTAAGTATTATTATTTTTATATATTTGTTCTTATATAAGTTTTAATATGTAATTTGTCGGAATCAAATTTGGATAGAGAATATAAAAAATAATGTTTTTTAACTATTTAAAATAAAATTAGTTAAAAGGTAATTTTTTTATTAGTTTATGTGTTAATAAGAATAAAAAAAACTAAAATTAGTTGAAAGGTAATTGTTTGATTAATTTATGTGTTAATAAAAACAAGAAAGATCATAAGAATTAATGTACTCTTTGATTGTTATATCTAGTTATTTAGATTTATCTCCAATGTTTGAGAAAAATAACTATTTCAATTCCCCAAATAACCTAATAAGCTTATTGTATGTCCAGTTCATGAGTATATAAAAAATATAATGAATGACCTATGGAAATGAAACATGGTGAATGGCATATGGAAATGGAGTAACACAAACACATGACGAAAAAGTAGTTGGTCAATAAGTGTTTGATTTGGTTTACCATATATAAAGCAAAGAAGGATATGGTAAAAGGGAGAGCATGTTAGTATTCATGGAAATGAAACATAGTGAATGGCATATGGAAATGGAGTAGCACAGACACATGACGAAAAAGTAGTTGGTCAATAAGTGTTTGATTTGGTTTATCCTATATAAAGCAAAGAAGGATATGGTAAAAGGGAGAGCATGTTAGTATTCCTAAAACCCAATTGATGAATTTTGAGTGTGGTAGGTGAATATCTCAAGTCAAGTTTAAAGTGAAAAGGTTGGTTAATTTTGAGTTAATTATATAATATATAAAATAATCTTGATACATTGAATCATCATAAATTTACTATAGTATTTGATTTCATAAAAAAAAACTCTATTATCAAGTGCATCTTGAAAATAATGTTTTATATTATTGTTGGTATTTTTATACATAAATTATGTCTTGTCATAAATGTTTATCTGTAATTTCAATACCATTCACGCCACCAAAGTTTTTCACCATAAAATTCAAGAATTCCTTTTATAATTGGACTTATTTTGTTGAGTATTAATGCCATATTATCTTTAAAAACTAATTAAAATTCTGAATAAATTATGATACAGTTCCATAATATTGAACTATGATTGCGCAGAACTATGTTGAAATCTCATAAATGATATAATGATGTGTTCCTGTAAAAAGTGGGGTTCAAAGCTTTCAACGCCAAATACAACCCGCATGCTAGTTTGGTAACTGTCAGGTGCTCTGGGTGCATTTCAACGCCTCCCAAAACATTTTCCAATTGGTTTTCGTTGTTCTGAGTTGAGACTGTAGGTTGTACAATATCGTTAGGATACCTTCTCTCAGTTTCAAAGAGAGACTAACCCCGCCATATACGGTCTGCCATTCAATTATTCGCCTTCCTCAAGTAAAGAACGAATAGAAAAATTCTGCACCCAACCCAAAATGGAGTAAGAAAGATGCGCGTAATGATTTGAAAGCAAAATTTAATGGAAGACATGTCATTCCAAATTTGACAATGCCATACCACCAATACATATCAGCTCTGCTCCTTTGCACGAAATTATTTATGATACAAGTTTGACCCCAAAAAAATTTCCTTTTTGTGAAGAGACAATAAGGGACTGAGATCAGAGACTCGATAAATATGTAATATTAATTTTTTATTATTATAATTTTATTGAGAAAATATAAATATATTTTATAACTTAATAATTATGAGATTATGATGTTGCAGCTGCCATCATGTTATTATTTATATATTTTTTAATAATAAATATTGTTTTTTCATTATTATCAAGTATATTGTTATTTTTTACTTGTTATTCTTTTAATTGTAATAAATAGTTTAACATGTTTTTGAATAATTGCTACTGGTTACATACATTGCATTAACTTTTTGCTTTTTAAAATGATTTATAATTTAAAATTGATTTATGAAAAATCTTTATTTTCTTATTCATTTTCAGAAACCAAACAACATTATGCTTTCCACCTAGAGGCCATTGATTGCATACACTTTTTTCTTTCTTAATTGCTTTTAGATATGCATCTCTATGTAACATCAACTTTTTTATTTTCAATAGCTTAATTACTCATGCAAATTAACTTATTAAATTTTATTCTTTTTCATAGAGATACATAATAATGTTATAGTTCCAATCATATGTCATTGTGTTTTTAATACATACTTTTTATAGTTTTAATATTTTTTTGACATAGAGATATATAACAATGTTGCTACATTTATAGCATCAAAATTTTTCTTTCTTAATTCCTTTTAGATGTATATCTATGTAACATTAACTTTTTTTTATTTTCAATAATTTGATTAATTATGCAAGTTAACATATTAAATTTATTCCTTTTCATAGAGATACATGACAATGTTGTTACCTCCAACTATATGTCATCATGTTTTTAATTCATATTTTTTATAATTTAATATTTTTTTTTACATAAAGATATATAACAATGTTGCTACCTCCACTTCTAGATCTTCATGTTTTTAATTCATACATTTTATGGCTTTATCTAAATTGTGGATCACAAAAGTCTTAGATCTAACATAGATTTAGTAAATAAATATGTAACATCAATATTTTTATAAAATTATAAAATATATTTTTAATCATTATAATTTTTCATAAATACTTTTTAATAATAATAAATAACTCACACATTTTTATCTTTTTATTATTATTAAATACATAATTAATATTAATAATTTATTTATAGCACAAAATATTATGTTTTTTAAGTTTTCATTTTTTTCAGAGGAAAAAAGGTCTACTCTATATTATGTACCAACACATTTTCAAAACTTTTCAAAGATATATACAATCAAATTTTGTGACCACAAAAGTATATACATTTTTAATTTTCATTTTATTTCATATTAAAATAATATGTTATTTCTATTTTCATAATTTTTATTGATTGACTAGGAAAAAATTTATGTGATTTTTACCAAAAAAGTATCTCAACATTCATAATATAGATCACAAAAATCTGAATTCATAATAAATATACAATTTTTATTTTATTTAAATAAATAAAATGAATAACAAATATTTCTAAATATTATTATTAAATATCATATTTTAATTTTAATTAAAAAACTAAATTTTTAACCCATTATAATAAATACATATTCAAATTTTCTTCAAAAATTTAATAGCTATTTGATATTTAATATATTTTTTTAAATGATAAATATTTATCTTATCTACATATATATAGAATTTATTTAAATAATGATATATCTTTTTCTATAAATCTTTTTTGAAATTTTGAATATTATTTATTTTCATATTAATCTTTTCAAATTCATTTTTATTTAATTTAAAAAAAAAAAATCACAGATATAATTTAAATAATTATTTTTAAATTAAATATATTAATAAAATAAATAATAATATTTTATATATGTTTCTGGATAGTTTAATTGGTAATCTAATAAACAATAAAATTTTGAGTAATTTTTAACTGCAATGTTTTGAAAAAAAAAAGGTTTATTTTCCAATTTAATTTATATAAAATTCTTAAAAAATCATTAAAATCATAAATTTGACACATACTACTTTATTTAAAATTCAAATCTAGAATATATATATATTGTCACAATCATATACGACTATTACTACATATCTTTTTTTATTTATTTTTACCATTGCAAGATTATATATATTTTCTTTTCTTAATAATAACACAAATAACAAATTCAATAGTCATTTTAACAATCTAATGGTACATAAATATATATGTAGCCAAATCACCACAGCGTTATTACATTTAACTTCTGCATAGTGTGGCGCTTTACTCATACGTAACCATTCCACATGAGATATGCCAACATCACTTAAAAGATCGTACTTCTCTTTATTACGGTTAACTTGTAAACAAATATCATCGCATTTGACTTAACTATAATGATTCATACGACTATATAAAACTTAACTATGCGATATGTTTACTATGCACATAATTAAAGGTGGCTCTTGGGGTAAGTTCGTTTGATATTGATTCATTATAAATAACGACATTAATCGTAATGTCCTGTACGTCGAAGCTTGGATATCTGGACCCACCTCAGACCAAGTTCTAACTTCTCCGGAAAGACTTTATATGCATGCGCAATCGCTATACCTATCTCCATATTCCAATGGAACGAATGCTCCCGCCTTTCGCGCAACAACCACCTGCACGGCAAGTACGCTGTCACCCTCCCGTACCCTCGTCGCATAATGTACCTGGCAAGGATAACACCGCCGCGTAATCCCACCCGATATCCGTGTATTTTCGAGGGAAAACGCCGAGGGTAATCTCGTCTATCGATCTCGTCTCTCCACACCGTCATTTGCTCTTGGCGCTCGCTAGTTCTCGCTGCGGCTACGTCAGTATGGCCGATTTCGTCCTCGGTGTGGTGTGAAATTCTCAGCCAAACCCTTGTTAAATCCGCATTTCGCGTTGCCATGTTTTCCCTAACGCCTTCCGAATGTCCACCGCAGCTTCCGCAGAGGTTTCTCGTTTTTTTCTGTGGTTTGCCCGGCCAAACACCGCACGAGCCACCGCCCAACTCTCGGCTTCGCCCGAGGAGACTGTCTTCCTTGTGCATGAATGCCCCGAGCCTTTAGCTGCTTTTCTAAAGCTTTCGCTTAAAGAGTAGAATGATGAGTTCGGCTGATATCTCACCAAACCCTCGTTTTTCCTTACCTGTAGATGGAAGGTTACGTGGGTTTAATCTTTTATAACTGGTGTGTTCCAATGAACAACCCTTTTGCAAGTATTTTTGTCTGATTCACAAGTTCTAGTTTAATAATCTTCTACTTGTTTTCTTGCAGGTGAGGAGAACAGGTTATACTTCTTTGAACAGAACAAGTTCCTACCCAAATCTCTGGAGACTGACTTGTCTATTCGCGTAATGTACAGGTACTCCGTCGCACACCATTTGCATGAGGTTGTGGCGTGCGGTCCGGCTAAAGATTTGTTTGGGTTTTAGGGTTTTAAATCTAGGTTTTGTCTAGACATAGGTTAGCTTAAACCCCAGGCGTAATTTGAGAATGTGGGGTGAAGGTTTTTGTTACAGGATTATTGTATTGCCAATTTTCCTTGCCTACGAACATTTAATTGCTTCCTGTAACCTTTGATTAAACATTTCTACTTCAAGAGCAACATGCTTTCGGGTTTGACTTTCTGGGAACGTATACATTGTGATAACAGATATTAAATTATCATTATTGTGGAATTTTTTCTATTATCGCCCCTCCTCTCTGGGGGTTTATCTTTCTGTCACAGTTACATTTCACTGTTTATTTCATTTCTGTCAACTAGATGCTTACACGATTATAACAGGTCGTATGTTTTATTTTCCTGCTAAGGTTGTATATGGTATTCGTAATACCTGTAAGTGCATATTCGTTTTACTGTTCGTCTTTGGTCGACTATCCGAACCTTGTTTAATGATGCATGTTCCAGTTTTCTGCGTTCTGGTCATAAACAACTTAACTCACTTTTCTCGTTCTTCGACCTATTGTTAAATCATCTTTTCCACTTTTCTTGGCACCGGCCGCCATACTGGCCGCGTATAGTTTTTCTAGTGAACGAACAGGAACGGGTAGGGTTTATCCCAAACCCTGTTCCACAAGTTCGGTGCGGGGTTTTCTTGATCCTGCCAAGTAGGTTTTGAGGCTCTATGCTTATTTGCGTCCATCACTTTTGCAAGTATTTATAAGTTTAATAATCCCATTTCCTAATTTTGGCCTGGAATCCACAATATGCATTTACAGTTAACTATTCCAGAAATGATTATTGTACCCTGACGAGCCTTTTTATTTAATAATTTAATTCTGTGTTTCGGTTTCGAACATAAATCATTCCGAAGTCTCGATATAATTAATGAACTCACGTGGGATGAATGTCTCACTTATACATGTATTCTACTTTTATTACACAAGAATTACCGCCGCATAACTTCATTTTATGGTAATCTATTCGTCTCGCATCCGAATAGGAATTTATAATATCATTGTAATCGAAGTTGGCACAAACTATTTACTGTAGCATAATGAAATAAACCTTGCAGTCTATTCTGTCACACATTAATTCCTAACTCATATCGCATTCATATAGCAATCTCTACTGTCACAGAATATTCCCTGTAACATTTAGTAAAAGTATAACAGTCTAAACTGTATTATTTTATCTCCTATCATTTAAATTAAGTATTTCTAGAGTACTTATCTGTAGGAAACTGTTGCTCTAAAAACTGTGGTCCTCCCAACCATTCAAGGGAGGCAATCACGTCCTCCACTTGCCCCCTAGCTCCAGAACTTCAGTCGGCACCACGGGAACAACGGAATCCTGTTGTGGCCTCTGGACGGCCAATCCAGCCACTGACAGACAATCTGGATACAAGGTTGCAGAAGCTATTCTCAACTGTCCTTTTCCACAGCTCTAGAGAATACTTCACCTTACTCTTTCCAGAGGAAAAAATACAGAACCCCTAACCCTCCCCTGGGATTTCTTTTTATCCCTGGAGGTTAGGTAACTGTCCTCTAACTGTTCCCAAGTAACCAACTTCTATTCTTAGACACTTTACCAGCAGTTTAAGAGATTCATTTCCTTTTTCCAAATCAGTAACCAAAATGTATTTCTTGTTGAGTTTCTTTTACAAAATAAAAGTAAACATATATTAAAATAAATAAATTGTCTTTTAACTAAATTCATGCTAATTAGCTCTAAATGAGGCTGTCACATCTTCCTCCCCTGAAAGTAACACCATCCTCGGTGTTTCAGTCCAAGCTTACAAAGAGCTCCGGGTATGCTTCCCGTACAAACTTTTCATCTTCCCAGGTAGCCTCGTCAGGTCCGAAGTGCTTCCACTGCACTTTCACCTGGGTAATTATTCTTTTTCAGAGTTCGATTTCCCTACGATCAAGTATGCATAGCGGCTCTACCAAAAATTCTCCGTCCAGTTCTACCTGAAAAGTAGCAATAGGATCATCAATTAGTAATTCAGATTTGTTTCCAACTTCAGCTAGGATTTTATTTCCTTTCATCTTCCTAACTGAATGTTTTGCCATTGTATTACATGTTTTTCATCGTGCATATATCGCTTTAACAAAGATACATGGAACACATTGTGCACTTTAATGTGACTAGGCAAAGCCAGTCTATAGGCTATTGGTCCCACCCTTTCCAAAATTTGGAAGGGTCCACAGTAACGAGGAGCCAACTTGGCGCAAGAAGTCCACCTTAAGGTACTTCTTTTAGGCTTAATTCTGACATACACGTGGTCACCTACTCCGAATTCGCGATAAGACCTTTTCTTATCTGCAAAGATCTTCTGTCGGTCCTGCGCGGCCTTCAAATTTTGCCTTATTCTTTTTACCTCAGCTTCCAACTCAGCCAACATTTTTGGTCCCAACATTAATTTTGTCTCCGGACTGCTCCAGTTAATTGGTGTACGACATTGTCGTCCATATAACGCTTCAAAGGGGCTCATCTTTAGAGACTCCTGATATCCGTTATTATATGCAAACTCCACCAAGTGCAGATAATCTTCCCACTTAGTTGGCTGTCGCATTACGTACATGCGCAGCATATCCTCCAAAACTTGATTCACCCGTTCCGTCTGCCCATCAGTTTGAGGGTGATAAGCGGTACTGAAGTGTATCTGAGTACCCAAACCCGAAAACAGGGTTTTCCAAAATGCGGAGGTAAACTTAACATCCCGATCTAAAATCACCGTCTTAGGTATACCATGCAACCTAAAGATTTCCCTCATAAATATGTCTGCAATCTGCACAGTTTTGTAAGTGGATTGCACAGGTATGAAATGAGCAGATTTACTTAATTTGTCCACCACTACCATGATTGAATCATTCTGCTTCCTTGTTCGAGGTAAGCCTGTAATGAAGTCTAAAGAGATCACTTCCCATTTCCATTCCGGTATGGGTATGGGCTGCAACAGTCCTGTTGGGTGCCGATGCTCCACTTTAACCTGTTGGCATTCTAAACACTTGCTTAGATATTCTGCAATGTTTCTGCGCATACCTGGCCAATAATATATCTTCCTAATTGCCGTAAGCATCTTTTGGTAACCGGGATGGCCAGCATAGTTGCTGCGATGGTACTCGTCCAAGATTAACTCTTGGAGGCTTACACGGTTAGGGACATAGATTCTCCCGCGAAAAGTTAACATTTGTTCTTCATTGCTACCATACTCAGATGGCTTGCCTTGCTCTTTATCATCTCTCATCTGCTGCCATAAAAACTGGTATTCTGGGTCCTTTCGCGCTTCCTCCCTCATTTTTTCTGACAGCTGGCTCACAGGTTGGCTGCAGTACATTGCATGAATTCCATGCAATTTCCTACTCAAGGCATCTGCATCACGGTTTTCTTTTCCTTTAACATGTTGTATGTCCATGTCAAATCTGCTCAAAAAGGCATTCCACCTTGCTTGCCTAGAGTTTAAATCTGCTTGTTTGAAATAGTTAGTCAGACTGCTATGGTCTGTTTTGAGTACGAACCTTTTGCCCAGTAGATAATGTCTCCACACTCAAAGAGCATGCACTACCGCTGTGAGTTTAAGATCATAGGCAGAGTACTTTTGTTCATGTTCTCTCAACTTTCTGGACTCATAGGCTATTACCTTGCCTTCCTGTGTTAATACGGCACCCACTCCCTCCTTGCTGGCATCTGTACACACCTCATAGTCTTTGCTGGGGTCAGCAACCTTCAGTACTGGTGCTGTGGTTAAGAGCTGTTTCAACCTCTCAAAATTGTTCTGGCATTCACCCATCCATTTGAAAGGTTTGCCCTTCTTCTGTAAGGATGTAATAGGGTAGGCAATCTTAGAAAACCCCTCAATAAACCGCCTATAATATCCTGCCAGACCCATAAAGGATCTGATATCTGCCACATTCTGCGGTACTCTCCAATCCATGATGGTTTTAATCTTTTCAGGATCCACTGCTATCCCTTCAGCTGTCACAACATGGCCCAAATACTGGATTTCTGACTTAAAGAAATCGCACTTACTGAATTTAGCGTACAGCTGATGCTTCCTCAGTATTTCCAATATTATTCTCAGATGTTCCTTATGCTCCTCCTCACTCTTTGAGTAGATCAATATGTCGTCTATGAAGACCAGTACAAAGTGATCTAAAAACTGATGGAAAATGCCATTCATCAACCTCATAAAGGTTGCTGGTGCATTTGTCAGTCCGAAGGGTAATACCACAAATTCATAATGTCCATATCTGGTGCGGAATGTTGTTTTGCAAATATCTTCATCCTTGATTCGAATCTGATGGTATCCTGACCTCAAATCTATTTTAGAGAACACTTTGGCACCTCTCACCTGATCAAATAAATCGTCGATTCTAGGTAGAGGGTATCTATTCTTAACTGTTAGCTTGTTGAGTTGTCGGTAGTCCATACACATACGCAAAGTTCCGTCCTTCTTCTTAACAAAGAGGACTGGTGTGCCCCAAGGTGACACACTTGGGCGGATATAGTCTTTATCTAACAATTCCTGCAACTGCATTTTTAACTCTGTCAAATTTGGTATGCTCATTCTATAAGGTTCCCTTGACACAGGAGAGGCCCCAGGTTGTAATTCAATAGTGAAATCAATATCTCTTTTAGGTGGCAACCCTGGAATGTTTTCTGGAAATACATCCAGAAATTCCTGTACTACAGGAATGTCTTTTATTTCTGCAATCTCTCCCTTAGAGTCAGCATAACCTACTTGAATTGCGTACAGCTGACATCCTTTTCGAATACACTTGCTCATCTGAGACGCTGTTATGGGGCGTAATTGCACAGGCTTCTTAATTCCTTTAATTTCCTTACGCGTACCATCTAACGCTCTATAATAAATTGTCTTTTCCTTGCAGTCCACTAAGGTCCAATGCTTTTCTAGCCAATCCATTCCTAATAACACATCATACGATCCCAATGGCAGAACATTTAAGTCTACCTGCAACTGTTGTTCTGCTACTTCCAGTATGCAATCAGCAATCTTTGCTGTCACTTTGCGTTTTGCTCCGGTGGCTAATTGAACTAACCAGGAATTTTTAAATTTCTGTTCTTTTAGCTTACACATCTCCACTAGTTTAGGACTTACATAACTTAAACTAACTCCTGGATCTACTAAAATCGAGACAGGTTTAGATAGCATAGTACCTTCCAGTTCAATCATTGTGGGTTGGAAGTCAGCCTGTCGATCCTCCAAGGCTGCGTTTATACGTGGTATATTTCGCGCTACGTCCCCCACTGTAGATGCCTCCTGTAAGTTGGCCACCGTTTCATTCTTTTTTCGTTGTGGACAGTTCTTATAGTAGTGTGCTTCCCCGCAGCCCCAACACTGTAGGGGAGGTTTAGAATTCTGCCCTTGCTCAGGTTTGCTTGATGCTTCAGTGAGTTTTTCCTCAGCTGGCCACTTGATCCTTTGATGGTTCCTGTTAAACTGTTTGCTGCCAGCGTTCCGTACTACCCCTTTAAAGTGGTTGCTTTTGCTGCTTCTGAAAGTAGAGGCATTCTTTTGATTTTTCTTGGGCTGCCAACTTTTCCCACCATCAGCTTTCATCTTATACTGTTGGTAACACATGCGTGCTTTCCTGACAGCTTCATCCATCGTTTGGGGGTTAACGAACTCTATTCTCTCCCTCATGGGAGCAGGCAAACTACTCAGAAATCTCTGTACCTTGGCTTTTTCCTCTCTGAGGTAAGGTACATAGCGAAGCAGGGAAGTAAATTTCGTGACGTATTCATCCATGGTCATTTGGCCCAGCCGAAGATCATGGAATTCCTTGGCTTTGTCATCATAAAATCTTTCCGTTAAATATTTATCTTTGAAATACTGTTGGAATAACTCCCACGTGATGTCTTGTTCATTAATGCTGCGAACATTTTTCACCTCCTCCCACCACAGGGTGGCCTTCTCTCGTAACTGGTATATAGCCAATCTGGCCTTCAGATTGCTGCTGTACTCATATACCTGAAAATATTTATTAATGTTAATCAACCATGCTTCAGCTGCTTCTTCTGCCTCGCCATCAAACATTGGTGGCTTAATATTATGAAACTCCCCCTGCAGTTCAGTTTTCTGCCTCTTATGATCCTTTTGATCAGACAGATTTTCTGATTCTGCTTCATTATTATTATGGTTTTTGCTTCTGTGAGAGGAACTCTTGTCCATTTTTCCATTGGTGTTGTTTCTGGTTTGCTGGTCCTCTGCTTCTGTTGATACTTCCCTTTCTGCACTGGGTTGTCGCATTTCCTGATTTTGTTTGTCTGATATACTCTTCAGAATCTTTTCCTGATCCTGCAACAACTTTTCATTGTCTTTTCGGACTCTTAACATCTCCTCTTGTAACTATTGTACTGTATTTAGCAGAAAGTCAGTTTGTTGTTGCTGTGATTCCAGCAATTGACTTGTTTTCTGGTGTTGTTCCACCGTTAGTTGGGGGTATTTGAGATGTTGTTTCTTCTGTCATATCTTCTGTTTCTGCCCAGTGCAATAATACATACACAACTTTGTTAGTAGACCCTTAGGTTACCAGTGTAGTAACCGGGCTTTGATACCACTTGTCACAATCATATACGACTATTACTACATATCTTTTTTTTCTTTTTTTTTACCATTGCAAGATTATATATATTTTCTTTTCTTAATAATAACACAAATAACAATTTCAATAGTCATTTTAACAATCTAATGGTACATAAATATATATGTAGCCAAATCACCACAGCATTATTACATTTAACTTCTGCATAGTGTGGCGCTTTACTCATACGTAACCATTCCACATGAGATATGCCAACATCACTTAAAAGATCGTACTTCTCTTTATTACGGTTAACTTGTAAACAAATATCATCGCATTTGACTTAACTATAATGATTCATACGACTGTATAAAACTTAACTATGCGATTTGTTTACTATGCACATAATTAAAGGTGGCTCTTGGGGTAAGTTCGTTTGATATTGATTCATTATAAATAACGACATTAATCGTAATGTCCTTGCAATGCTGGTTTGGATATTCAATCAACTTAGATCTTGGTTTAAACTTCTAGAAAAGACTTTACATGCATGCGCAATTGCTATACCTATCTCCATATTCCAATGGGAATTCAATGCTCCGCCTTTTGGCGCAACAACCCACTGACCGGTGCACAGTTGTCACCCTCCAGACCCTCGTCAGTACAATGTATCAGTGCGGATAACACTGCCGCGTAATCCCACCTTGATATCCACAGATTTTCGAGGGAAAAATGCCGAAGGTAATCTGTCTATCGATCTCGTCTCTCCACACTGTCATTTGCTCTTGGCGCTCTGCTAGTTCTCGGTGCGCCACAGTTTGCATGGCCGATTTCGTCCAGGTGGTGTGAAATTCTGCAGTCAAACCCTTGTTAAATCTTCATTTGCAGTGCTATAAGTTTTCCTAACGCTCTTCTGAATGTCCAACAGAGCTTCCGTAGAGGTTTCTCGTTTTTTTCAGGGTTTGCCCTGGCCAAACACCGCGCGAGCCAATGCTTCAACTCGCCTCTCGGCTATGAGGAAGACTTGTCATTCCTCTTGCAGGTATGAATGCCCTGAGTTTTTAGTTTAAGTTTTCTAAAGCTTTCGCTTAAAGAGTAGAATGATGAGTTCGGCTGATATCTCACCAAACCCTCGTTTTTCCTTACCTGTAGATGGAAGGTTACGTGGGTTTAATCTTTTATAACTGGTGCGTTCCAATGAACAACCCTTTTGCAAGTATTTTTGTCTGATTCACAAGTTCTAGTTTAATAATCTTCTACTTGTTTTCTTGCAGGTGAGGAGAACAGGTTATACTTCTTTGAACAGAACAAGTTCCTACCCAAATCTTTGGCAACTGACTTGTCTATTCGCGTAATGTACAGGTACTCCGTCGCACACCATTTGCATGAGGTTGTGGCGTGCGCTCTGGCTAAAGATTTGTTTGGGTTTCAGGGTTTTAAATCTAGGTTTTGTCTAGACATAGGTTAGCTTAAACCCTAGGCGTAATTTGAGAATGCGGGGTGAAGGTTTTTGCTACAGGATTAATGTATTGCCAATTTTCCTTGCCTACGAACATTTAATTGCTTCCTGTAACCTTTGATTAAACATTTCTACTTCAAGAGCAGCATGCTTTAGGGTTTGACTTTCTGGGAACGTATACATTGTGATAACAGATATGAAATTATCATTATTGTGGAAGTTTTGCTATTATCGCCCCTCCTCTCTGGGGGTTTATCTTTCTGTCACAGTTACATTTCACTGTTTATTTCATTTCTGTCAACTAGATGCTTACACGATTATAATAGGTCGTATGTTTTATTTTCCTGCTAAGGTTGTATATGGTATTCGTAATACCTGTAAGTGTATATTCGTTTTACTGTTCGTCTTTGGTCGACTATCCGAACCTTGTTTAATGATGCATGTTCCAGTTTTCTGCGTTCTGGTCATAAACAACTTAACTCACTTTTCTCGTTCTTCGACCTATTGTTAAATCATCTTTTCCACTTTTCTTGGCACCGACCACCATACTGGCCGCGTATAGTTTTTCTAGTGAACGAACAGGAACGGGTAGGGTTTATCCCAAACCTTGTTCCACAAGTTCGGTGCGGGGTTTTCTTGATCCTGCCAAGTAGGTTTTGAGGCTCTATGCTTATTTGCGTCCATCACTTTTGCAAGTATTTATAAGTTTAATAATCCCATTTCCTAATTTTGGCCTGGAATCCACAATATGCATTTACAGTTAACTATTCTAGAAATGATTATTGTACCTTGAGGAGCCTTTTTATTTAATTCTAGGTTTCTGGTTTCATGTACATAAATCATTCAGAAGTCGATTCAAACAGAGGTTTAATCCACATGCAAGCTTCTAATGTCTGACTTATACATATATTCTACTTTTATTACACAGTAACTACTGCTGCATAACTTCATTTTATGGTAATCTATTCTGTCTCAGTATCCCTAGAATAGGAATTTATAATATCATTGTAATCGAAGTTGGCACAAACTATTTACTGTAGCATAATGAAATAAACCTTGCAGTCTATTCTGTCACACATTAATTCCTAACTCATATCGCATTCATATAGCAGTCTCTACTGTCACAGAATATTCCCTGTAACATTTAGTAAAAGTATAATAGTCTAAACTGTATTATTTTATCTCCTATCATTTAAATTAAGTCTTTCTAGAGTACTTATCTGTAGGAAACTGTTGCTCTAAAAACTGTGGTCCTCCCAACCATTCAAGGGAGGCAATCACGTCCTCCGCTTGCCCCCTAGCTCCAGAACTTCAGTCGGCACCACGGGAATAGCGGAATCCTGTTGTGGCCTCTGGACGGCCAATCCAGCCACTGACAGACAATCTGGATACAAGGTTGCAGAAGCTATTCTCAATTGTCCTTTTCCACAGCTCTAGAGAATACTTCACCTTACTCTTTCCAGAGGAAAAAATACAGAACCCCTAACCCTCCCCTGGGATTTCTTTTTATCCCTGGAGGTTAGGTAACTGTCCTCTAACTGTTCCCAAGTAACCAACTTCTATTCTTAGACACTTTACCAGCAGTTTAAGAGATTCATTTCCTTTTTCCAAATCAGTAACAAAATGTATTTCTTGTTGAGTTTCTTTTACAAAATAAAAGTAAACATATATTAAAATAAATAAATTGTCTTTTAACTAAATTCATGCTAATTAGCTCTAAATGAGGCTGTCACATATATATATATATATATATATATATATATATATATATATATATATATATATATATATAAAATTTAATTTTAATATTTAATTAGAAATATATTTTAAAATTTATTAAATTAATTAATTAAAATTCTAAAAAAATCATTAAAATCACAAATTTGACACATATTACTTTATAAAATTTAAGATTCAAATCTAAAATCTATATATATATATATAATTTAATTTTAATATTTAATTAAAATATATATATTTAAAAAATTATTAAATTAATTAATGAAAATTTAAAATTTAAAATGAAATAAAATTTAATATTTCTCTATGCAACTTTAAAAGATCGAAATATAAAGCCGGCATAAAACTTTGGCAATCTTAAAATATAAATTATTAATAAAAACAAATTGACACATTTAAAAGTAGTTAGTCATTGAATTGTATTAAATATCTAAAAGTTGAAGTCTTATATTTTTTTTATTTTATTATAAGTCTTTAACTTTTTAAGAATTTTGAACAGGTTTGAAGCCATAAATGTACAGTAGTAGAATATAGACGAAGCATATTTCATTTCATAAATAAATAAGTTTCCTATACACGGTAGTAGTAGATAATTTTAAATTAATATAGATATTTTAATTAAATTAAAGTTGATAAATGTTAATAATCATTAAAATAGTATAAATATTATTTGTGATGTTACAGTTTGAAAGATAAGAATCAGAATAACAGTGGAGGTCCAGTATTATTGAGAAAAATAGTTGGCAACATATGAATGAGAGTGGAGGTTAAGTATTATTGAGAATTTGACTATAAGTTAAAAACTTGTCTTCACCGATTTGTACTTGAAAAAAAATTATATATCATTCCATTTTTTTATTAAAAAAAAAAAAAAATTACATATCATTATTACCAAATTTACATATCATGACTAATATATATATATATATATATATATATATATTGTGCATGTGTTCTGGTCCGAAACTCTAAGAAGCGTTTACAGTTCACTCCAGTATGTGGGTGTTTAAGAAAAGGTTCTCATTGAAGAATTCTCTCCAGGCAGACCTTTTGACGCAGTTGAGTCATTTTTGGATTCCATATGCATGCTGTGTGTGGTGAAGTTAGAAAGTGAGAAACGCACAAGATTCGAGGCATCTGAAAACCAGTAATTGACATTCATGAGTTTCCTAAAGATCTTGCGACGCAGCTCGAAGTCGTGAAGATCTCGTAATCTCGTGAGGCATGCGCATACGTCATGGGATATGCTTTTTTAAATTTCTGGACATAAATCCTCCTTTATTTTCTCGTGACAGATTGCACAACTGGAGTTTATAACCTGCCAATTTCACGGGTTAATCGTTTTCTTTGAACTGGTGGCAGGCCGGTGCGGGAACAATAGTTCCATTAAACAAATGGCAGACAACCACAGACAAGTATAGGATTTTACTTTGCGTGTCCCCCAAGTTCTTAGATTTTCCTCAGTTTCCACCTAAATTTACTCAAATACTTTATACATAGATTTTTGGCTCTCGGCCTTTCTAGCTCTTTTCTTGGCTTTTATAAAGTAGATTTCACAGCCATTTTGTGAAGGGCTGGGAGGGGTGATTTGGGCTTCAACATGTCAATCACTGTGGATTTTCAGCCTGCCTGGACAGATCAAGATAATCATCTAAACATCTCGAGCTCTTTCACTAAAAGAGGAGGCGATGATGATGAAGAAGAAGCTCTCAAATGGGCTGCAATAGAGAGGCTACCCACTTATGATCGCATGAGAAAATCCATTCTCAATGAAATTACTGACAATGGAAGTTTCAGATATCAGGAGGTGGATATCACAAGGTTGTCCAAAGAGACTCGTCAGAAGTTCATGCAGCGAATACTGCAGGTGGCCGAGGTGGACAATGAACACTTTCTGCTGAAGTTAAGGCAGAGGATAGACAGGTAGAATTAGAGTATAAAAAACATTGGTTTTCAGAATTATTTCTCTAAATGAAAATGATGTTTTGTTTGTGTTGCATGATGTGAAATAATAATTTTGATTGTGAAGAACGAATTTTATGTTTTTGCTATGCTGAATTGCAGGGTGGGGATTGAGATGCCAAGGATAGAAGTCCGATTTGAACACCTGAGTGCGGATGTGGATGTCTATGTTGGAGGAAGAGCTCTTCCTACTCTGCTGAATTTCACTGCAAACATGATAGAGGTGAATTGCATGTGTGATTGGACTTTCTTTTCACTGCCAACATGATAGAGGTGAATGGCATGTGTGTTTGAAATTTCTTTTTTATTATGTTCTTGCAATGCACATATTATTATATTGTATCAACGTGTTTATAACTTATAATATTGGCTTATGAGAAGCGAAGATGTTACGAGTGAGAGTTATAGGAAGATGTAACCACTGGAATTTGAATAAGAGGATTTAGGGTAACAATTCTTCTTTCTCTATATATCTATTTGTGTAGAAAATATTCATTTTTATAATGAATAAGATGAATATATCAAGTCTGTAGAGGGATCAAGTCATTAGAATTCATTTTGATAATAAAGTAATTTGAGAAAAAAGATCAAGTCATTATAAGAGAGAATTCATTTTGATGGTAAAGTAATTTGAGAAAAAATCAACTGCACACTCGATAGATTGTGTGTCTCTTGGGCTAGGTTGAGTGATTGCATACTTTGAGCTTGAATGATCCCATGCTAGATGTCTTTTGTGGTGTGTCTCACTAAATGGTCTTACTAGACCAAGCACCATAATCAATACCAACATTTTTACAATGGATTTACTATTAGCAAAATGCAAGGAAGTACCTAGAGTTACAATTAGTGGGTTTACAACATATACTATTCATAGAATGTGGAAAAATGCCCAATAATAGCATTGAAATATGTATGATGGATACCATTTATAAAATGAGAGAAAGTTCCTTATAATTAACCACAATATGCCACATAATCAACTTTAACATCTTTACATGGGTCCCAATCAGAAAATGTGACAGTGTCTTGGGTTTTCCCATGATGAATATGTGCGCATTAGAGAGAGAGTTATCATTTTACTATTTTAATAAACTTTAATATATGCGATACACACATACATATTACTTTTTTTAGCCACTTAAGCGTTACAAAATAGATATATGGAACGAGCTTTACAGTCTCTTCTATAATGAGTTGTAAAATGTGTCTTTGAACATAATAAGATTTTTAACATTATCTAAGAGGAGGTGTGTCGATGTGTGTAAAATGTTGAGAAATTAGGGCTTTTATTACCATTTCTCTTCTTGATAATTACTTGTGATGTTATTTAAGCTTCTTTCACTTAGATCTTGTCTTCGTTAGATTATTATGTTCTTCATCAAGTCAATTATCAAATGCACAAGAAACACAATATTTAGGTTTGCAAGCCACGGCCAAAACCTCTCACTCTTTGAGAGGAAAACCCGATCAAAATTATTCTTATATATCTTCAATTGACGAGTACCAAGACCATGACAAAGACTCTTGACTGAAGTTTTCCTCCAATACCCTTGTCACTATCCTTTACTTCTCTTCTTGACTCTTTATGATGAACTTCTTTTTCTACACTGCACTGCACCTCTATTAGGGAAGCTTGGTCCCTAATCTAGTAGCCCTTAAACAACATGCTTCCTTAGAGTCTTTCTCGACTGCCTATAGTCTCTCTTCCAACCTCCTTACTTCACCCTTGAAACCCTCAGCCTATCTGATATATACGAGGTATAGTGCAAACCCAATACTGGACTGTGGTGACCTTGAAACCCTACAGACTTGCCTCCTCTTTGCACATTTTCTCTTGTTGTGATAGTCCTCGGCCTCCCTGAACTGTATGCGAGGTGTGACGGCCTGAGACCAAGCTTGTAGATGTCCTTCTTCATGCTTGAGCACCTTCAGCCCTCCTGAAATATGCGAGGAGAGACTAGACCCTTAAACAAAGATAGTACACCTCTTTTCTCGACCCAATAACAATTCTTCTTCTCGCTAATACTCCTTCTCTTCTCGCACTTATTTTCACACTGAATTGCAAACCCTGATCCAAAGTGATGATCCTATAATGAGGTCGTATAACACTTTATATAGGGATTGTCTCTAGCTATTAGTATGACATGAAGATAGGTGGGTAGGCCATCTTCTTCAAGGAGGATTTGCATCATACTTTGAGCCGACTTCAAGAGGCCTAGTGACAAGGTCTTTGAGTATACTTCTTACATCAATAATGTGTCCTTTTACAAGTGTAACATGACTTCATTTACATGACTCTCGTTGTCTTTATGACAAGACGACAAAATCCTAAAGACATCAAGAAGAAGTCTTTGACCTATAATAAAATATTCTTGCTCATGCAACCCATGATGCAAGCATTACAATAAATACATTTTATTATATTTGTCTCTTTATTACATAAAAACATAATTACATGTCATTATGAAGACTGAACCTAGTTACACTTTTCAACACTCCCTCTTAACTAGTGAGGTATTCATAATGGTACTTGGTCATTCTCAATATGAAGAATCTCATATGAAGAATCGGATTGGTAATCACATCTGTATAGCATCATATCAACCAACATTTTCATAGTATAAGGCCTTGACTAACAACTCCATCTCTCCACGATATATCGAGTCCCAATGCTGGTGATACCAATGATTAATAGGCACCTTCATCATTGTCTCTCTTGGAACATACCCCACCCGGGTTCACTCAGAGTATGTCTAGGACTATTCTTATCTTGGATTCCCAGTCCTCAAGTAATATCGGTCCTTCCACGACTACTCTTGCCTTGGATTCCCTAATACATCCTAAAAGAGTATTGGATGCCAGATGATTACCCAATCCTCCATTCTGTCTTCCCAGGTGAAGACCAGAATGATGTGTCTATCTCTTTGTCTCAACTAAGGAGGACATATTCTAGCAAGGAATGTACTCATTCCTATACAAGGAATGTACCTAAGCTCCCTCTTGGCTTAGGAATTACCAAGTTTCTTCCAAGTAAGAAACTTATTACTAGGCTCCCTCTTAATCAGGGACTTGCAGCAGCTCTATAGGAAAATAATGGGACATCCAACTGCTCTAAAGAACTCCTTCCTTCGATGTCATGAGTTTCTTCTTTATTGAGGAGTCTTCATCTTTGGGATATCTTCATGGGGCACAAATAATCCATCACTTTCATCCATGATTCATGTCTTCATTCTATCAGAAAGTGATCCATCAGTCTTCTCATATGGTCTAGCTTCATATCATGCTACTTTCCTTCGAACCATATTTCTTCCAAGTATCTTTCATCCTTCCATATGATTTTCAATTATGGGAGACATATACTTCCCTTTGGCAGTCGTGCATAAGCCCATCCAGATATTATTCAATTATAAACATGAACACTTAAATAAAAAATTACCTTAGTGATGATCTTTCATCATGACGTATTCTTCTAGGTATTAGCATCCTTCATACAAATTGACACATCTCCTAAAGATCTGTATTGTCAAGGGTCTCCATCTTTTACAGACTTCTATTAGAGTGTACATATCTTTCTAGAAAAATTCTTAGCCAAGTCTTCTTGGTTTCCTGGATGTTGAGTGCCTTTTACCATGGTTGCACTTTTCATGATCTCTTCCTTTCTTTCTCCACACAATTTTATCTCATTCCCAGGAACTTCCAACATACAGTTCCTTAATTGTATACAACCACCTCATACTCCATATGAGGACATGTTATGTTGATTTCATCTAGTGTGGATCATGCCTTTTGGAAACATGTGCATCAGAGGAGATTCTCTTTTCCTTTGATCATACTTCTAAATATAGAAGTATATACCTGCAACCATATGACATCACTTCATAATATCCAGTGTAAGCATATATATATACCTCATCCTTTCTTTTGAGTCATATAACACTTGCAACATTTTTCCTTAAAATGAAAAATCTTCATTCCCTTGACCCGCTTTATCAATATGTCATCATATCCCAATCCTAGAGTTCTGCAAGTTAGAATTTTCGATAAGACCTTTCAATTCCTTTCTAACACAGTGAATCCAAAGAGGATTCCATTAGAAAATGTCAACACCTATTTCAATATTGATTAATGAATGACGAACCTTGATCTAGATGACTACCTTATTTCCAGTGAGGTTCCCCGGAGCCATTTATTTCATAGCATGATTATTACATAAAAAAATTTCATACATCGTCCTATGATAAGTGCTCTTTCTTCAATGCTTCTATCATGATGTCAATTCTAATGTGATGCATTTATCTAATTTACAATGATTTCTATCTTACTATTTTACAACGAACAGATACCTCTTAAAGAAAAAGATGATCTCAATCATAGTAGAGATCTCTCATTTCTTCTTTCTTAGACTTCTTTGAATCAGGTTCTTCCATTTCTTCAGCAATATGGGCTTCTTCCTTTTTCCTCTTGTCCCTGTTAGATTTAGGAAAATATCTTTTATAGTGCCCAAGTTCATTACATCCATAGCATCTTATCTTATCCATTTTTGTCCTTTTCTTCTAAGGACTAAATTTACCAAATCTTCCCTTTCTTCTTGTCATGGAAGCATAGGCTTGAATTTCTTCATTTGATCATGTATCAATTATGCTTTTAACCTAGTCTATTTTATCTTACATAGAGACCAGAGGCCTTGGAATTGTGTGGTTTCTTTCTTCCCATATATACTTGAAGTGAAATTTCCACATCCCTCTAGTAGAGAATTCAGTACCTCTGTATTCATTTCTCTAACATACATTACTTCTCCCAATTCCTACAATTGATCTTGTATTTCAGAAATATTCATAAAATATGAAGTGATTCCTTCCTCTCTTGACAACTTCAACTTGTATAGTTATTGTCTCAGAGATATTACTTCTCTTGCAGTACTCACAGAGAAAAACTCCACCAATTTGTCATATATTTCTTTTGAAGTTTCTAGTTTTGATACATACGAGATGAGAGATTCCTTTATGGGTTCTATAAGAATCATATGTGCTCTTATTTCTCCATTCATGTATTTGGCATGTGCTTGAGTATCTTATTTTGAAGGCAGGGTTACATACCTTTAATGTGATCCATAACATTATTTCAATCAGATTCATATATTTCCTTTTCTTCCATGCAAGAAATTTTGAAGACCCAGACAATTTGTTGCTTTCCTTACAAAAATACATTTGACAGATTCAGATGAAGTCATAAAGATACTTACTTGGTGTAGATTATTTTCTTCCTCCACCACCTTCTTCTTTGATGATGATGTAGATAGTGTAGAAGCTTCTTCTCAGAGGGACTCCTTCTTGGATCCTTGATGATGATGAAGATCAAGGATGGCTTGATAATGACTTCAGTAAAATGATGGTGATTTGATGAAGTCTTCAATAATGTTGACTTGACTCCAACATGAGATAACTTTAGATTCTTTGAAGATAACTATCTCCTTCTTTGATCTTGTTTTTTCCTTTGGAAGGACTTTGATGAATAAGTCCTTAGGGTCTTTGGTCCTCTTGAAATGGCTTTGATGATTTTGCCAACTTCTTTTTAGCCTTCTTCTTGAATCATGTTCCTTCTTAGATCTAGGGTTTGGCTCTTCAATGTAGATCCTTCTCTTTGATGTCTTCTTGAAAACTGATCCTTGATCTCTTTTCCAAAGCTTGATCCTTGTGTGTCTTCTTGCTAAACTTCCCGTTCTTGTCTTCAACACCTTAGCTCTGATACCATGTTGAGAAATTAGGGCTTTTATTACCATTTCTCTTCTTGATAATTACTTATGATGATATTTAAGCTTCTTTCACTTAGATCTTGTCTTCGTTATATTATTATGTTCTTCATCAAGTTAATTATCAAATGCACAAGAGACATAGTAGTTAGGCTTGCAAGCCAAGGCCAAAACCTCTCACTCTTTGAGAGGAAAACCCAATCAAAATTATTCTTATAGATCTTTAATTGATGAGTACCAAGATCATGGCAGAGACCCTTGACTGAAGTGTTCCTCCAGGACCCTTGTCACTATCCTTTTACTACTCTTCTCGGATCCTTATGATGAACTTCTTAATCTGCACTGCACTGCACCTCTATTAGGGAAGCTTGGTCCCTAATCTAGTAGCCCTTAAATAGTTTGCTTCCTTAGAGTCTTTCTCGGCTTCCTATAGTCTCTCTTTCAACCTCCTTACTACACCCTTGAAACCCTCGGCCTATCTGATATATTCAAGGTATAGTGCATACCCAAGACCGAACTATGGTGACCTTGAAACCTTGCAGACTTACCTCCTCTTCGCACCTTTTCTCTTGTTGTGATAGTCTCAGCCTCCCTGAACTGTATGCGAGGTGTAGCAGCCCGAGACCGAATTTGTAGATGTCCTTCTTCAAGCTGTGAGCACCTTTGGCCCACCTGAGATATGTTAGGAGGGACCAAAGCCTTAAACATAGATAGTACACCTCTTTTCTCGACCCAATCACAATTCTTCTTCTTGATAATACTCCTTCTCTTCTCGCACTTCTTTTCACCCTGAATTGCAGACCCTGATCCAAAGTGATGATCCTGCAATGAGGTCGTATCACTCTTTCTATAGGGACTGTCTCCATCTATTAGGCCAACATGAAGATAGGTGGGTAGGCTGACTTCTTCAAGGAGGATTTGCATCATACTTTGAGATGACTTCAAGAGGCATAGTGACAATGTCTTGGAATATAATTCTTACATCAATAATGTGTCCCCTTTTACAAGTGTAACATGACTTCATTTACATGACTCGAATTACCTTTATGACAAGACGACAAAATCCTAAAGACATCAAGAAGAAGTCTTTGACCTATAATAAAATCTTATTGCTCATGAAAACCATGATTCAAGCATTACAATAAATACATTTTACTATATTTGTCTCTTCACTACATAAAATCATAATTACATGCCATTATGAAGATCATACCTAGTTACAGATTTCAACATAAAACACCTTGTGATTTTTTGGAATTTTTCTATGATTATATAAACATCTCTTACTACCTTTGCCCCTTACTTTCCCTTACTTATCGATGCATTGTAAATAGATGATATAATAGTTCTTACATCCAACTTGTATGATATTGATAGAAAGCATGCTTCTATATGGTAATAATGCAAATTTCAAAAGTTTCAGCACTCACAAGAACTTATGCTGAGTAACACAAAAATCAACAAGAAACACATATTAACTCAACAAAAAGTGCATAGACTTTGAGGAAAAAATTAAGTTTTTATTCTTCTTTCTTTTATTGCAATACACATTTTTTTTTCAATTATACAATGTGTAAGAAATCATATAATTATATTTAATTAAAATTTGCATGTTACACACAAAAAAATGTTCGTGACACTGTAAAAAAAAAAACTCTTATCATAGAATAAAAATGAGACTTTCTATTGAGAAGATCTAATTTCTTATTTATCGTACTTAAATGAAATCTTCCATTAGCATGACCTTTTTTATGCTTTTATGTCAATTGGGTTTAGCTCAAGTGGTTGGGAGAAATGTTATTATCTTCTCTACCCTAGTCCAATTCCTACATATGACATGTTGATGGTGTTGTAGATCATTTTCACCATGTCCAAAATGTGAAAAGAAAAATTATATATTCCAAAAAAAAAAAAAGTCTCATGAAGCAAAATCAAATCAAGATTGTTCAGGATGGTGCTTTGTTTAAAAAAAAAAAAATGGGAATTAATACTGGATTGAGATAGTGCAAGATCAAAATAATGTATATGAATTGGTGGGGCCCGACGCAAGTCAAAAAGTCCAAAAGCTAATTTTCGGGCAGATTCATCACGCGATGTGAACGAAGATGTCAGGCCTTCCACGCGGGAGAAACCTGACATCACAACAAGCGTGAGGTTTATCACTATGGGTTCCCCCGTAAATAATTCAACAGTAAACCGCTCTCCCATGATGAACGATTGAGATCCTTTGCGGCATCACCCTCTAATGGGCCTGTTTACCACCTTGGGTGTGCCCGTGAGCGGTAAGGGGATTCCATTGAGGTCTACTACAAGTGAGCACAATTAGTCCATGTCACTTGACTCCTCAACCCATTACATCACGTCATCATCCACGTCATCATCGCCACATCATCCACGTCATCATCTCGTACACCCATCACCTCTTCATGTAATTTCGTTTTTCCCTATTTTTTCCCGTTTACCCATAAAACCCTGTTTTTTACGCTCAAAGCTCACTTATTTGTTCAAGATTTTGAGCATTCCTAAGCACATCTACATCTCCCAACTCATTGATTTGGACTCCAGTGTCATCCAAAGGTATCCAAGTATTTATCCATTGTGTCTACCCCACTTAGTTATTCAAAATGTCAAACAAAGCTTCTATGGCAAGTTCTGCAACCCACATTCCCCTTATGGACACAGAGAGAGATATTTTCAACCCCGTCTACTCGTTGAACATGATGGAACTCTGCCAAAACATTTTAGCTGGCCAAATAGACTCCCTTTTATAGTCTGTAGTTGTAAAATCAGGGCTATTTTCTGCCATTATCCCTCAAACATGTGTTTATCCAGAATTTATTACTTGGTTGGTCTCTTCCTTGTATCCCTCATAAATGTTTTGTGATGAATTCACTAGGAGAAACTAATTTTCAATTTTCTACCCTATTAATCCAACAGGGTCTTGATTTTCCATGTTCAGAACACTATACTTCATTTTATGAGGAAAGCCTGTTAACGAGCTTACAAAATATGCCTAGAAGAGATTATGCCCAATTTTCATTCCATATTATGCCAGCAGAACACACTTATCTCTAGAACTAGCTCAGCTTCCACTAGACAGCTTTGTTGAAGATGTTAAGACAATCTTACAAATAATTACCAAGGTTCTGGGAAGAGAAAATACTTTTGTTATTGACCATGTTGTTCTAGGGATGTTTAATTTAGTCATGCAACCTGACTTTTTTGTTGATATACCAATTTTCTGGGAAGGTTTAGTGAACTCTCAATTTTCAAATCTAAACCTTACTGGTTGTTTCAGATTTCCATCTCTATTGATCTACATGTTCCTTTATGTCCATGTAGAAAACTTCATGCATTTAGGCCTGAACATAATCGATTCACACAAAAATAAACAGTCAGTAATAAATTGGACAGAAACTGTCAGAAGTCACCCTAACCATGAAGATTTTTTGTATTTCACTGCTTCTTTCATGTCAGTTGTCTATTCCATTATAAACAACTCTCTTCCACCATGCCTCTTGCTAAAAGCATAATCCTTTTTACAGTTCAGCAAGGATGTCAAAGGGGGGGATTGGTTCCTGTTTGAAGATTATGTTGAGATCAGATTATATGGAGCAGAGGTTTACCCTTACAGTCTCCCTTCTCTTGTACCAATGAGATTGTTTGATTTGGATTTCATTAGACAAAGTTTGAATGCAAATCAAGTTTTTTTTATGCCAGCAAAGAAGGGACATTTATTCAATTTTTCCAATATTGTTGGGCCTTTTATTGTTAATAATAGACATGCCATGGAGGAAGTTGAGAAAATGCTTCAAGACATGCATCTTCAGCAAGGGGACAAACGGCCCTATGACCCTCATCATATTATTTCAAAAAAAAAGGGTAGATAATTCTTATCCTCCCCATATACATGAATCAAGACCATAAATTGAAAATTTGGCTAATGGTGGTCAATCTGAAGCACATAAGGGAATGTAGGTTGAACCTCCTCATCCTGCAGAAAAAAGGATTGAAGAGAGGAATTGAATAGATCATTGATCTAGATGGTGAAACTACTCACAGTTCCAAAAAATCAAAACTACATGGGAAAGAAAAGGAATCTAAACCTCTAGAAGGAAGTTCCTCTACTGCAGTTGGTTTCCAATTACAACTAGGAGAAGTGATATGCGCTCCTTATTCTCCAATTCTTGAAGATATTCAACAAAGTTATGTTTCTATTTTGAAGGAGTTATATGGTCAAATTGAAGAAAAGAACAAGAAGATTAGGGAAAATGTTGTGTCTCGACTCGAAGCCCAATCAGTATCAGAGTACCACACCAAGTTATTATCAGCCATGGATTTGGAAAGGAATCAACTTAAATTGTCCTTCTCCGCTTTGACTGTTTCCTCAATAGTAGGTTTCAAAACTGGGAATCTAAATGTGGATGCAGTGGATATTCCATTGCCTGACGAAATCAATCTCCACAGGCAAAGTGGAGAACTAATCTATAGTGATTTGAGAAAAACATCCCTAGCAACAAGCAAAACACAGGCCTTATTGGGGAAGGTAATAAATCAATTGAAGCTAGAAAAGGAAAACTACAGAACCTTGTATACCCAAAATGAAGAACTGAAGAAATTAATTGTCAAGCTTGGGGTAAATCCCGAGGATAGATCTGTTGTGTAGAAGCTTTTACAAGGGCAGAGTTAGAAATTCAAGTGTTGAGGAAGAAATTGAAATTGCTTGCAGTTGAACATGTTATGGCCCCAGAAGTAGCCTAGGTTGAGAAAGAAAAAGAGCTTCTAACCAAATAAATACTGGAGAGATACAATGAAGTGGCTACCTTGAAGGAATTGAATGTTAGCTTGGAGCAAAAGATGAATACCCATGTATGCACAATTCTAGTACAACAAGATTTAGAATATCCAGTTGATAAACTAGCCAGGGTTATGATTGAATTGAAAATATCAGAAGATGAAATGAAGAAAATATAGAAGAATTTGGATGACACCAAGGAACTTTTAAAATTTAAAGAGAGATAGTTGAATATGGAAAAAGATAGTGCATCACAATACTAAGAAAATTATCAGATCAAAGACTTGAAGGTGAAGGTAAAGGGAAATATGTCACTTATACAGGCCAAAGAGATAATTTGGAACAATATCATCTAGCAAGTAAAGACTATTTGGGATTATATGTTGATTATAGCATAAGAGAAGGCCGTTGTCAGAGACTTGGAAAGAATCATTACTGCTCACAAAGAGAAATCCCAATGAAGTTCCCAGCAAGCAAAGAAAATGATTGATTTTCTTAATTTCAAATCATCTCAGGAATTAAGAACTATGCAAGTTGAAGGCAGGACAGAGTTGGTGTTAGAAATAAATAAAATGGTATAAAAGAATTTATACATGAAACATATAGAGGATAAATTAGGGGAGATGAAGGAATATGTTCTAAGATTAAATACAAATTTTGATAAAAATTATTAGGGAAGGATTGCCCTTATGTTGGGATCAACAGGGAAATTTTCTCCCATGGGAAACCTATTAGACTTTGTTGGTAGAAGCAAAGAGTAAGATTGATTATTCCCGTGAGAAAATAACAATTCTTAAGGGGTCTACTATTGTGAATTACCTCCACAAAGATTTTCAATTGCTATGGTTGATTAAAATTGTCTTTACACAGAAGCCAACTTACAGTCTAATCACCAATTTTAGGATGGCTCATGCAAGGTTTGTCAAATGCCTAAGTTCAAAATTGTAAGTATGGAAAAAGTGCAGAGCATGGACGTTTCCAACAACAACAGCAGAACCTAGACCTTCTACAAGCGAGCCTACACAAGGATCACAAGTTATCCAGTGAAAATTGGCCACTTGATTTATTTCATGAAATATTCAAGATGTTGTATTTTGTAGTGTTGACTCACAATTTTGTTATTAATTTTAAATAAAAAGTTTAAGTCCTGAGAAGGACCGAATAGGGTTTATAGTTTCTAAGGTAGTTTTAGAAGTTTGTGACAGTTAACATTTTTTATAATTGTCACCTTTGTAATGTTATACAAAAAAGACTTTGGAGAACCAATTGGGGTTCCAAAATTTTGACTTCAAAAGGGAAATTTTTGTGTAATGTTTTTATCTTTTCTTGGAGATTAAATAAATCTTTCAAGGCAATTCCAAGTAGTCTTTTGAATTTGATATGCGCTCCTGCTCATTGTAAGTCATTTAATGTTCTTTCTTCTTTGGAAAAGAGTAATGAAGTTGTTGCTTGTTTTCTATAATATAGATTTACTGAACTCACAGTACCTGTAATATTTAAATTAAATAACCTTAAAATGCGTTCCTCTTTTCTATAAGTTCATTTTTTTGTCTTTCATATATTTTGCTAAGGTTTAAGACAAAATATTCTACAGTAGCAACCTTCTGTTCTAAACCTTCTATCATTTCTTTCCATCACCCTGCTACAACTTTAAATCATTTTCATTCTCAGTGAGGCCATCTTGAAAGGTATTTTTATCCCAAGAATGTTCCCTTAACATTACCTGTGAAGCACACTTTTGAACTATCACAATGTGACAACAAATAATATTCATTATCTTTTTATATGGATATCCTAGGCACTAACCTCTACTCAGCCAAAGGTTGTCTCTAGGGTTACAATAGATGGCATGGAACCTTGTTGTTTGAGAAATCCTCTCTTATTAGAGAATTAAAAATGAAACTTTCTATTGAAAAGAGAGTTTCTTATTTATCTTACTTAAATGAAATCTTCCATTAGAATAACCTTTTATGTTTTTATGTCAATTGGGTCTAGCTTGGGTGGTTGGGAGAAATTTTGGCATCCTCCCTCCCATGTTCAATTCCCACATGTAACATGTTGATGGCTTCGAACCTTGTTGTTCGTGCAGTCCCTTCAGAATCAAAACATGTATATTTCTCATATTGAATATAAAGATATTATTCACAGAAAATTTGAAAATAAATAATTTATTTAATACAAAACAATGACCTAAAATTAACTAAACTTTACTTGTAGCATAAAATTAGACAAATCCTTAACCATAATCTGTAATAGTACTCCTTTAATTAGAGAAAACTAGTCGAATAAGAAATTGGCTATGGACATTTAAATACATACACAAGAAAATATAAGTACATCCAACCATCTCGGAAGCTAGAGTGATCCATTTTGTTCAAGTGGCATATCTACCTATGAATTATAATGTTATTAAGTTAAATGTATGAATCATATATTGCTTATTTACAACACTTCCACTTAATCAAAAGTGTTCACTTGTCTAGTTTAATCCATCTTGAAACCACTCTCGAGAAATGTAAACTTTATCCTTTCAAGATATTTTGTCAATGCGTCGGCCATTTTTTACTAATTTCACAAAAAGTCATGCAATATCCCCTTCTTGAAAAACAAAGTGGTATTGTACTTCAATGTATTTTTCCTTATCATGGAAATTCGTATGCTTTGCCATTGCAATGCAACTCTTATTGTCACATTTCATCACTGGGCAATTTTTTGGATGCATATCAACACTCTTCTCAACAAATAATCTTCTTAGTCAAATAATATGCAAATGCATTCTTTCTAGCAATTGATAAGGAAATTGCCGGATACTTTTTATTTAACCATGAAATTAACCCACCACCAACATGAAAAAATATCTAGATGCTAATCAACGATCATCCACATTCCCTATCCAATCTACATTACAACATCCAATCAACTTCATTAGACTCTTGGAACTCCTAGAATGTAATGCCCATGTATACCATACCCTTCAAATATTTGAATATTATTGTCACTACACCTCAATGTTACAATCTTAGATTACATGAGAATTGGATCGCTTGACTCATACTATAAGTAATATGTATTTTGGTACAAATGGCATACATTAGAGTCCCATTCACATTTATATATGCACTTTCTTCATGGCCATTTTGGCCATTATTCTAGAATCCATGCCTCTAGATAAATTCACTCTAACTTCCACTATAGTTGTATCTGGATTGTTATCCCGGGAGTCATTCCCTTATACAATGTCACTTAAACCACCATAGAATTCCTCCAATATATCTTCTTTAGTTTAAGTGAATTCACTCTATATCTCTACACTCAAGTCTCAATGCAATAGTGGATCTCCCCACCATTGAAAATTTCAAACAAAACCACCATCTTTGGCTTGAACTCATTTAAATTATTTGTATAAAAATATAACACCATCTACATGTAGTAGCAAAATGAAAAAAACCATACCCAAGTCTTGTTTTTTTTAACAGTGTCGAGTGATATTTTGTATTCCAAAAAAGAGAATGAAAAGATCCTTTTTTACAAGCTAGAGTTCTTGAGGAGCAACAGAGAAGGTAGCTACAACAAAATGCTACACCTTCTTTGCTTCTGTTGTTCGAAAAGTACTGAAATAGAGATAATGCATAGATTTGGACAAACTGAGAAAGAAGAAAGATAAACTTAAAAGACATGCTTAAGGAGAGAGGAAGAGATCAGTTGATGCTTATAGGGTGCCCAGTCGAGGCATCCGTGTTATATTCATTGCCAGCATTTCTCACATTGTTGGAACTAGAGCTTGGAGCTGAGCGTTTCTCAAGTATGTATTTGAGGATTTGGACTGATTCTTCAGCATGGGTGCACCGATTGGAGAGTTCATTGTACTGCTACTGGAGAGAAGTAACCATGTGGAGGAATACATTCACATCTGCTTGATGCTTTTCATCAAGGATCTTCACATCTGCTTGTTTCTTTTCGTCGAGTATTTTTTATGGGCATGGATCTGCGCCAATTTTTCCTGCAGATCTGCACAATGAAAGCAGTCCTTGCTGCGAGCCATGAAGAGGAAAGGGGGGCCAGAAAAGAAAAGAGAACAAGAGGAGAGCGTTGACCCAAAAAAGAGTGCAGAGCAGGTGTGTGCAGGGTCCACTAAGAACATTGTGCAAGAGTAGGTAAGATGAGAGTGCAGGGTCTGCAAAGGGGAGAGAGGGAACACGGAGCAGGAGACCAGCAATAAGAGGGGAGAGAGAAATTGATGGCGCAACAGAGAAAGCGTTGCAAAGGGAACAACAACAAAAAGCACATCAAGAAGAGCAGGTTGAGGGTGCATGAAGGTGCAGAGGGCTAAGGAATAAATAAGACAACATGAGGAGAGGGAGGCAGCATGGAGGGAGGCCCAAGGGGATAAGATCACAGGGAAGGGAAGGGAGGGGGTACGAAAGATTCTGCAAAATTCAAAATTTCCAGAGGGAGGAATCCTAAAAAATCTGAAGATCGTCTGTGACAAGGTCATGGCAGAGGCATAATGTATGAGGCATTATTGCATAAGATTTTCCCAGAGGTTCGGGGACAAGCTTTGTTTGCAAGAGAGTCTGCATCCTTATTGTTCCTTCGAAGGATGTGGTAAAAGGAAATTCCTTCCATATCTTTTGAGATGTTGTGGCATCTGCTGATTATTCGATGGAGATCTATGTTGCTTATCGGGTGATCATGGTTCATCATATTGATGGTGATGGAGGAATCACTAAAAACCATTGCATTTGAGATGTTGAGATTTTTTAACTGATGTAGGTCTTGGAGGAGGGCGTAATCTTCCGCTTTGTTGTTGAAGAGGGAGCCAAGACCCCATTCAAATGAGATAAGACTTCTGCCATTTTCATTTTTAATGATGCCTGCAGCACTTGTAATGCCCAGATTCGATTTTTAAGCACCATCAAAGAAGAGAGTGGGCCTTGCACAACTGTCCGTCCATTCAGTAAAATCCTTGTCTTTGAGTCTAATCTTCCAGCTTGAGGCTTTTCGAAGAGGCTGAATAGAGGGGGGGCTTATGAATGTCAGTATTGTCTAGTAGAGTGCCAAGGAAGCTCCTTTATTCCACTCGAAGTTCGCTGATGTCGATTTTGCTGTTGCTTTTGGAAGCTATTGTTTCCAAAGTGAGGCTCCAAGATTTGCTACAGAACTTCCTAGAAGAGGGCTCTTTGTCGTTGAATATCTTCCTATTTCTAGAGAGCCAGATGTTCCATAGGAGCTCGTAAGGAAAAGTGTCCCAGACCCTTCTCGCCAAATTTCTCTTCTTTTTCCCCCATGGGTAATTGTTCCTCCAAGTTTGAATTGCTTTCGCAATGGTGCTGTTATGATCCCAATGAGACTGGTAAGAAGGGTTTAGATCAATCTGGTAGCGAGCAGCAAATGGGCACCAGATGAAGAGATGAAGAGATGTCTCTTCATCCCCTTGACAGTTGGGACACCTGGATGGTCCAAGCACTCCCATTTTTTTAAGATTTTCTGAAGTGAGAATTTTCCCTTTAAGCAGCGTCCATATGAAGATCTTAATCTTGGGAATAGCTTTTGATTTCCACACCGTTTTCCAAATAGGCCAAGTAGTTGCGGGGTAGTAGCCACTACATAGTTATTTATACGCAGCTTTAATGGAATAAGCTGAGCCAGAGGGATCCCAACGAAAACTATCCATACAGTCTTTTTTCAAAGGAGTAGCACCATGTAGATGAATTTGAAGGTTGTATAGATCAGCTTCCAAATGAGAAGGGACAGTGGGAAAAAGCCATCCAACCCAATTTTGGGAATGGTCATCCCATATAGAAAAATGGCTTAAGAGGTTTAGGCCCAGATTATTGAAATGAGAGAGGATACAATGAGTGTCAGGTCTGTCCAAGAGAGGATTTTGCCCCATGATTCTATCTTTCCCAATATTTATACAGCTACCCCTAATGGGAACTTTGGAGAGATTTTGGGCAAGAAAAGGAGTGGCTTTCTTGCAGAGTGCCCAGCTTTTAGAGCAAGGTTTGTTGGGGATGTCATGGTCTAGAATATGTTGCCGGGGAGAGTTGAGATACTTGGACTCCAAGACTCTTTTCCACCATGCTTGTTGACCACTGATTAACCTCCAAACAATATTTCCACCAAAAGCATTGTTCAGAAGCTCAGGAGAGCGAATTCCAATCCCTCCATGTTCATAATCTTGAATAACCTGTCTCCGCTAACTAGATTGTATTTTTTCTTCTCATTTTTGCCACCCTGCCAGAGAAAGTGCCTTAGGATAGCTTCAAATTTATGATGGATGCTAGAAGAGGCTTGAAGGAGAGTGAAATGGTACAGAGGCGGAGATGAGAGGGCAGATTTGAGGAGGACAATGCGCCCTGCAAAATTTAGCCAAAAGGATCCCCATTGTTGCACTTTTCTCTTCATTTTGTCTATGGTAATGTTCCAAACTTCAGATTTTAAAGGGCCAACACTGACATGCATGCCCAAGTAAGTGAAGTGGTCCCAATTCAGTTTTTAGGGGACTCCAAATATATGAGCAATGTTGTGAATGGTTTGGCTAGTAGCTTTCCAACCATAAATGCAACTTTTTTGAAAATTGATCAGGCCTCCAGAGTAAAGCATGAACTTGTCCAGAATGGTTTTAAACCTTTGAGCAATTATGCTAGAAGCTCCTCCCATCAAGAGAGTGTCGTCAGCAAATTGTGAATGGTTCATATTTTTGACACCGTTGCAAAATTTGATGTCAGTGATAAGCCCGGCTCGTTGCATATGATCCAAGGCCCTAATAAAGGATTCCACCATAAGGATAAAGAGGTAGGGAGAGAGAGGGAATCCCTGTCTAAGGCCACAGGAAGACTGAAAGGAGGGGGTTGGCCTGCCATTGATTAGGGGAGAGATCCAAGTGTTAGAAATACAAGAGTTAATGAGGGCAAGGAATTTTGGGTCAAAGCCCATTTTCTGAAGGAAAGAAATAAGGAATGAGTGCCTGACCCTGTCGAAGGCATTGGCTAAGTCGATCTTGAGGATAAAACCTTTTTCTTTGCAAGTAATACTTGAGTGGATAGCTTCTTGAACAAGGAGGATCGAGTCAAAGATTTGTCTTTGGGAGATAAAGCCTCCTTGATTTTCCAAGATGAGGTTGTGGAGGTAGGGCTTGAGGCGTATGGCAAGGATTTTAGTGATGAGTTTGTAGGAGGAGTTACAGAGGGAGCTAGGTCTAAATCTAGAGAAGGAGGAGGGGCGATTTTCTTTGGGGATAAGGGCGAGGAAAGTAGAGTTGGTGTAGCCCCCAGTTTTCTTTTTCCTTTGTACCCATTGTATCATTTTGACCAAATCATTTTTTATAAATTCCCAATGACTCCTGCAGAAACTAATAGAGAAACCATCTGGTCCAAGAGCTTTGTCTGGGTGCAAGGACCAAATTGCGCTCTGAATCTCTTCCTCATTTATCTTTTTTTTGGAAGCGTTGTTCATCTCCTCTGTAATCATGGTTGGAAGATATTGTAAGAGATTAGAGTAATCTTCCAGCACTTTTGTTTCTGTTAGAAGATCCTTGTAGTGCATGGTGGCAGCAGCTTTGATTAACTCTTGATCTATCTGAATTTTACCTTCTGCATCGATGATGGAGGAGATATTGTTTCTAGTTTTGCGGACAATGGCTTGTTTGTGGAAAAAAGAGGTGTTATTGTCACCTACTTGAAGCCACAAATTTCTAGATTTGACTCTCCACTTCTCCTCTTTGGGGATAAGGGCGAGGAAAGTCGAGTTGGTGTAGCCCCCAATTTTCTTCTTCCTTTGTACCCATTGTATCATTTTGACCAAATCATTTTTTATAAAGGCCCATTGACTCCTGAGTTCATATATGTTTTTCTTTGTTGTACATAGATCTCCTCTTCCAACTCTTTCATTGAGAAAAGTTGCCTTCACATCAAATTGTTGCACATGTAGATATTGTATAGTATTTAGTGCCATCAACATTATTATTGAGAAAATACACACCATTGGTGAGAAAGTTTTAGTACAATCCACCCCTTTAGTTTAAGTGTATTATTTCATCACCAACCACACCTAAGTATACAATTGAATTGAACCATCCAATTAAACATGAGATTAAACATCCATTACACACTTCCAATGCTTTGGCCCACCACTCTCAAGTGCCTCTTTAACAAATGCAACTTCGAATTCCTCAATGTACACCATAGTGAAACCGTATTACCTTTATGGGGGACTTTTGACACTCATTAATCTTCTAAGAACTCGTAGTTTAAGTATAAATTTCTCCACCTCCTTAGAATTTAGTAGTATAGGATGTGATTCTTCCACTACCTCACCATTCTGGCAATCAAAACATTCTTCTACTTGCATATCATTTAAGGTTAGGATCCCCACATTAATGTTTATTGTCCCAAATGAATCAACACCAACACTAAGAAGCCCAAAATCAAACATCGGAACTTGTTTCTTTGCAACATCTTCTATTCTCATGTCTCTCACTTTCCCATGCAAGGCTACATTTTTTACAAATATTGCATTCCTAATCATGACAAGTTTCTCATTCACTAGATGAAAAGGCTCATAAATTCCAATGTTTCCATCATCATAATCAATTATGACATGACATAATTTCCATACACCTTCCACTTCTCATCATACATTTGCAACAAGGTCAAACACTTTGAAACGTTTTCATTGAATCTATACCACACCATGATTTAGAGGGAGTACTTCTTAATTCAAAAGTGTCATAGGTAACATAGGTTGTTGTTCCCAAAACCTAATTGGTAATCTTTATATACTCTAGGAGTGGGCCAAAAAATACAATTTTATTCCTATATTCTTTAAGAAAGAATTCACAATTGTTTAAAATGAGACCTTGCCACTTCAGATAAATCTTCTCTCTTGGAAGATATTTTCACTCTAATTAATCTTGTTTGGGGCATATCATAGACTCGTTCCGTTCATTAATGTTCTTAATCCTCAACTAGTCCACCTTATAGCTCTCTAATATGCCCAAAAAGACTTTGCTAGTAGCAAATCACTAGATATTGTCATTACCCAAGTGTAATTAAGGCTCCTTTTTATAGCCATTAGTTTCTTATCCAAACTCAAGGAGACCTCTTACCAATTTTTTCCCAATCGTCTTAACCATAGGAGTGCCTCAATATTAAAAATGTCTTTCACATGTGGTAACGACATCTAAATTGAATGATCCCTCGATGCCTTTTTTTATTTCCATGTTTAATCTATCTTGTATCTGACAAGAATTGTGCAATGAACATTACCTAATCTGCATATGATTCCCATTTCATTGGAAAAACGTTGCCATGAATTTAAATATGCATAAAACCTAGGTCATCTTTATGTTCCAAGAAAATATTTTCGATCCAAATAACTAAAGTTAGACCCTAGATTCAATCTCTTTACTCAAAAATAAGATTCTCAAAATAATTTCCAATGAGCCATTGTTTGCATTAGATGGGAACTAGCAGGAAGGATAATGTATATTATGGTATTTAAGGATTCAAATATTATTCCTACATATAATATTCTAGTAAACTATTTTGGTTTGAAAAATCATACATATAGAAAATAAATGAAATTTCAATGAAAAACATGTAATTTACTATTAAAATTGGTAATTTTTTTTGCAAATAATATTAATTTTATCATATCTATGTAAAAATAGGTGAATTTTTAACCAAATGGGCAAAAACAGTTTTTAGAAAATATCCGCGAAATCACCCCTAAAAGTCTCCCTGGTGTATATGTCCATGATATTACTTTGAATTGACTAATAAGAAGTGGGTTCTTGTTGTACCACTTTAGCATTTTTCCATTATGCTTCTCTAAACCCCAATTCCAAATTTTATTCAAAGGCACATGTACACCAAAGGGGATGCTCAAACAGTGTGTAATTTGTCCTATTCTTAAAGATGATTGATGATTAATGGGAGAAAGAAACTTTAGGACTTTAATAGTATCAATAAATACCACCCAAAGTCTTATGGTTTCTCACAACTCAATCTCTAACCAAAGTTGATTTGACCACAATGTCCCTAATACCTAACCATCTATTTTAACAACCTTAACTAAGGAATAGAGGCCATCGATTGACAATATAAAAGCAAGAAAAGATAAAGGACAACCTTACTAAATAGACCTTCCAAGTACTATTTTGTAAGAGTTCAAAAACTAAGGCATTATGAAACTAAATCATCACCATTTTCATAAAATCATTTCCAAAGTTTATATATTTATATTTATATATAGAGAGGTAAATCGATAACTCATTGGGGGTAATCTAGGGGTATATTTAAACCATTGGGCTTGAGAATCAATTTTAACATGAAAAGTACATGTGTCTTCCATTATTGCGTTTATGAAAAGTAAAAATTTGTTTGTCATCGTAAAATGCATCTAGTCTAAGGCTTTAGCCTAGATATGACCTTAATCATTTTTCTTGTCAAACTGATAGCTCTACCTACCAGCATTCTAGCCTCTCTTTTTTCTAAGTGTTGTATATATTACTTGGAGCAAGTAAGTAGATCAGGGAACAAAGAGAATTACACCACATGAACAACATGGGTACCTATAAAATCCCACTCTATGCTCAAATAGATGTGTCTTGTTACTGTTATTATGTATTTGATTTATAATCTGAATTGTAATCGAACATCTAATATTAGTATGCAGTCATTTGGGTATTTGATACCCTGTTATGAGCCAACCCAGAATTCCTCTTCAATCTCTGGAATCTGGAAAACGTCTGAAATCTACCTGGAAATCTGAAAATAAAAGCAATCCAAAGTCTGAATCTGAAATCTACCTGGAAATCTGAAAATAAAAGCAACCCAAAGTCTGAAACTAAGAAGGCATTAACGGTTGCAGCAAAATAATCAACAGTTTAAGAACACTGGCAATGACGAGATAACAACAATATCATCAGCAAAATACCAAAGATTTTAGCAGCAACTAAACACATACTTTGAAGAACAACAGTAAATATTAGCAAGAAATAGTTCATAGCTGAACATTGTATAACCAAAAATAAGTACATTCAACAGAAACTCTTTGATAAAGAAGGGATGCTGACCTAGGGCAAATCCAAGGCAGTATGGACATTGTTCTTCGCCTAAATAATCTTTTACAGACTTCTGCGTTAACACACTTCACCAAAAGCTTCTACACTAATGCCTAAGAACCATTCTACGGCTAGTAATCTCCCCCTCCCCACCCCCCCCCTCCCCTCTTCGGTTTTCAAAAAAGAGAATAATGAGTATGAGTTACTAAACACAATCTATTTGGATTTAGAAAGGGTCTCATGAGTGAGAGGGAATAAATTTGGGTGTACATAATGATAACTATTAATGTGAGCATGCATAACAGTGGCAATTAATGTGAACATGCATCAATAATTCTTTATCATATGAAAGAAAAAAGATACTCCTAGGTAATATTATCACTAAGTAAGTAGGTTAGTTTTAGATATGAGTGTGAGTTACTAAACACTGGATATATGTAAAGTTACAAAAGGTTTCAAGAGTGAAAGGGATTAATTGTGGGCATTCATAGTAACAACCATTAATGCAAGCATGCATAACAGAGACTATTAATGTGAAAATGCATCGATAATTCTTTTATGTTAAGAAAGGAAAAAAATGCTCCCAAGTAATATTGTCACTAACAAAGTAGGTTACTTTTAAATATTGTTGTATTCCTCTTTTTTAATTGCTTTGTCCCAAAGCTATCATACTGTTTCTTGTTGCAGCACTTCAGTTCCTTTCTATATAGCCTCTTGTAAGGTCAGATCCTTTGAATCAGATAGTACCTTAGTCCGTTATTTCGTATCCTATATGGTCATTAGCTCTCATTGTACCATGAAGTAATATATCATACATTTCAAAAAAAAAAAATAGAAACCATTTCCTGCCAAAAGGAATCTTCTATAGTTGGTTTTGACGGAAGAACTACAACCATTTATGATGCATTAAAAGAATAATCAATAATGCAGTTTGAAGTCAATTCACAAAGGTGAGACCTCCCATGGTTAGGTGCTGCATAAAGGCGCGATGTGCTTCCCTAGAAAAATGGTTGGGTGCAACATGTCTGTTTGCAGTATTCTGAAGTTCCCATTGGACAGCTTCGTATCCCATAAAGTTTAGAGCCTTCCTTATACCGTGTTTTCTAGCATGTTATAAATTTGACCACTAACAACATGTTTGCAATCCCCAATTCTTCAACTTCCACTAGTTCTCGAAATGCTTCTAAACTTTGTGATTCATTTCATACCATGTGTAATCGAGAATATTCATCTTGGTGTCAAATGTTTCATGCATTCCTTGATCCAAATTTAGAAGGGAATGAAATGAATACAAATTTAACACCAAAACACAGAGATATAGTGAAACTTGACTTCAATTCATAAATGGAAAATGCTGAAACTGTATACATGCAGAACGAAATCAAACTAGCACAAATGGTGGTAACTTATCTCCGAGAAGAGATGTGACGGTTCTTCCCTTTTGAACTGTGTCATAATGAGGCTTTGAGGCCTTTTTATTATGAACAGGCAAGGAGATGGGGTAAGTTGGAACATCAACTTCCCGAGGTTTTAGCTTTGGCATATGATCTTCATTTGGCGTGCATGATAGTCCGTTGAAAAGGTATATACCAAGAGTACAATTGTTTACTGTTGTTAGCCCATTTTCCTAAGAAACATCGTTTAGGGCCGCAAAATGGCTTCGGAAGTTAAGGGCCTGAAAATTGCCAAAAATAGAAAACTACCAAAATAAGAATATTGTGCTATGAGCTAGTGGAATAGGTGGGTGGCCACCGATATCCACCTGGATCAATCCTTTCCCCTTAGGAAGCAATGGTCTCTATTGCGTTGAGTTCCTCAATGAGATGGGGAAACTTCTGTTGAACTTAGCCCCTGATTAGCCACTTGCCTTGGTGCAAGAGTTAGTTTGCTTTAACGACCCGATACAGTTGGATCCTCTGTTGGCGAGTGCTCTTAATTTGTGTTTCCATGACCTAATCAGTTGTGGCTTGTTCAATGCAATTTGGGTTGAACGTTTTTGGTTTCAGCTACCCTGCAATTTTTGACGTGTCTAACAATGGTGGAAAGTATAGCCGAAGGTGGTCCACATTGAACATTGGGTGCAGGCCAAGGAATGGGGGGATACTCAACTCAAAAGCATTGTCATCCACAACCCTGGTTATTGTGTAATGTGCATAGTGGAGTGGTCGAAGCTTCCCATGGGCCCCCACAAGACGTTTCTTCTACAAATGCAACCAGATCTTGTCTCCCACTTGAAACTTGTGTGGCCTGGTGCCAGTCATGGCATTATTTGTACTTAGTATTGACTTTCTGCAAGATATCATGGACCTAGTGGTGGATGTGTTGAATCCATTCAATAAACTCGGTAGCTTTGTTAGATTTGAATTGAACATGTGTAGATTTTGTTTGTGTAGTGGCCAAGGGTAGTGTAACACCAATGGCCCTAATGGTCGAAATCTCAGGGCCACTTGAAAAGAGTTATGGCCAGTTGAGCTATGGATATCTTTGTTGTAGCTATGTTGAATATAGGGGAGACTCTCATCCCATGTGCGTGCATGCTTGGAGTTGTACATGCACAAATTTTGCATGATCATCCTGTTGACAACCTTTGTCTGGCCATCAGTCTAGTGGTGGAAGGCAGTTGATTTGGTGAGCTTGGCATCCAACAATGACAAGAGGTTTGACCAAAATGCGCGTTGAAACTTGCTATCCTGATCTGATATGACAGTCTGTGGGACCCCAAAATGTACCCACACTAGTTCGAAGGAGAGCTTGGTAGTGGTTTCTACTGTAATACTTTTTTTGTAGGAAGTCACGATGGCCATCTTAGAAAATCTGTCGAAAACCAAAAATATACAGACATTACCATGCTTGGTAGAAGGAAGGCCAAACATATATTCCATTGAGATGGATTCCTGAAGTTGGTTAGGAGTAGGAAGAGGGTTGTACAAGCCTTGCTTCTTAATGGTTGGTTTGGCAATGGCATATGCTGTGCAGGACCTAATATACTTGCAAACATCCTTGTTACCCACCACCTGTGGGTAGTGTATATAGGAGAAAAAATTTCTCCTAGGTGGTCCTCAGCCAATAACGAGCAACCCCTTGCAGCCACCAGATAGCTCGATGTGCCATTATCTCCGCCACCAAAGCCATCCATGTGGTCCCTCGCTCACTTGTTTGATTGTATGTTTGAAGGTGGGTCTCCCGACCCCAAAGGTATGGCTTTTCATTGGTATAGTTGAGTAATTTTCCTTACTTGTCATGCGCACTTTTGGGCATGGATTGGTGGGGGGAATTCGGTGGAAAGAGTGGGCTAGGTCTGTACTCTTGTCTCTGATGCTCGATTCTGTGCTCAGCCTTATATGCTAGTCCCGTGGGATCTCCTTTACTGGCCCCTAGCTTCATGGTTGGCACTTCTTGGGAAATCCCAACTTTAGATATGTAGTCCCTCTTCCTGACAACATACGTTCTCCCCTTCCACTCATTTTAGCCCCATTCATCTCTTTTCCCATCTGGGTCCACATGTGTCCATTGGGTCCACATAGGGTTACCCTTCCCCTCCCCTTCTCCACACCTTGGGTCAGGCCTAGAACGATGCCCAGAGGTTGATGCAGCTAAAAATAAAAGAAAAAGCATATTTTGGCCACTCTCAGCAAGAAATGTACCACAAAAGGAAAAAGATGGTCGAGACATAAAATTTAGCACATGGGAAAAATCCAAACATGAGCTCTCACCCTTATACATGGCCATCACCCTGGTTCCTATGGGCTCTAGATGAGCCCCCTCCATCATTAAGGAACCCATGACTGTCCCAACCCCTGGTGGGCGATGAACTGCCCCACCTTAAGTGGGTATCCACTGCTATATACCACACAACATGCTCTCATCCCTTGGAGCCCCGATTAGTTATGGAGAAAAATCAATCAGAGGCAAAAGGCATATGAAGAAGGGTGGAAAAACAAAGGTCGAGGTAACTCATGTACCACAATTTTCTCCCTCCTACACCTATATACCCAGGTGTGGGCCTCCCCTATTATAGCTACCCTTGTACCATAACATGTGGTCTAGATGATTACTTTGATCCTTACTCCGTTCCACTACTTTATCATTTTCCACCTACCACTTGAGGGATTTACATTGGACATGTCACCCCCTTTAAGGGATGAAACCACCTAATAAGGTCATTGGTTAACCCCCATGTTGAGATTGGAAACACTTGTACATGCCAAAGCTCGCTATGGAAGGGCATGCCACCATGAAGTGCCCCATTGATTCCATGATTTGTAAGCTCTTTTACTTGATTATTCTAATAATTTGTTGTATTGGAGGGCAAGGGGACGCATTGGATCTTATGTAGGATTGCAGGTGGCTCTCCATTTGGGGCTTGGTCTCCCTATACAGGGTCCTAGCCCTCTAGAGGGCCACATTGGCACTTGTAGGGTGAGCGTTGAGAGCCATGGGCCTCCACCATAGTAGAGATTACTTCATCGATCTCCAGTACGACTCATCGATTGCTCGTGTTCCACCTTTCAAATAAGGATGATGCACCTGGTTCACCATGCCCAGCTAACTCCACACTTGCACCATACACTTGGAAGATGTTCCAGGGCCTAGAGGATGTTTCACGCTACAAATGGATAGCTAACATCATCATCCACTTAGAGACCCATGAGGATGTCCTTGTGCCCCCACACCCACTTGGGAGCACCACAGGTTCTTGCTTGGAAAACAAGGGGCCAACCCCTTTTCTACTATGTTGGGAATCCAATTTTACATTATGGCACCCTTTGGACTTCATTAGGCCTCCTCAAAGGCCCAACAACTCACTATATTGATCATTCTTCCCTCTTGAGAGGCTTATTCTTATGTTGTTGAGCTATTTGGTGGGCTTGTCACCAAAAGTATTGTTATTATGCACATTATTTTATTTTAGGGGCATTATTAGTCCAAATTAAGCCATTCGAATTTATTAGATATTGTATAAATACAAGTGAGGTGATTCATTTTCGTCATCATCACTTGGATTGGATTAGTATCTCTTATGTGATTTTCGCACTTTTTGTTGGGTAAACTTTTGGATATTTCTTGATGCACTACGATGTTTGGATTTTCTCTATTGTCTTTGGAGTTTCTTTCTAATACAAATATGATGAATGGATATACTCTCTCTCTCATGTAAGTCAAATTTTAATGATCTCCTTGTTATTTTATTGGTTTACTGCATGTTATGGTTATCATTATTCTTGTATGGGTAAATGCGAAATTCTTCTGGGAACCTTGAATAAGTTATTTATTGTACTTGAAGAGAGTGGGTTAATGTTCCTAGAGGCACCTAATAGATTTTAAGCCTCGAAACTTCATCTCTTTGGCAAATTTGAAGTGTAAATCCCTATTGACCTAGTTGTTGCCCTTGGAGAGGCTAGCAAAGATCGATTAGGGCTCCTTAGCTCACAAAAATTCATGATTTATGTGTATATTGACTCCATTAAGGCCAAGCAATAAGGCATGGATCCTCCTATTCCTTTAGTGGTCAAATTTACCTCTCCTTTCTTCACCTTTCCAATTTCTAGGCCTAACCCTGGAGGGTCACCTAGGGCATCAAGAAAAATCTTTTATATCCATCCAAAGACCTTGAAAATTAGTCCACAGCTGCGTTGTGGTCTTCTCAAGGGATCCTCCAAATTTCAATCAATTCCGACATTACTAGCTTAAGGACCATTTCTTTCCCTAGTTTTCCTTTGGCTAGGTGTCCTCATTAGAATCATCGAATTCAAACCTCAAAGAAAATTTGTTCTTTGATCCTCTTCTCCTCCCTAATTAGGTCAAACCCCTCATTGGTTGATCAACTCCATACCCTTGACCTAATTTTGGGTCCACCTGGCCCTTTGTGGTCCCACAACTTGTTGACTCCAATTCCACAAAGATCAATTAGAAGCCAAGCATTCATAGGGCCTTTTGAGTCTAGGGATTTCCTTGATAATATATACTCTCAAACCCTAACCTCAAAGACCCTCTTAGCCCTTCATAGAGAGCTTATCACCTTGCTTCCTGAGCAAGCAAACCATACAATTGAGTCTCTCTTGTGAATAGGCCTTAGGAATCGCTCCTTGTCCTTTAATTGACCTACTCATCTAGTGATTCCCTTTATACTGGGTCTCTTCCCATCGATGAAATTCTGTAAATAACAGGGAGCCTTAGCTAAGGTGACAGTGGGCTATCGCTCCATTGTTGCCCTTTTAGGATCCCCTCCTAGGACCCCTGCTAGTTTGAGCAGTAACATTTTTGGTGGCCATTTCCATGGATACGAAACGTGTGTCTTGCTCCTCATATGACAATATCGATATATCATTCTTGGCGATCCTATTGGAAGAATGAAGCCCTAGTTCTTCATTGAACTTCAAAGTTAATTCTTGTAGGGTGAAGCAAGCATCTATCAAGGCATTTTAATTCACCCTGGCGACTCCATTTTGATCCTAATATGCAAAATCATGAAAAATGGCCTGTTGTCAAGAAGAGAGTACCCGTGGCCCTCCATTTGCAAAAAGCAATGATCAAAAACTACAAAAACTACAAGTAAATGTGGACCAATATGTTGAGTTTCGTGCAAATTTGTTGGAGAAGATGGATAAAAATTCATGGAGTTTCGTGCAAATTTGTTGGAGAAGATGGATAAAAATTCATGCCCCTTTTAGGATCCCCTCCTAGGACCCCTGCTAGTTTGAGCAGTAACATTTTTGGTGGCCATTTCCATGGATACGAAACGTGTGTCTTGCTCCTCATATGACAATATCGATATATCATTCTTGGCGATCCTATTGGAAGAATGAAGCCCTAGTTCTTCATTGAACTTCAAAGTTAGTTCTTGTAGGGTGAAGCAAGCATCTATCAAGGCATTTTAATTCACCCTGGCGACTCCATTTTGATCCTAATATGCAAAATCATGAAAAATGGCCTGTTGTCAAGAAGAGAGTACCCGTGGCCCTCCATTTGCAAAAATCAATGATCAAAAACTACAAAAACTACAAGTAAATGTGGACCAATATGTTGAGTTTCGTGCAAATTTGTTGGAGAAGATGGATAAAAATTCATGCTCAGGTTTCATGGAGCAACACAAAAATGATTCTACATGACAATGTGTGCTTGTGAGAAGGATCCTAGTCATCTCTTTGAATTTGCTGGTTTGACCTGTGCTTTTAATATTCTAACTGACCTAATAAATGAAAAATATTATAATCAGTGGCAAAGCCCCACACAATGTAATCAATTAGATGATCAAGGTGACCTTGATGAAAATCCGAATGTGGAAGGAAATCATGAAAATGAAAAATATATGGAAAAATCGAACCCATCTAAAGAAGATCATAAGACTATAGAGGAGCTTCGGGATTCAAATTTAAGGATTGAGAATGTGCATGGCATCAATGAGAGCCCCATCAAAGTCCATGAGGATCGACATGATGAAGTGGGGACTTTCATTCAAGAAGGGGAATTTGAAGGCATGAATATTGTAGCTCCCTATGATGATGACATTTCTGATTTCTTATGCATTAATGAGGGAAAGTGGGATGTGGGCAACAATCATTTTGACTATGACCCTATTTATGATATTGACACCGAAAATGAGGTTGGGATTGATTCTCCTTTTCCCCAGGGCATTACTCATGATGATCTTCTTACTCACACCATCGAAAGGGAGAATCATGATTTTCCCACGCATGAAAAAGGTTCAGTGGAAATGGAAGGCCCCATTTATGACATTGATGATGACACTGAAAAAGGCCTTGTTTTCCTAACCTTCCCCAGGATCCTAATAGCATCACTACATTATCTAGGAAGCCTCACCTTGACCATTCTCAAATTATCACAATTATGGATGATCCCTTTTCCTCTCTTAGGTATGATGTCAAGGAAGAACTATCCATCAGATGTATCCCTCCTTCCCTCTCATACCCTCAGGATTCTAAATATGATTATCATGAGCAACCTTCCTGTTGTGTCTCCCCTTGTCATTTATCTCCCTTTCCTCCCATTCATGACCCTATGGTGGTCATAAAGCATGACATTAGTGATGAGGACCATAATGGGGATGATATACCTGAGGTTGCTATCCATTGGAGGTTCATGAGATTAGTTGTTGACATCTCTATCTTTTGGTTAGAAGAAAGGATCATGTGGAAAAGATTGCATCCCTTGGCTCCCTCTTTCCCCATGATAACCTTGCATTTGGATCCATTGCATAATTGAGTAGAAGGGCACTTGCTTTCATATTGACTGGATAATATGTTGGTTACATTGGGTCTATGATTACACTTAGTATTTGGGTAATGTAACATGCATGTTAGGGTAGGATGCATTGCATGCTCATTTTTTTTCATTAGAAATAACATCAAGTGATATTTTCATGATATATTAGTTGCATCTAGATTAAATTTACATTTTACTTTCTTGTTGATTTTTAAGGCCTAATACTAAGCATGGGTGATCGTACGACACCACAAAAACATGTTTCCCTGTGTGCTTGGTCTTTGATATGTGCAAGTTGTTGAAAAATGTAACTAGGTTCGGTCTTCATAATGACATGGGGAAATATGATTTTATATAATTGATGAAAAGAAGAAAAATAAAATTATTATTAATGCTTGTCTCATGGGTTTCATGAGCAAGGAAATTTACTTTAGTAATGGCTCCGATTGTGAGCCTTTAGGATTTTTCATCTAGTCATAAACGTCAAAATTGAGTCTATGTCATGTAAGAAGGACCCTCCTTGGGCATGTTACATTTTATATGAGTCATTTAATAGGTATGAAAAGCCCTCCAAGACAAGAAAAATATATCTCCTTCATGTCGACTACAAGATAGAATTAATTATCTCCTCCAACAAACATGTTGGCTCAACCTCTTCAAGTCAGCTAATTATGAGGCTTCAACCACTATAAATAGGGCAGCTTAGCCTTATTTCAGAGCAAAATTTCAGAGATACAATTCAATGAAGATCTGAAGCTAGGAACAAGTGTGAAAGTTATAAAGGGAGCCTAATAACTAGCTAGGAAGAAGGAAAAGGAGCAACGAAGTTTCTAGTATTGTTTTGGAACTTTTTTGGGCCAACTTACCTCCACACATGCAAGATTGCAGAGCTATGTACTGCAGAAAGAAGGCCGAGGTGTGAATGTCACAGTGAGAGAGGATTTTGGGTGAGAGACAAAGCCGAAGTGTCAAGAAGAAGTCTCCTTCTAGAGAAAAGAAGATATAAGGTCAAAGTTGGTCAAGCTCATGTGCTAAGGGTTTCTGAACTAGGAGTACAATACTGAACCAAGGGACCGAAATTTTGAAGAGTAGTCGTGAAAGAAGAAGAAGCAAATATTTGATCATTACAGGAATAATCTCATCAAGGAGGATTTGTGTCTTGGTCTTGGAGTGACAAATAGGTCAATGGTGTTGGTCTTGGTATTCATCAATTGAAGTGTCTATAAGAAGAATATTTGTGCAGGTTTTCCTCTCAAGTGGGAGAGGTTTTGGTCCTAGTTGATAGCCTACATTCTGTGTCTCTTGTCTCTTTATGTTTATGCATTGGCAGTTGTTTGATGAAGAAGAACGCTATAATAACATGAGTAAAAGAAGATCCTAATCTCAGAAGTAAAAAGCATTCACACGCAGTTATCTAAGAAGAGAAGTCACCTAATACTTGATTCCCTATATTTCTCAACATGGGTAATAGGTTTGCGGTACAAAGATATTGCTAGTGTTCTCATTACCTCTCGTTTGAGTAGCTTTATGCACCTCTCCGAGATCTCATGTCCCAGTTGGAGCCAGATGTTATGCACCACCTGTGGGTAGTGTATATAGGTGAAAATTTCTCTCCTAGGTGGTCCTCAGCTGGAAGCCAGCAACCCCTTGTAGCCACCAAATAGCTCTATGTGCCATTATCTCCACCACCTGAGCCAACCATGTGGTCCCTCAATCACTTGTTTGATTGTATGTTTGAAGGTGGGTCTCCTGACCCCAAAGGTATGGATTTTCATTGGTATGGTTGAGTAATTTTCCTTACTTGTCATGGGCACTTTTGGGCATGGATTGATGGGGGGATTCAATAAAAAGTGTGAGCTAGGTATGTACTCTTGTCTCCAATGCCTGATTTCATGGTTAGCCTTGTATGCTAGTCCTGTGGGATCTCCTTTACTAGTCCCACTCCCCGATACCACATACATTCCCCCGTTCCACTCATTTTAGCCCCATTCATCTCTTTTCTCATACGGGTCCATATGTGTCCATTGGGTCCACATAGGGTTAGCCTCCCCCTCCCCTTCTCCACACCTTGGGTTGGGCTTGTTACCACTCAAACCAGTAGGGGACCTAAAGGGGTACCTAAGAGGGAAACTGCTAGGTTAAGGGCAACGACGGAGGCTTAACCCACTCTCACCACAATTAAGTCTCCCTGCTCTTTACGGACTTTCACTGATGGGAGGAGTTTCGGTAGTCTAGGAATCACTTGTAAAGTAGATGTCAATGGATAGTTGGAAAGTGCCCTGGAAACCCTTTCCCTAGGATGGAGTGAAGAATGGAGCTTGCTTGCTCTTCAAGCAAGGGACTTGGTCCTCTAGGGGTAAGGGATGAGGATTGGAGGGTTAAGGGAGAAGGAATGGGCTTATAGACAAGGTTCTCAATCCTTATAATCCTTGGGAAACTTGGATTCCTAAATGGTCCTTGAAAAATAATATTTATTGAGAAGTGGGAGCACACGTGGCCAAGTGGACCCAACCCAGGTTTGGGGATGGAATACAACAACCAATGATGTTCCTATCCTGGAAAAGGTGAAGGGAGAGGACCAAACAAGAATATTTACTTCAAAAGGTTGAATTGATCCTGTTGAGGTCTAGCCTTGGGGATGCCTACGCAAAATTCGATCCTAGAGCTAGGGCTTGAGATGCCCGGATATTCCACCGTTGAAATCTCCTCAACTTCAGAGGAGAGGGAGGGGACCCACCAACGCAGTAACCTGTAGGAGATCGAAATTTTTCCTTGGATCAATTCTCAGGAAGTTGATGCCCTAGGTGACCTTTGAGGGCTAGACTTGGGAAAAAGTGAAAAAAGTGAAAAAAAGGGGAAAAAGGTGAAAGGGATGACCACTTGGGGATATGGAGTCAAGAATGATGATGAGTAAGAACTTGGTTTCTTGATCAAGGAGGCCCGGAAATTCAACTTCATCCAATGTTGAGAGAAAGAAAAGAAAAGTGAGCTTTAAGCATTTATACTTCAAATCAAATGATGCAAGCTTATTGAGATAAATAATATCTAGAACATTTCATTCATATAACATTGGCCCATACATTAAATTAGCTAAAACATGCTCCACATTTCAATCATGCAACAACTAGCCCTAATTTTAACAGTATGCAGCAACAAGAATAACAACATTAAAATTTACTTACAACGTTATAGAGTATATCCAACCAACATTTCGTTTGCAAGACAAAGCTCCAAGACAAGAAAAATAGCTCGAATCCATATATCAAAATTCATCCATCTCCAAAAATGTCCAAGGGAAAAAATGCGAAGTTCTCTATGATTAGAGAGATCCCAAGTCAAGTGATGATACAAATGAATGTATCTAACATCAATATATACCCTCCTAAGGATAAGAGCATGATGTGTCAGATTTAGAAGTGATTACCCCTTTTAAGGTAGGGCGGTTCATTGCCCTCCAGGGGGGTTGGGACAATCATGGGTTCTTGTATGATAAAGGAGGCTCATTTAGGGCATATGGAACCAGGGTGATGGCCATGGGTAAGGGGCAAAGATCATACATTGGATTTTTCCCACATGCTAATTATTTTTGTCTCGGTCATATTTTACATTTTGTGGTACAATTTCTTATTAAGTGTGGCCAATGATGCGTTTTTTTTTCTTTTAGCTGCTTCAGCCTCCAGGGCATCATTCCAGGCCTGACCCAAGGTGGGGGCAAGGGGATAAGGGGGTTGACCCTATTTGGACCCAGGTGGGAGAAAGCATGAATATGGGTATAATGAGTGGAAGGGGAGTAATATATGTGGATAAAGGAGCAGGACCACGCACCCAAAGTTGGGGTTTCCCAAGTAGTACCACCCTAGAACCAAATGGTCGATAAAGGAGATCCCATGGGACTAATATGCAAGGGTAAACCGTAACACCCAAAAGAGATTAAAGGGACAGGAGCACAAACTAAGTCCACTCTTTCCACCAAATCCCCCCATCAATCCATGCCTAGAAGTATCCATGATAAGTAAATCCAATACTCAATTACCAAATGAAAAGACATACCTTTAGATTTGGGAGGCCCACCTCCAAACATACGATCAATACAGATGAGTAAGGGACAACATGGCTGGCTCAGATGTCGAAGAAATGGCACAACGAGCTAGTAGGAGGCTACAAGGGGTTGTTGGCTACTAGTTGAGATCCATCATGGAGAAAAAAATTCTCCTAGGGATATCACCCACGAAGTGGTGGGTAACATCTGGCTCCAACTGGGACATGATCTCTCGAAGAAGTGGGCAAGGCTACTCGAATGGGAGGTCACGAGAACTCCAACAGTCTCTTGGTCACCGTAGACCTGTTATCTACACATGTCAAAGATCAAAGACACGAGGAAACATGTTTTTCACAGTGTCTAATGATCACCCATGCTTAATGTCAGCCCATAAAACCAACAAGTAATAAAATATGCAAATTTTAATCTAAATGCAACTATTCTATCATGAAAAATATCATATATGGTTAGTTCTAATGCAAAAATCATCATGCAATGCATCCTACTCTAACATGCATATATATATGGTGCCACTAAGTGTAATCATAAATCCAGTGCAGCCAACATATCATCACATGGACATAAATATATCTGTGTATGTGATTACTCATGGAGCCAACCCTGAAGCAAATGCAAATCCAAACATATGGAAGGTGATGTGGGCGAGAGACGAGAAAATATGGTGGCCACTCAAGGATAAATACGCGAGAAGAGGTAAGAAAAGGATGTAATCTAGTCCGCGAGATCCTCTCTTCTAGCCAACATATAGAGATGCCAATGATTATGCTCATAAATTTTTGATAGATGGCCACCTTAGGCATATTATCTCTATTATCATTTATGTCATACTTCATTGCCTCTATGGGGTTGTGGTCAGTATGAGAGGGACACTGACGAGATAGAGAAACACAAGTAGGTTGTCCATGACGATCACATTGGAAAGGGGAGATTATAGATTGATTATGACCCTGAGGGGATAGACAAGGAGATAAAGTATATTCAATGAGCGGTTCTTTCTTGACACTGCCCTCAGAAGGGGAAAAGGGATCACAAACACTTGAGGTCATAAGACAAGGGGTAAGTGAATCGCTCAGGGGAGACTTAAGACAATAAATAAGAGGAAAAGACAACGAGTCCCTCTTCCTCCAAATCATAATCTAAAGGATCAAGTGATTTGAACATAGAATCATAAGGAAGATAGGTGGGAACCTCATTGATTTCATTATTATTAGTATCGAAGATTGAGCCTCCCCTAAAAGGAGGATCAACCATCTCCAACTGCTCCTCATGCAAAGGAAAATAGTAATCCTCCTTCCCAAGGGTATCGATGGATATGTTATTGTAGGTAATGTTTGAGAGAAGAGGAATACTAATCTCAACCTCATCCTCCTTATCGGTGTCATAAATGGGAGCACAATCAAATCGAGGACCAGCAATTTCCCATTTCCCCTCTTCGATGTTGAAGTAATCTTCAATGTCATCTTCCAAGGGGATAATGGGATTACCTTCCTCAAGGTTCTCAAAAGGGGATTCATCAAGAGTAATATCCCTAAGAAAGGAAAGGTTAGTCTCAACTTCACTTTCCATGGACTCATCCTTCTCAACACGTGTTCTCAAAATCATCTTTCTCATCATGCGGACCCAAGGAGGACTCGTCTTCCCATTCATCACTTAGATTCTCAAGGTCTTGACAATGCTCGATGAAGGCTTCCTCTTGAATCCTCAATGCGGGGCATACTTGAAAATGCCTAAGAAAGACATCAACAAGCTTCTCAATAGATGAGATGCTCCTAGGTTCGTGATTTTGCAATCATGAGTTATGACCATAGAGGGAACTAAAGAATAACAACATAAGGACATCCTAGTGGGCCACTTTCTCCTTTGAGGTATGTGCATTAAATATTTCAACATGGTTAATTGTGGAGCTTGGGTCACCATCGAACACGAGTACCCCACGTACCATCCTTCCTGTGACATGATTGGGGTGCCTAGGGACACTAGCGATGTCCAATGCGGGAAATTCATTACAAAAGGAAAACCTATTTGAGATATGCATGAAAAATATGTAGGAGTCTCCAGGGTGAATTTAAAGATGCCTAGAAAAATGCTTGCTTCACCATACCAGCATCAACCTTAAAGTGCAATGAAGAAATAGGAATTTGTTCTTCCAATGGAGTCGTCAATAATGATAGATCAATATGTTGTATGGGGAACAAGACACAAAAATCAACACTCCCTCCTAGCAAGGAAAGTATTCTAGCAATTTTCCTGCTCCATATTGCTCTGATTTTGAAGCACCCCCTGTGTTGTTGATGCTTGATTGCTACTGCACTCATCTGTTGTGTTGTGCTGCTAATGCTCGACTGTTGTTGCCCCTCATCTATTATGTTGTTGTCTTCTGTACTGCTGCCCATGACACTGCCACTATTACTGCCTCATCTGTACTACAGCTCCCTCTCAATTCTGCGTCTTTTCATTTCTACTACTGAAATGGATTCTTGATCATCCCCATTCTCTCTGAAGTAGACAAACTTTGTCTTTCCCAGAGCTTTAGTGAGGATGTCTGCCACCTGTTCTCTTGTCGGTGTGTACTGCAACTATACAGCTCTCTGCTGGACACAGTCTCTGATGAAATGACACTTGATGTCAATGTGCTTCGACTGATCATGAAACACAGGATTTTCAGAGAGCTTGATGCAACTCTGATTATCACATAGAATGTTGGTCGCTTGAATCTTTTCCTTGAGTAGATTCACAAGCAGCTTCCTAAGTCATATGGCCTTACATGAAGCAGTGCTTGCTGCCATATATTCTGCCTCAGCTAAGCTCAGAGCCACGGATTTATGTTTCCTGCTACACCAGGAAGTCATTCCTGATCCAACATTGAAACAGTACCCACTGGTAATTTTCCGATCTACTAGGCTTCTAACCCAATTTGTGTCAGTGAACCCACTCAATCTGATGTTATTGCCTCGGATGTATCTCAATCCAAGCTCGATTGTTCCCTGCAGATATCTAAGAACATGCTTGGTTGTTGCCCAATGTGCCCTCCTTGGTTGCACCATGAACTGACTGAGAGTGTTTGACAGCATAACAAATGTCTGGCCTAGTGTTGACCAAATACATCAAGGACCTTATGAGCTGCCTATACAAGGTAGGATCAACCTCATCAACTTCAGACATATCAATCTTCTTCCAGTTGGTGATCATTGGAGTAGCCATGGGTCTACAGTCCTGCATCTTGAATCACTTCAATATTTTTGTAGCGTATCTCCCTTGACCAAGGAAGATCTCACCCTTCTGCTGCCTAACTTCCAACCCTAGAAAATAATGCATCAACCCCAGATCCTTCATGTCGAATTCTGCAGCTAAATTCTCCTTGCAGTCCTTGATGAGCCTAGATGATCCTGTTAGGAGTAGGTCATCTACGTACAACATCAGTATCAGAGGCTCATCCCCTACTCTCAGATAGTAGAGATTGGGATCTGCGTCACTCTTGACGAATCCCATCTTCTGCAAGTAGCCATCAATTCGACCATACCAAGCTCTAGAGGCTTGCTTATGTCCATACAAGGCTTTCTTACGCCTACACATATGAGTCTTCTGCTCATGCGTCTCAAAGCCCTTTGGTTGTTCGATATATACTTCTTCTTCTATCACCCCATTCAAAAATGTAGTCTTGACATCCATCTGGTGAATCTCCCACCCCATCTGCGCAACAAGGGATATCAAGGATCTAATTAAAGTATATCTGGCTACTGGGGCGAAGGTCTCTTCATAGTCTATCCCTCCCTTCTGAGCATACCCCTTTGCCACAAACGTGGCTTGAAAATTTTCTATGCTACCATCTGCAGCATATTTGATCTTGTAGATCCATCTCGAACCCACAACTGATCTGTCCTGAGGCCTAGGAACTACTTCCCAGACATCATTTTTCATGATGGAATTGTACTCTTCCACCATGGCATCTACCCAGACCTGATGCTGAGCTGCCTCCTGAAAACTAGAGGGTTCCCCAACCTGGGCTACCAAGGCTTGGTATCTGTAAAGTTTCCTGCGCTGCCTCTTCTCATTTCTAGGGGCTCCGATAAACTCCTTTGCGTCCCTCAGAATTTGTCGTAATTCCCTGCTTGTCCTACCACTGGTAGTGGGTGGATCTACCTGCTCCCCCTCCTGCAAATCTTCGGAGATGAATCCCTTGGATCTTTGCGCCTTAGAGAAGCACTAGTGCTAGCCTCTGCTGGTCATAGTGGCTGGACCAGTGGATCCTCCTCAGACTGCGTTGCGGAAGGCAACTCCCAGGATTTTCTGAAAGCTCTTTCCTCCATGAACTTTACATCCTGTTGTATTACAATCTTCCTGCTCTCAGGAATGTAGATTCTGTAAGCCTTCGCATTCTCTCTATATCCCACCAGATATCCCTTTTCCACAGTCTTATCTAATTTCTTCCTCTTCTCTTTGGGTACATGGCAATATCCTACACTACCAAAGATCCTGAAGTGGCTTACTTTTGGCTTCCTGCCAGTGAAGACACTTTCTGGAGTGATCTTACCCAATGCGCTGTGAGGAATCCTGTTCTGAACATATACAACTATATTACAAGCTTCAACCCATAGAAATTTGGGCATGTCTTGATCATACAACAGTTCCCTTGCAGCCTCGAAAATAGTTCTATTCTTCCTTTTTCGATTCCATTCTGCTCCGGATTATATGGAGCGATCCACTCTCTTTTGATGCCTTCCCTTGCGTATAACTTTGTGAAGTCTTTATCAATGTATTCTCCACCATTGTCTGATCGCAGTATCTTTATCCACTTTCCTGTCAAATTCTCAACCAGAGCCTTAAACGCCTTGAATCGATCCAAAACTTCATCCTTGGTCTTCAGAAAGTAGATCCAAGTCTTCCTCGAATGGTCATCAATAAAGGTGACGAAATATTCGGTACCACTAAAAGCTCTAGTGGACATTAGTCCGCAGATGTCCGATTGTATTAATCCCAACAAACTCTTAGCCCTATTGCTGCTTCTGGGGTAGACTACCTTGGCATACTTTCCTAGTATGCACCCTCTGCAAACGTCATCTCGCTTGGTGCTCAATTCTGGAACTCCTGTGATGATCTTCTTGAGAATTCTCAAAACCCCATGGTGTAAGTGCCCCATTCTCCTGTGCCATAGTCTCCTGTGCAATAGTTTATTCAAATCCTTCTCATCATTGTTGCCTATCAGTGCCATTGGAGATTCGAGCTATAACTTATATAGTTTATTGCTCTTGACTCCGATTTGTGCCTTCTTCTTCCAACTCGAGTGTTTGACATATACTCTTTTTCCAATGAAGTAAACACCATAGCCCTTGTTTTGAAGATGAGACACCGAGAGTAAGTTCATCCCCAAACCAGGCACATGCAGCACATTGGTGGCTCGAAGCTTATTGCCAGCATCTGTTTGGAACACTATGGTACCTCTTCCAACAGGGGTACACTTTGCCTTATTGCCCATGGTGATTTGAAAGTTCATTTGCTCTTCTCGGTAGCTTGAGAAACATTCTCGTACCCCTGTCATATGTGCAGAAGCTCCACTATCAATATGCCAAACCTATGGATAAGCAGAGCTTGATATGCAAGAAAACTCTTCTTCTATTCTAGAAGCCAATACAGAGATGTCGTGATCCATTTTTTCTTTCATGCTTTCCCTTTTCTCTGGAGAGCTGCAAAAACCCTTCCAAGTTGTTGTTGCAACAACTTCTGGTCTTCGTTTCATTGCAGGGTCTCCATTCTTGTTACTCAATCTCATCTCTGATGCCATGTGAAAATTTCAATCCTGAAATTCTACTGCAGTGATAGATTTATTTCTCCTACTTATTTTCACAATAAGTTATTTACAGAATTCATCCAGTAAATTTTGAAATAAACACTACTGCAGTAATCACTCAAGTATATGTAGAGAACAAAACAGTAAAATGCAAGCATAAGAATCAATCACAATGACACAATTATTTTTGGACAATTGTCCCCGAAAATACCCAATGTGGGAAATCTGGTGCAGCAGATGAGGGTTTATATATTAATCTAAAACAATAAATTCTTTACAAGGAAAGACTACCAGACTAACTGAGAAACTTCATGAGAAAACACCTGAGATAAATTATCATCATCCCTCTGGAGAATTCCTGACACTTGGGGGACTCATTGCTCCTCTCTGTGTCACCTCTGCAGTTCTCTCTGTGCAGAGCCTGCGTGAGATTGCGTCACCTTGCGTGAGCTCTCTGCGATGTTGCTCTGTGCTTCCCTCTCTGACCCTCTGCATCCATATTGTTGAAAAGTGTAACTAGGATCAGTCTTCATATTGACTATGTAATTATGTATTTATATAAAGAAGAAGACAAAGATCAAAAAATGTATTTTGTTGTACTTGCGTCATGGGTTTCATGAGCAAGATTTTTATTATAGGTCAATAGACTTATCTTGATGTCTATTAGGGATTTGTCTTCTGGTAAAAATATACAAATTAAAGAGTCATGCTTATGAAGAGTCAAGTCAACTTGTATGCCTCAAGACCTTGCCAAATGAAACTTGAAGACATGGCATAAATAATGCTCCAGATCATCGTTGACATATCTCCTCAAGACAACCTATGAAAAGTGGACAAGTAGGCTCATAAACCCTTGATCAAGTCGGCTTCATAACCTATGGAGAGGTCGGCTAATTTACAGGTTGGAATAGTTATATATACCCCTATGTACTGTGTAGAAAAAAATAGAAACACAACTTCGACTCCTCTGTGATTTTCGGTCTAGATTGCAGTGATGAGCATGCAAATTGCTCTCAAGCAGATTGCGGATACACCTGTGGTTGATGCAGATTTCAGAGAAGATTAAAGTGCAGGTTAAGGACAGAGTTTCCATGCGGAATTCTCTGAGGTAAATACTGTGTGAAGAAGTATGAGACTAGTGTGGATTCATCTGTGGTAAAGGAGCGGATTTCAGGAAGGATAAAAATGTGGATAGATTTGAAATTCCACAGCGTGATCAAGCATAAAGTGCAGACCTATTTCATGAACAATTAAAGCAGTGAATGCTAATATGTGTGACAAAGTTTTGCGGTCAATACTACACCTGATATCTAAGAAAAACAAGTGTGGATGATTCACAGTGATAAGATACATCTAAGTTAAAGAGGTGAAGTCTGATATAAGGGTAGAATGAATTTACCTTCCTATCTTTAGTACACAAAAGGAAAGCAATATATCTCAAGTGAAACAAGAAGAAGTATGTTGAGAACCAAAGACTAAATCAAGGAAGATATAATTAGAGACAAAGTTCTCTAGTGGTGGTGCAAGTTAGTGCAAGTTGGTGTAGAAGAGAAGTATCAGCGTTGTGAGCATACTATGAAGCATTGGCAATGTATTGGAGGCATTCCTAGGTCAAAGGTCTGAGTCTTGGTCATGGTACTTGTCATTTGAAGATCTACAAGAAGAATTCCTTACGGGTTTTCCTCTCCAAGAGGGAGAGGTTTTCCCTAGCTCTAGGAGCCTAATTTTTGTGTCTTGTGTATTTTGATAATTGACTTGATGAAAGGCTAAATAAGCTAAAGAAGAGAAGACATAAATAACTCAAGTAAGCTCACAAGTAATTATCAAGAAGAGAATTTGAATTAATCACCAGCCCTTTAAATTCTCAACATGGAATCAGAGCTAAGGTGCTGAACACAAGGGCTACTTAACAAGAAGACACTCCAGAAAGCGAAGATCAAAGTTTGCATTGAAAAGACAAATAAGTTTACTATGAAGACTCTCAAGCTATCTCATTCAAAGGATCAACTCATTCAAGAAAATAATATTTTCCATCAGAGATTTACATTCAAGACATTGTTAGCAGAGGACATCATCGTTTGAAGATATCCTTTATCATCAAGGATCCAAGAACACCTACATTGGAGATTTCAATCCTAGAAGAAGCTCCTGACTTCATCTTCATCATCATCAAGGAAGCTGCAAGCCACTCTACTCAAGTAAGTATCTATGACCTTACTTAAATCTGTTAAAATGACTTATTGTAAAGAGCAACAAGCTAGTTGGGTCATCAAACTTTAGTGCATAGAAGAAGAGGACAGATTTGAATTTAATTGAAGACGAAGTTATGGACTACATTGAAGGATCTACAATTCAACCCCCAAATGAAGATGCTCCAACTCATTCCAAGTACATGAAGGGAGAAATCAAAGCCCAGAGGATTCTCATAGAATCCATTAAGGACTCACTCATTCCCTATATATCAAAACTAAAGTCTACAAAAGAAATATATGAGAAACTGGTGGAGCTATTCTCTGTGAGTATTGCAGGAGAAGAAATCTCTCTGAGACAAAAACTATACAAAATGAAATTGTCAAGAGAAGAAGGAATCACTTCATACTTTATGAGGATTTCTGAAATAAGAGATCAACTGCAAAAATTGGGAGAAGTAATGTCTGATACTGAGATGACTATAGTGGTGCTAAATGCTCTACTGGAAGAATGGTGAAACTTCACTTCAAGTTTATACGGGAAGAAAGAAGAAACACCATTCCATGATTTATGGTCTCTATGTAAAATAGAGGAAACAAGATTGAAAGCCAAAGATGATACAAGATCAAGTGAAGGGAATCAAGCCTTTGCAGCCATATACAGGAAGAAAGGAAGATTTGGAAAATTTAGTCCTCAGAATAAAAGAAGAAATATGGACAAAGTATGATGCTTTGGATGTAATGAACTTGGGCATTATAAAAGAGATAGTCCTAAATTTGAAAACCATAAGAGGAAAAGGGAAGAAGCCCATATCTCAGATATGAGGGAAGAACTCGATGCAAAGAAATCTAGGAAAGAAGAAGCAAAAGATATCTATTATGATTGAGATCATCTTCCTCTTTAAGTGATTTCTGTTGATTATAAAATAGTACAATAGGAAGCAATGTATATTGATAGCATCATGATAGAAGCATGGTAGGAGCTCTTGGTGAAACAGCTCCGAGAAGACCTCACTGATAACAATTCTGATGGAAGGCAGTCATCAAGATCAAGTGTCATCATGGAAATAGGTGCTGACAGTTTCTAATGGAATTCTTTATGAATTCACTGGTTAGAAATAAAGCTGAAAGGTTTCATCAAAGAATTCTATGCAACATAATTCTGGGATTAGGATGTGATGACATATTGATGAAGCAGCTTAAGGGAATGAAGTTCTTCATTCTAGTAAAATTGCTACAAGATGACTCAAACGAAAAAGGTATGAGGTATATACATTTATATGTTGACACTGGATGCTGTGAAGTCATGTCATATGATTGCAGGTAATGGATTTCTATATTTAGAAGTATGATCTATGGAGGAGGATCTCTCACAGTGCACTGACAGACGAAATCAACATAATATATCCTCATATGGAATATGAGGTGGTTGTATATGAACAAGGAATTGGAAATTGGAAGTTCCTGGGAATAAAGATGTGCAGAAAGGAAGAGATCATGAAGTGCAACCATGTCAAGAGGCAGTGATCATCCGGAAGCCAAGAAGATGTGACTAGAATATCTCCTGGGAGGATATGTAGACTCTAATAGAAGTCTGGTAAAGAAAAAGACCCTTGACAAGACATATCATTAGGAGATGTGTCAATATGAATAAAGGATGTCGATGCATACAGGAAGATTTCATAGTGAAAGATCTTCACTGAGGTAACTTTTGTTTTTAAAAGGTTCATATGTATATGTTTATCTGGATTAATTTATGCAGGGTTGCTAATCATGTGAAAGGATATAAGATCCTTGGAGATGATTCGAAAGAAAGCAACATGGCATAAAAGGTGGACCAGATAAGAAAGACTGATAAATCACTTTCTGGTAGATGACATGACTCATGAATGACAGTGATGGATGATCTATGCCCTATGGAGCTAAAGTTGAAGATTCGTCAATATCGAAACCCATGACATCGAGGAATTCTTCATGAGCAGTTGGGTGTTTCACCATTGCTACTACAGGTCCCTGATTGAGAGGGATCTTGGTGATAAAGTTTCTTACTTGGAAAAAACTGGGTAATTCCTAAGAATGATCTTAGGTACACTCCTTATACAGGAATGAGTACATTCCCTTGTGGAATAGATCCTCCCTGGCTGAGAGGGAGAGATAGACACATCATTCTGGTCTTCTCTTGGGAAGATAGAATGGAAGATTGGGTAATCATCTGGCATTCGATACTCTTTGAGAATGTGATAGGGTAGTCAAGATAAGAGTAGTCGGGGACTGATATTATTTGAGGGATAGCTACCCAAGAGAAGAATAGTCCAAGAAGGTCATACTTTGGGAACACCTGGGTGGAGTATGTACCTTGGAGAGACAATGACTATGGTGTCTATAAGTCATGTGTCTCGCCAACATTGTAGCCCATTGTCTCGTTGAGAGATGGGGCTATTAGTCAAGGCCTTGCATTAGGACAATGCTGGTTGATATGATGCTATACAGATGCGATTACCAATCCGATTCTTCTTATGAGATTCTTCAGTTTGAAAGTGACCATGTACATTTATGAATACCTCCCTAGTTAAGAGGGGTGTTGAAAAGTGTAACTAGGATCAGTCTTCATATTAACTATGTAATTATGTATTTAGGTAAAGAGGAATACAAAGATAATAAAATGTATTTTTTTTATACTTGCTTCATGGGTTTCATGAGAAAGATTTTTATTATAGGTCATAGACTTCTTCTTGATGTCTATTAGGGATTTGTCTTCTGGTCATAAATGTACAAATTAAAGAGTCATGTTTATGAAGATTCAAGTCACACTTGTATGCCTCAAGACCTTGCCAAATGAAGCTTGAAGAGATGGCATAAATAATGCTCCAGATCAATGTTGAAATATCTCCTCAAGACAGCCTATGAACAGTGGACAAGTCGGCTCATAAACCCCTGATCAAGTTGGTTTCATAACCTATGGACAGGTCGAATAATTTACAGGTTGGAACAACTATATATACCCCTGTGTATTGCGCAGAAAAAAACATAAACACAACTTCGACTCCTCTGTGATTTTCGGTCTAGATTTCAGTGATGAGCATGCAAATTGCTCTGAAGCAAATTGCGGATACACCTGTGGTTGATGTGGATTTCAGAGAAGATTAAAGTGCAGGTTAAGGACAAAGTTACAGCGCAGACTTCTCTGAGGTAATTAATGTGTGAAGAACTCTGAGACTAGTGTGGATTCATCTATGGTAAAGGAGCGGATTTCAGAAAGGATACAAGTGTGGACAAATCTGAAATTCCACAGCGTGATCAAGCATGAAGTGTAGACCTGTTTCATGAACTGTTAAAGCAGTGAATGCTAATATGTGTGATATAGTTGTGCGGTCAATACTACACCTGCTATCTAAGTAAAACAAGAAGTGCGGATGATTCACGGTGATAAGATACATCTAAGTTAAAGAGCTGAAGTCTGATTTAAGGATAGAAGGAAGGTAAATCTTCCTATATTCAGTACACAAAAGGAAAGTAATATATCTCAAGTGAAACAAGAAGAAGTATGTTGATAACTGAAGACTAAATCAAGGAAGATATAATTAGAGACCGAGTTCTCTAGTGGTGGTGCAGGTCAGTGCAAGTTGATGCAGAAGAGAAGTATCATCGTTGTGAGCATACTATGAAGCATTGACAAGGTCTTGGAGGCATTCCTAGGTCAAGGGTCTGATTCTTGGTCATGGTACTTGTCATTTGAATATCTATAAGAAGAATTCCTTACGGGTTTTCCTCTCCAAGAGGGAGAGGTTTTGCCCTGGCTCTAGGAGCCTAATTTTTGTGTCTCGTGTGTTATCACTCCAATAATTCTCAAAAGTTGTGAGATTTTTTATTTTAGTTTTAAAGAATATTAGAGGTAACCACAAACCTACCTTTAAGCCTTAGGATCTAGCCTTCCTAATGCTCAGAGAGGGCTCTCTCTATATGATTTATCTTTGTTGATTGTATTTGATTTTAGGCTAGTTATGTAGTGTAAATTAGTTTTGGGTTTTGATTTAATTTGGTGGTGAAATCACTTACTTAGATGGATAGATGTAGGTCTATAATTCCATTGGGCTAATGGAGTCAATGTGTCAAGCAATCAGATCATGATCAAGTTCTAAAGGGAAATGTTTACAAGGCAAGATAGTTGAGTCACTTCAGATCTTCAAGGTTGATGGTGAAATGGTTTTGATTGGGATAAAAGAGCAATTAAGGGTTCTTAAATCCGGATTATGAGTGAAAAGGCAGAGGTCAATTGAAACTAGGGAGCAATTAAGGGTTCCCTACAAACATTAACAGATCCTCAAAAATCTACTACTGCCAAGACAACAAATTCTATTAAAACAACAATTTCAGATCCAAAAACATCTGCTGATCCAAAATCAACTGATCCTAAAACAACCACTGCTAAAACAGCTTCTGAAACCACAAAATTTGCCAAAACTTCTACTGCATCTCAAACTGTCCCTGAAAAGAAAAATAAAGGCAGTAAGACAGTAGAAATACAAAAAGAAAATGAAAAATCAACTGTAGAAAAAGAAGACAAACCCACCCAAACTACAGTTACAAAAGAAGAAATAATTCAGCGAGGAAAATGACAAGCACCATTCAACATCCAAGCTGAAATTGCCAAACTGAAGATACAAATTCCTTTGATAGAGTTGGTAAAACATGACCTATACAAATCACATATCACTGAGACTTAAAATATGAATGATGGAGAAGATTCAATTAATTTGAGTGATGATCAACCAGAACTAATCTTTGGTCCTGAAGTTAATGGAAAACACCAAGAGGGAGGAGTTTCTCCTTTCTACATTAGCTTAACTCTTCATGATCAGATTTTACATAATGCAATGCTATATTCAGGGGCTTCACACAATTTGATGCCAAAAGCAATAATGGAAACCTTGAATTTAGACATCACTAGACCTTATAAAGATCTCTTTTCATTTGACTCCAGTAAAGTGAAATGTTTAGGCTTGATAAAAGATTTATGTGTTACTTTAGTTCAATACCTTGGGAAAAGCATAGTCATGGATACTGTAGTAGTTGACATCCCTCCTAAATATGGAATGCTATTATCTCGCTCATGGGGAGCTAAACTGCAGGGATCTCTACAACTAGATATGTCTTATGCAACAATATCAGTTTTTGGCCAACCCAATAAACTTTACAGAGAAACATTAATTAAGTACATGGTTAGTAGTGTAGAAAGACCTCGAAAATATCATATTTACTCTACACCTACTGATATGGACTCATTCAATTTTGTAATTCTGAAATTGGCATTGATAACAACATTGAACTAAAACAGAAAAAGAAAGCACTAGACAGTGACAACATTTTTCATGAATCAATGTGGCACTTAGATTTTGATGGATCAGTTAACAAATTAAGAGCAGGAGCAGGAGTTTGGATACATAACATGGAAAACAATCATGCAGAAGGTCATGCTTTTAGATTAAATTTCAAATGTACAAACAACATGGCTGAATCTGAAGCTCTTATTTTAGGACTGCAGATTGTTAGAAATTTAGGAGCCAAAAGGATGTCAATCATGGGAGATTCTGAGTTAATTGTGAAATAGATAAGAGGAGAATATTCTGTATATAATCCAAGATTAAGCCAATATAGAGAAACTGTTTTAGATCTCATTAGTGAATTGCTTGAATGTGACTTTGCTGCAATTCCTAGAAAACAAAATATACAGGCACATAGCTTAGCAACTTTTGCTAGCACCTGTAATCTGTCTTTTCAACCAAATCATAAATATACAGCAGAAGTTAAACACAGGCCTACAATACCAGATAATCTAAAATATTGGCAAATATTTTCACAGGATGAACAAATTTATCATTTCATGAATGCTGAAGGAGAATTTCATAATTGTAACATAGACACAAATTGTACAGTAGATCAAACTATAGATAGTGAGATTGATATAAACAGATGTAAATAACTTAGATTTTACTAAAACCACTAAATTTACTCAAATAGAAATAGATAATTTAGAGAAAGTAGAGATTGAAGAATTAGCAGATGATGATTTTGACATTTTAAATCTTAAGAACAACTTTTTACCTAAGGGATTAGCCCCTTTAGAAGATCTTTTTTATTCTAATGATGTTGCAAGGAAACCAAAGATGGAACCATTAAGATCTGTCATTGAAGAGTGCAATACATGAACAAAATTAAAGCCTAAGATGATAAAACTTTCAAAAGCCTTACCTCAAGAAGAAAAAGTGAAATACAAAGCTCTGTTTAAGGAATTTCAGGATGTATTTGCATGGAGTTATGAGGACTTAAAATCCTATGATACTAGCATAATACAACACAAAATACCCATAAAAGAAGATCAAAATCCTTTCAAACAGAAGCTTAGAAGAATCAATCCAGTGTTGATGCCTTTAATTGAAAAAGAGGTTAAGAGAATGTATGAAGCCCAGATAATTGCACCAATCAGATATTCTGATTGGGTTTCAAACCTAGTTCCCACTAGAAAAAGCATTGTGGGAGATCGATCGTGTGTTGATTTCTAATTTAAATAAAGTGTCCTTAAAAAAAGATAACTACCCTCTCTCAAGATGGATCACATTTACGCAGGGTGGCCGGGTTCTTCCAGATTTCTCATTGCTTGATGGACTCTCCTGACATAACCGTACTTTAGTTCAACCGTAAGGACCAACCTAAGACCTTTTACCACTCCTTAGGGTACTTTCATGTATGTGAAATGCCTTTACTAATGAATGTGGAGTCACTTTTCAAAGAGCCATGATGTAGCTTTGTGAAACTACGCATTTTCGAGATCCATCAGATGATATCAATCGCATTTCTCAAAGACTGACAATGAACATCTAGATCACCTCAGACAAGTGTTTATCAAATGCAAGAAATTTGGCATTTCTTTAAATCCTAAAAAGACTCTATTTGGACTGGAAGAAGGTAAATTGTTAGGACATATCATATCTAAAGAGGGAATTAGGATAGACCCAGCTAGAATAGAGGCCATTCTGAACATTAGTCATCCTAGGAATATTAAAGAGTTGTAAGCTTTCTTAGGTAAAATCAATTTTCTAAGAAGATTTATCTCAAACCTAGCAGAAATAATTAGAGAACTCAATAACATGTTGAAAAAAGAACATCTAGATCACCTCAGACAAGTGTTTATCAAATGCAAGAAATTTGGCATTTCTTTAAATCCTAAAAAGACTCTATTTGGACTGGAAGAAGGTAAATTGTTAGGACATATCATATCTAAAGAGGGAATTAGGATAGACCCAGCTAGAATAGAGGCCATTATGAACATTAGTCATCCTAGGAATATTAAAGAGTTGCAAGCTTTCTTAGGTAAAATCATTTTTCTCAGAAGATTTACCTCAAACCTAGCAGAAATAATTAGAGAACTCAATAACATGTTGAAAAAAGACTCAGTACTTAAATGGACTGTAGAGGCTAAGAAATCATTTGAATCAATCAAACAAGCCTTGACAAAAACACCAGCCCTAATAAGTCTTGATTTCAAAAAAGATTTTATTATTTTTTCCTTTGCTTCAGAACATACTATTGTTGCAGTCTTATTGCAGAAAAATCATCAAGGCTATGAGTAGCCCATTGCTTTTTTTAGCAAATCACTTAGAGATGCCACTTTAAAGTATAAGATAATGGAAAATTAGGCACTAGCTTTAGTGAAGGCTATCAAAGACTTTAGAGTGTACATCATTTATTCACATATCATTGCTTATATTCCAAATTTAGTTGTGAAGGACATTCTGACTCAGAATGGGCCTGCTAGTAAAAAAGGCAAATGGATTGCCACCATTTTGGAATATGACATAGAAATTAAGCCCACCATACTCATAAAAGGTCAAGGTTTAGCCAAACTCGTCGCTGAATCAAATTGTCATGCTTTAGATATTAATTTTGTTGCCCAATTAGATGATCAGGAAGAGATAGCGACTCTAAAGATCAGTGACGCCATTTCAGACTCACCATGGTATGCAGATATTATATTTGTATTACTAAATTTATAAGCTCCTCCTGGATTATCAAGAACTAAAGCTAGATTTTTAAATTTAAAGGAAATGAAGTTTTGTATCATAGACAATGCATTGTTTTGGAAAGATCATGGTGGCATTTTGTTGAATTGTTTGCTTAAAGAAGAAGCTGATAAATTTTTGGAAGAGTTTCATGCAGGTGACTGTGGAGGACATCTTTACTGGAAGACCACTGCAGATAAAATATTGAGAGCTGGTTTTCACTGGCCTACATTGTTTGCAGATGTGAAAAAGTATGTGACCTCCTATCACAAGTGCCAAATCTTTGAAGGAAAGAAAAAGCTGCTACCTTTACCCCTTAAACCCATCTCCACAGACATGTCTTTTCAGCAATGGGGTCTTGACTTCATTGGTGAAATTCACCCTCCATCCTCAGCCCAACACAAGTGGATTTTGACAGCCACAGACTATTTCACTAAGTGGATAGAAGCCATACCTTCCAGGCAAGCCACTGACACTGTCATAATCTCATTTTTAGAAAACAACATACTCTCAAGATTTGGATGCCCCCAAAAGATCATCACTGATAATGCAGCTGCATTCAAGTCCAAAAAGATGATTGACTTATGTAATAAATACCACATTACCCTTGTCCATTCCACTGCTTATTACCCTCAAGGTAATGGCCTTGTTGAATCCTCCAATAAAAGCCTTGTGAATATCATCAAGGAACTACTAGAAGACAATAAGAAAACCTGGAACAAAAGGTTAGTGAATGCCTTATGGGCAGATAGACTTACCACAAAGAAATCTATTGGTACATCCCCTTACCAGCTTGTTTATGGGATGGATGCTATTTTTTCATCTTCTTTACGAGTACCAGTAATGAAGATAATCCAAGAATTGCAGGTAGAGACCAATGATATTCAAAGAAGGATAAACCAAACCATACACTTGTAGCAAACCAGGGAAGATGTCTATCTCAAGTCTCAAGTTGTTCAAGAAAAGATTGAAAAGATATTTGACAAGAAGACTAAGGAAGATGATTTTAATATAAGTGACAAAGTTTTAAAGTGGGATTCCAGGAGAGAGGATAAAGGTAAACATGGGAAATTTGATTTCTCATGGAAAGACCCTTATGTTATTTATGGTTACAGAGGTAACAATGCATTCTTTTTGAAGGAGTTGGATGGATCAGATCTGCCAGGAGGACCTATCAATGGTAGAATGTTGAAGCATTACTATTCCCGAGAATAACAGTAGTTCACTTTGTTTACTTTACTCATTGTACATAACATTGCAGATTTTAGATTGGATTGGATGTTTTTCTAGCAAAGTTGAAGCCCGGAGAGAAAGCCTTAAGCTTTGAAGGATAAAATATCATAAGTATAAATAATGCAGAGCTCAGAAAACAGATCCAAGGCCAGCACAATCAAAATTCAAAGGCTACTAGTCTCAAGGTTCTTGACATTTCACTAGGAAATGTCATCCCCATGTGGAGCCACTGTTAAGGTCCTATAATAATAGGATTCATAATTTTGATTTGACTTTGATTAGTCTTGTAATATGTACATACTTTGCTTTCTGCAAATTGTTTTCCCATATTAGAAAAATAAAAAATGTAAAGAGGGTAAAAGTCCTAAAAAAAAAATCAAAGGACTTGAAAGAAAAAATATAAAAAAGAATATGAAAATGGACCCCAAACAAAAAGAGATAAAAATAAAACATGAAAGTGATGCAAATCCAAATGCCACTACTATTTACTTTTTACTGCAAAATAAATATTGTGTGCAAATTGTTAAAATGCCACAATCCATGAAGGTTAAACAACTCAATCTTAACCTCTCATGCTTTAAATTTCATGTTGTTAGATAGAGAATAAAGATCTAGTCAAACAGTTTAATCTTGGCAGATCAGTAGTTAGGTAGAGAATAATAAGGAGCTCAATAGCGTAATCTGAGCCCTTGAAAGAAATAAAGATAGAATTAGTTAGTTTGTTGTTTTAAAATAAAAATGAACAAGGGTTTGCAAGCTCAAATGCACCCATGAAAATGAAGAAAGAATGTTAGGGTAGCAGATGGGTAGGTACAAGCAACTTTTACAATCATGGATAAGCAGAAAATTGGTCATTTCATTTACTAACTCCCTTCAAAAAACATCCCCTTGTAAAAATACTGCATCCCCTCCATTTTCATTCTTTCCCCTTCATTTTCCCTTTTTTCCCATTATCATCCATTTTCCTTTGCAAAAATCCCCTTTTCCTAAGTTTAAAACACATTTTACTTAAGAAAAGCAAAAGCCCTTTAACTAATCTCCCTTTACCCAAAAATACCCAAAAACCCAAAAAAATACTTTATCCTAAGTGTAAATGTTAAAATATTATGTTGGGACCCATTATGAACAAATCTACTTCCAACATCAGATTTTACACTATACTTAGTGTATTTTGACATCCCGCAAATACATTTATTTATTAACATAAACTTATATATTAACTCCTTATATATACCCTTTAGCCCGTATTCATATAATTCATTTATATATTATTTCCCACCCATATTTTAATTTTAACCTATGTTCTATTTCCCCACATGTTATATAACCCCTCACCCCATAGGTTAAAATTATTAAAATCGGCTTATATACCGGTCCCACTATATATAATCCCCGCCAGTTATAAACTTACATCTACATGCATCCCATTTGTTAAATACATTAGTCTCCGCCTATCATTATACACTCCAAACTATGTATTAAACCTTAGTTTAAAGACATACTAAACCTCCCGCTTCGTTGAAACCCCAGGCCCCACGCCATCAAACCTTGCAACTCTATTGCACAATCCGAACCGTCCGATCATCATCTACCAAATCCGACAGCAGTTATCCCTTGTCACACATTCCTTAGCGCGATGGTTACCGCACCCTGAACCTTGCGATAAGCGTGGTTTTCGACCTTTCTCTCCCCTCTACGTGTCTTAATTGTATTAGATCACACCAATCAAACTAATTCCGCTTACCACCTTTGAACCCTGTGAAAACTGTTTCGCTGTTTTTTCCTCCCCCGTGCCCAAGCCACTCATCCATTTGAATTGACCGCCATTCAATGCATTCACTGTTGAATGAAAACGCTTATAAATCGTCCATTTGCACTCTTTTTACTCTTTTGTTACCGTTTTCACAAAGAAGAAGCATTGCAAACCAAAAAGACCGCTACCGACTCTATTTTTTAGCCCAAATGAAACATAATTCACCAATTTGATTGCTACAACTGCTGAAAAAGTCATCCAAGTGCTATAAAGACCAACAAAAGCTTCTGAAAGCTTTCTACAACCTCTAGAACTCTCCTGCAAAGCAAAACTTCAGTTTTCCCATGTATTCTTCAGAAGAACAGACTCATTCATCGATCTAAAAGAGTAATACAGTTAATCAAATCATTTAGGAACCTTTGAACCTAAAGAAAACACATTTTGCTTCCTAAATCCTTCATTGTGTAAACCCTGAGCAATCCTTTCACAGACTCTGAAACCCTGGACTATTAAAAATCATAGATTGAGTAAACTGAAGAAGTTTAAGACATCTACAGACCTAAGAAAGCCTTTTGTGACCTTCAAACCCTTTCCTATAGTACTTAGGCATCCTTTTTGCATAAAATTGATGTCTTGAGATTGTTTTTTATCACAGAAAGTGCACTATAAACCCTAGATATCTTTTGCAGAAATTCTAAAGTCCTACAGTTGCTCTTTTGTTACAGAAATTACATCTGGGTAATTGAATGAATTTAAAAACCTTTTTGCAGATAATAGATAACCCCTGTTCTATTCAAATCCTTCTGCAAACTGTCATAACTTCCAGAGGTGTTCTTACAGGCCTAAATCAGGGTTTCTAAGGTCAAAAGAGTATTGAAATTGGTAAATTAAGCAAAGTAATGGCTTCCAAAAACATTCTAGCAGTGAATCCTCTACAACCCCCTGTTGTAGATGTAGAGCATTTTCCCCTAGCTGATATAGACTTCAAAATTACTGATACAGTAACAGAGTTCAACCTTCTTGAGCTCCACTGCCAGAGCCAAGAAAAATCCATAGATCAGGTTGATGAAGTGTTCATCTGGGAATCTAATTTACCAAAATATGTTGTTCCTCATACTTACCAATGCCTAGAAGTAATCAGACTCTGCCAATCATGCTACTTCCCTGATCAGAGAGCCATAGTAAACCTTGAAAAAGAAGTCTTGTTTACTATTACAACAGATTCTATCAATCAAATGCTTCAGATACAACCTGGACCAGATGAAGTTCCTTTGTCCATGGAAGCCCTCACTCAGTTATACTTGAATCTGGACTTTCCTAAGAGGTTCCAGATTTTCCAAACCTTCATGCCTTCTTAAGTAGAAATTCCCAAGTTAAATCCTCCATACTCTTCTGCTAAATTCTCTAAAAGGACAAGACATATCATTTCCATGTTGTCTTTCATTCTTGGCTACTTTACAGATGAACATGTTGATGTTGCAGTGTTAGGTTTTCTATCAACTTTCACACTTGGTCAGCCTCCTCCTCCCATTTTTAACTTTGCCCAATATATTGCTGACAATATCCATGAGCAATTGGTCAAAATGCCTTCTGAAGTCATTTTCAAGTACTCTTCATTCCTATTTCACATGTTCCTATATTTTCAGTCTGAGAAATTCAATATAAATCTTCAGAAGCTTGATGTGGAAGGAAATCCTCAATCAGTCATATTTTGGACTTCCTTGATAAGGAAAGATTCCAATGAGTTCACCTATTCAGAGTTTATAGATTCCTTCATTCATCCTTTGGTAAATTTGTTGAACAGCAGCATACAGCCCAGAATTAGTAATGAAATCAAAAAGGTCCTGCAATTGTCTGAGCATAATAGGACAGGTGATTAGTACTTGTACCAAAATCACACTGAAATAAGAGTTTATGGATCAAGTCTTATCCCTTATAAACTGCCAAAATACCTCCCTATGAGGTTATTTTCCCTGGAATATATAAGGCAGATTATAAATTCAGATGCAGTCAATTTCTTAATAGCAAAGAAGAAAACACAGTTCAAGTTGAAGAACCAAGTTGGCCCTTTTATCTATAATAATAGAGAGGTATGTCCAGAGGTAGAAAAACAGTTGTAGGAGTTCAAGTTCAGTCCTAGTTTCCTATGGTATTATGATCCCCATGGTGTTATTAGTAAAATGAGAGTTAAATGCAAATTGAATCCATATGTACATGAGAAAAAGCCAGAGATTGAGAAATTCTCAAACCAATCTAAATGGTTAGAGAACACATTGGTAGAGGCAGAGAAGCAAAGTGATACTAGTCAAAATTTGCAAACTCCAGCCCAAGAAGACAGAAACGTGAAGAGAAACAAAGAGGAAGGATCCTATATAGTAGAGACTACAACAGAGACTAAATTCAAATTGAGATAGAGTAAAAAGCCAAAGATAAATCCTAAAAAAGCAGAAAAGGACATGGACATCAAAGAAAGATACAAAGAAATCAAAGTCAGAAATGAAGAAATTAAGACATAAATATATTCAGTATCTGAAACAAACTCCTGGCATCCAGAATAGGTTACTTTCAGCCTTTGACTAAAAAAATAAAAAGATGCAGATGTCATTTCTCCAACCTACAGTTCAGACTCCTAAATCATCCTCAGATTATAAAAAGATAGAGTTTTTAGTCCCAGTCCAGGATATTCATCCTCTGGATCAAATTGAATTCCATAAGTAGGCAGGAGAGAAGATTTATTCTACAATGACCACCAAAGCTATGAGTGCACAGAAACTTCAAAAAACTCTGGTAAATGTAAGAGTTCAACTCAAATTGGAGAAAGCATCTTCATATGCAAAGGACACTAGAATCAAATCCTTGGAAGAACGAGCAATTGAAGTAGGATATGATCCTCAAAATATAAAAGCTACAGAGGAATTGATCAAAAGAAAAATGCAGACATTGCTGCACTTAAGAAACAATTGAAGTTGCCCCCTACAGAACATCCTCAAGCCAAGGAGGTCTTACAGGATACCAATCAAAAAGATGAGATGATGAATCTCATTTTACAGTTAACAGCTCAGATAAAGGAAATGGAAATTGAAATGGACAAGTTGGTCCATGAGAAAGAAGCCAAAAAAGCAGAGGAAGTTCCTGCCACTGTCATCCCTCTAGTCACAACAGTTGTACCCTCTACTTTGGCAAAATCACTGACTCCTAATGTCCCAATGGCCACATCACTTCCAGTTACTTCATCTACAACTTCAACCATAGAATCTTCAACAACAGCAGCACAACACACAGATGAAGCAATCAAACTAGTAAAGGCTATGCAAGATATGTCTATTCAGACCAATGAGATAAACAGATTAAAAGAACAGCTCAAAAATCTTGAAGATGCTAAGAAACTTGCTCAAATAAATGCTAAGAATGAAGAACAAAAAGCCAACAGATTAAATGAGCAACTGAAAAAGTTAGAAAAAGAACTCACACTGAAGGAACCAATGGCACATGTCAAGCAGTAGCTATGGTCCAATATCATTGAAGCAGTCAATGATATTTGGCCATCCATACAGGTCATATATGAGCATAAAGACTTAGTGAAATCAGCAAGAGAAGCAATCTAGAAGATCAAAGAAGAGCTTGGTAAGAAACCTGAAGAAGCTCTTGAAATCATCAAGTTTCCTAATTCTAAAAATAGATAAGAACTAGAAGAGATTGGAATTAATGACAGAACAAAGACCATCCTAGAAGTTAAGAAGATAATTTCCAAGAAGAATTTGATGACACAGTTAGAGGAGAAATGCCAGAACTTACAGCACGAAGTAAAACAATTATTTGTGAACAAACCAACATTCTCAAAGTATACTGAAGCTGATGAAAACTTCAAAAGGATGATGAAGATAAAACTGCCAGAGACAGAATTCTGGGAAAAACTGACTGATCTACTATGAAATCAAATTGCAGTAAGCACAGAGCAGTGAAAGTAAAAAAGCAGAGCTTGTTGTTTTACATCACCATTTATAGTTTACAGTGAAAGAATATCAAGATAAAGAGAATCAAATGAAAGAGTATCAGTTCCAGATCAAAAGTTGAAAGTGAATCAACAATTACAAAGAAAAGATGAAGTTGCCAGCGTAAAAAACACCTCATTGTCCAGTTGCAGCCTTTGTTGAACTGCAAAGAGATAAAGCAATAACAAAATCAAGACAGCAAACCATTTAATTCAATAAAAAAGGGACAGCTAGCATTAGTTAGAAAGTTGTCACTATCTTCTTGCATGAAGATATTTCTTTTCCATAAATAATTCCTAAGTTTGTTCTAGGATATTTTGTATGAGTTTTTGTATAAATACTTCTCATTTGGAAGTATTGAGTGTGGATGAATTGCTGAACATTTTTGTAGTTGTATTATTCTGAACCTAAGGATTTTTTGTACCAATTTCAAGTCAGCAGATTGGATCACAGCAATAAAGTATCATATTACAGGATTCATGTGTTGGGCCACTACAGTGAAATATTTTCACTTGTTACTTTGTCAATTTCTTATGTTTTTCATCTATACTTGAATGTGTTATAAATCTAAATGACAAATCAGGAATTGTTATTTCAGAATATGTTAAAAGCACTCTGTTTTGACTGATTATCATTTATATGTTTTCTACTAATATCTAGATTAGGGAACCCTTAATTTCTCCCTAGTTTCGATTGACCTCTGCCTTTTCACTCATAATCCAGATTTGAGAACCCTTAATTGCTCTTTTATCCCGATCAAAACCATTTCACCATCAGCCTTGAAGATCTGAAGTAACTCAACTATCTTGCCCTGTAAACATTTCCCTTTAGAACTTGATCCTGATCTGATTGTTTGACACATTGACTCCATTAGTCCAATGGAATTAAGGACCTACAACTATCCATCTAAGTAAGTGATTTCACCACCAAATTAAATCGAAACCCAAATCCAATTTACCCTACATAACTAGTCTAAAATCAAATACAATCAACAAAGATAAATCATATAGAGAGAGCCCTCTCTGAGCATTAGGAAGGCTAGATCCTAAGGCTTAAAAGAAGGTTTGTGGTTATCTCTAATATTCTTTAAAACTAAAATAAAAAATCTCACAACTTTTGAGAATTATTGGAGTGATAACATCGTGTATTTTGATAATTGACTTGATGAAAGACAAAATAAGCTAAAGAAGAGAACACATAAGTAACTCAAGTAAGCTCTTAAGTAATTATCAAGAAGAGAATTTGAATTAATCACCAGCCCTTTAAATTCTCAAGACTTCTTCTCTCGAACCCTAACATTGTCGATGCCCTCTGCTTCCTCTGCCCTGCAACTCTCCCTCTAAAATCGAATTCTATTCCTTCAAAATCTGACTTCCTTCGGGTTACTGAGTGTATGCCCGGTTTGCCTTCCAAAAGGCCCTCAAGTCTTCTTTTATAATCTTTCATTGACAAATCAACGGCCCATATTAGAAGTCTAATCAATGGCTAAGATTAAATATTGACTTGATCTTCGTTCTTTAAAAGATTCACACTTTGTTTTATTAATACCCATTAATTATTTAATTTCCCTAAGTTTAGACTTAGGGTCCTTATTAAAATAATTAATTATTTTAATAAAACATAAACTGAGTGGAATTTCCATGAACGAATTCTGGGTTCTTTAGAATGATGGTGTCCAAGCCTCCTGACAAATTTTGAGACTTAGATCACTTTCCGATGCTACAAAATCAACACTCTATCTTACACATCAAGATCTTTCCCTTCCCTGAGCAGTTAATCAAAGAAAAAATCATAAAAGGCAAAAGACATATAAATAAGGATGGAAAAAACAAGGCTGGGGCACCTCATGTACCACAATTTCTCCCTCCTACACATTATACACCCAGGTGTGGGATTCCCTTTCTCTAGCTACCCTTGTGCCCCAATATGTGGCTCAGGATTGCCACTCTCATTCCCTATTCCATTTCACCTTTTTATTACATGCGTAATATCCCCAAATGGTAAAATGACAATAATACAAGCAGCAATAGACTAAAACTACAGAAAAATAAATTACACCATCAACACATAAGAAATTGAAGCCAAAAGATGAGCTGAGCCATTTTATTAATGTCGAGAATTGAGTACAAAAGAGGTGTTGGAATAGGTGCACTTGCGCCTACTCAAGGCAGGTTGGAATACTTCTCAACCCAAGCTAAAATGACTCTGCAACTGGCTCTGTGTGGCTCTGGTGCTGCACTGCTCTGCCCAGAAATGTTGTTGCTAGCTGACTTTGGGATGCTAGTTTGGCTGCTTCCACTACTCAGAAAATTTCAGGCTTTTAACCCTAGACTCTACTCACAAAACCCACGAAGGAATTGGCCAAATGTTGACCCCGAAATTTCCGCACTATTTTCCCCTAGCTCCTACTAGCTGTTGGCTGAGTTACGATCTATGTTTGACACCTCAAACCTGCCCAGAAAATTCTGCCAAATTAATCTTGGATTCTTCTCAATAATCCTAGAAAAAACCCAGAAAGGTTCATCCTAGTTTTGACCTCGAAAATTGGCCCTCTTGGGCTTGGCTCACCCAAATGTTGGGAAATTTGACTCCTAGCTAGAACTGCTGGTAGATGTCTCCAAAATGCGTCCAAAATCCCTGGTAGGAGGTGGCTAGTCTCCCCTTCAAATCCTCCTGCTGAACTCCTCTTCTCTCCCACACTCCTGACACTTCCTTTAGACTGCACTGCACAATCACTGCGTAGTCTCTGCTGCCTCTACGCACTCCTGAAGGGACTACACACTCTTGCTGTTGTTGCTGCTATGTCAAATCCTCACCAAAATTGTGGAAATACTCTCCTGAGCGAGCACTCGAAGTCCCCCGAGGTAGAGGTTGAGATCTCCGCCTAACAATCTCGTGTGCTAAACAACGCGACAGACTTGGCACCCGACACAAGCATGCTATGTCAAGATGACAATCAAAATAGAAAATGAATAGATGAGGAAATAACTTGCCTTCACTTCCTTTTATCAATTGAGCCCCCAACATTCCCTTGAGCCCACGATGGACTGCACAGTCCCCTCATCGAGCTACTCACTGCGTTGCCCCCATAAAGCCTCTCCCACCCTACAAACTAGGGAGATGCCTCCAAATCAAACGCTGGCCACATGGACCCCACTAAGGCTACATTTTTCCTTGTGAACTATAGGAGTAGGCTATAGTTTTTGCCTTAATTATTAATTGTGGGTCCCGAGTCCCGGCCCACCTTATTTCTGCTTGACATTAGAAACATCAAAATTTATCAAAAATTAATATTCTAATTAGAAAAAGTGCTAATTAGGGATATTACAGTCCTCCCCGCCAAAAATTGCTTGTCCTCAAGCAATGCCTGAACAAGCATCCTTTCTAGCTCACACTCCCCATTGTCACTGCAAAAATGTGCCAGGGTCCTAGATGTGCCACTGTATCATCCCTGACCTCTGCATCTCCCTAATATGAAGGGATACCTCAATACCCAGATCCTAAGCCATCATTTCCAACATGAAGCTCCCCCTGCTCCACTCACCATCCTGCCAAGAACAAGTAGCAGAAGCCCTTTGAACACCATCAGTGAGTAGGGAATCATGATAATATGGCACTATGCCCAACTCCTCATGAATTTTCCCTACCAAGTAGTCCATCACATGCACTCCAAGAGTAAACCCTCGAAGATACCATCTAATCCCTGTAGAGATAGAGTCTTGCTCACATGAGCCCCTCCTGCTATCATCCCGCTAACCAACCTGCCATGTAGATGCTAATGAAGATCTTCCATTGGGTTTGGCTCACGCAACTGTTGACTCGCTAAAGCCCAATGGAAGATCCACATGATCTCCCTATGTAGTATACAGCTCATCCCTAAAGGTTATCGAGTTGTGTAGAGCTGTAATGCTCAGGTCCCCTGCTAATCTCAGAGAGGTGCCACCATGTTGAACGTGTGCCACTCTGACTATGAGATACTCCCTATCGTGCGCAGACTGTATTCCTCTCTCTTGGGGCCTTGTGGCGAAAAAATTGTGAAGGATAAGCTCATCCTGCCCACGCATCTCCATGATGTTGATATCTATCCCTCCACTGCCAATCATGACCCTGAGCAATAACATGATAAGTCTGCCTTGCCTTGCACTGGAGGTATCAGTGCTCCCCCACGTGTCAAACCCAAGGTGGACTCGATCACCCTCTGCCATGTCCCTACTCATCAAAAAGTGGAGTGATCCACCTGCCCAACGATTCCCTGGATCCCCCAACCTTACTAGGAGCTCACAACTCCCACTCCTCACGAGATGCCATTGCGTAGCACTGCTACTTGCTAGAACCCATCTGGCCCTCATCTCCGACCCCTGTATGTATCCCCTAGGTGGACCGCAAGTATTAGGAGTATGTCCCACGCATGCGTACCTGTGCTGCTCCTACGAGACCACGTAGTGAAATCCGCTATCCCAACTCCTGATGATACCCCTGGACACCACTCGGAGTCTGGGTACCCTCCTGTAGTCGAAGTCTACCATCCACTGTCCCTCAAATGTGAGCCCAAGGGAGGAACATATGATACCTTGGCAATCAACCACACCATCCCTAAGCCTGTACCCGTCAACTCGTGCACCTACCAAGTGTCTCAACTGGAGAGTCCCCTCCCGGCTCATGACATGCGGTATCTCATCCAACTGCCTAGGGTGAGCCTCCCATGCCTTATTGTCGGAATGGAGTGTGTCAAGGGGCACCAACCAGTTACCAAACACTCCGCGACCGTAAGCAACACTAGAGGATGATGGGTGGGTATGTCCCAAAGGGTATGATCAAGAGTCTACCTGAATGCTCAAGAGTAATCCTCCGGACGACACTCTCTCTGCCTTGGATCTGCTGATAACACCCTCGTATCCCTCTCTCTGTTAGATGTGGTGTCTCCAAATGCTCAACAAGATCCTCATTGATCCTAGGTGAGTTGCATCCCATGGTACACCTAATGCCCCTGCCCATAAGTCCCCTTGGGGGCAATGCTCCAAGAGCCCACTGCGCCACATCATGTGTCACTGCATACCACGAAGTGTCTCCACACTCCTCGACATGCCACTGTATGTTGCAACCTGTCCCTGTACACCACCGGATACCCCGGGCTACGGCTATACCATCCTGTATCGTCATGTATCCCTCCTGTGTCACTGTACCTATCACTCCCCACATGTACCCAATGCGATGTGAGGCACTCCTACTCCACAACGCAGTCCGACATACTACAACACACCCCCATGCATCTCCATGCTCCTGTGCAGGCCACTTCTCCTTGCTGCATAGCCCTGCACACCCCTGGATGTTATGGCCTAGCATTGGGTTTGTATGCATCAGTCTACATCCCTCGACATGCCACTGGACCCTATGACATAACTCTGTGTAGTCCTGTGTATTAGTGCCCACTGCCATACCACCTTGTAACGTATGGTATCCTGCATGGGCCAAAATATCCACCACTCTGCTAGTAAACCCTCCATGATGTGGCTACATCTCCCCATCTGCTATGAAGGACCGGAGTGACTCGACTCCTCACATGCCAATGAAAATGACACCACTGCGCCTATCCTCCATAGCTCAAGTGTCCCATATACCGATGAGAGAGCACTGTCTCTATGTAATGCGCTGTCTGGTGGCCTGACGGTACCACCTCCTCCTACCAACTCCTGCCAAAGTAGGCTAATCACCCTATGACTCTGTGCACAATCAATAAGCTGGGATAACTCATGAAAAGTGTATTCCCTCCCTATCGAACCATCCTGTCACTAGGGTTGTCCGAGTCTCTGATAGAGATCTGAAAATGTGTGTGCGCCCAAAAATCAGATCCATCGCACAACTACTACCATCACCTACTGACTCTATGATGTGATGGGAAATCCCACTTGAATCCCAACAACAATCTAGCCCTCTTGTTCTACTGGTAATCCATGGACTCTTGTGAAATGTGGCCAACTACCTAGCTTGGCCCATGGGGTACTAGCTCAGTATCTCTTGCCATCCAACCCCAAAGGAGGGATCGAATGTGCAATCCTTTGTGGAAGGAACAAGCCCTCCAAGCTGGTGTGGTGTCATGCTCAGCTCATGTCACTCAATCCTGCTAACCTGGCCATCCCCTTGGGTATGTCTAGACAACTCTACCTCCCTCAATTCAATGTGTAAGGGTGGGCTAATAATGCTGCAGTCCCTGCCAGTGTGCCTCTGGAGCGAACTACGTTGGAAACCCAACGCGTGACCTCTCTGTTGCTCCTCATCAATGGATAGCCCAACGGATGGTTGCACATCCTCCTCCACCATGGACTCAACACGAGCCTCCCACTGCTCAAACAACCCAACATGCAAGACGTGATCATCAGTCTCATTTTGAAGCTCTATCACAGACCGATATTCCTCATTAATGGTTGTGTGCTCCACTACCTCCTCCAATTTGTCCACTAGGGCTACCAAGGGGAACTCCATCAGAGGTGACTACTGCGTCACTCTAGGTGTATCCTTGTGCTCCTCCTATGTCCCATTAGCCTCATGCTCAGCTGGCTCGAATGTATCTAGATGAACTCTCTCCTCAATGTGTATGTTCTCTCTCATCTCGTCACTACATCTACCTCCCACCTTTGTTTCATCAAGGGGGGATACCTCTCTTGGCACCTCACCCATCTGTTGTGTGTTGTTATCACCCAAAAACTCGAACACAACCCCAGTCATCACCTCAATGGATGGCACTACTGGAGTAGGCTCTACTGTCTCCACTAAGATGTCAACTGAAACGGTCAAGGAAGTCTCCAACACAGGTGACCCCTGCGTCATATTGGATGTATCCACTTGCTCCCCACAAACCTGTGTGGATGGTTGTACCCCCACAGCCTGTGCAACTCTAGTGTCTCTTCTATAAGGAAGAGGATAGAAGTCGTCTGATGCCTTCATCAATTCGGTCAATAATTTGCGGTAATTAAATCCCCTTTGTGCCATGGTTTGTCTATGGTTTAACCCGTCACTGTGTATACATGCACAAATCTTCCCTAATCTAATTGGTTACTCCACAGTTGGCCAAGATCATGGATCTGATACCATTGTAATATCCCCAAATGGGAAAACGACAGTAATACAAGCAACAATAGACTAAAACTACAGCAAAATAAATTACACCATCAATACATGAGAAATTGAAGCCAAAAGATGAGTTGAGCCATTTTATTAATGTCGGGAATTGAGTACAAAAGAGGCGCTGGAATAGGTGCACCTGGGCCTACTCAAGGAAGACTGGAATACTTCTCAACCCAAGCTAAAATGACTCTCTGCAACTAGCTCTGCGTGGCTTTGGTGTTGCGCTGCTCTGCCAAGAAATGTTGTTGCTGGCTGACTTCAGGCTGCTGGTTTGGCCGCTTCCATTGCTCAGAAAAATCTGGGCTTTTAACCTCGGACTCTACTCACAAAACCCACAAAAACCCGTGAAGTAATTAGCCAAATGTTGACCCTGGAATTTCGACCCTATTTTCCCATAGCTCCTACTAGCTACTTGCTGAGTTAGGATCTTTATTTGACACCTCAAACCTAGCCAAAAAATTCTGCCAGATTAATCTTGGCTTCTCCTCAATAAACCCAGAAAAACCTAGAAAGGGTTCATCCAAGTTTTGACCTTAGAAATTGGCCCTCTTGGGCTTGTCTCACCCAACTGCTGGGAAATTCGACTCCTGGCTGTAACTGCTAGTAGATGTCTCCAAAATGTTGCCAAAATCCCTAGCAAGAGGTGGCTAGCCTCCCCTCCAAATCCTTCAGCTGAACTCCTCTTCTCTCCCACACTCCCGACAGTTCCTCTAGACTGCACCGCGCATTTACTGCGCAGTCTCTGCTGCCTCTACGCAATCCTGAAGGGACTATGCACTCCTACTGTTACTGCTATGTCAACTCCTCACCAAAATTGTGGAACTAGTTCCACTCTCCTAAGCGGGCACTTGAAATCCCCTGAGGTAGAGGTTAAGATCTCCGCCTGAAGATCTCGTGTGCTAAACAACATGACAGACTTGGCACCCAGTAGAAGCATGCTATGTCAAGATGAAAATAAAAATAGAAGATGAATGAATGAAGAAATGAGTTGTCTTCACTTCCTTTTATCAATTGAGCCCCCAATGTTCCCTTGGGCCCACCATGGACTGTGCAGTCTCCTCTTCCAGCCACTCACTGCACTGCCCCCATAAAGCCTCTCCCACGCTGCCACCTAGGGAGCTGCCTCCAAATTGAATGTTGGCCACATAGGCCCTACTAAGGCCGCAATTTTTCCTTGTAAGCTATAGGAGTAGACTGTAGTTTTTCCCTTAATTATTAATTGTGGGTCCCGAACCACCTTATTTCTGTTTGACATTAGAAACATCAAAATTTTTCAAAAATTAATATTCTAATTAGTAGAGTTGCTAATTAGGGATATTACAACATGCCACCACCATTTGAGGGATGTACCTTGGACATAGTATCCCCTCTAAAGGTAGAAACGACCTAATAAGGTACCTGGCTAACTCCCTTTGGAGCTTGGATATATTAGCATATGCCAAATCCTACTATGGAAGGGCATGCCATTATGAAGTGTCCATGTGTTGTCCGTGGTTTGTACGCTCTTTTACACGATTACTTTAATGACTTGTTGTACTGGAAGGCTAGGGGACGCATTGGATCTTATGCATAATTCTAGATGGTGTCCATTTGGGTTTGGTCTCACTATACGGGGTCCTAACCGTCCAGAGGGCTACATTGGCACATATAGGGCATGTGTAGAGAGCCATGGAGCAATAGACAACACTCCATGGATCCCCATAGATGTTCAAGGATTGCTAGAGATCCACTTTTTGGACGAGGAAGGTGCATTTGGTATACTATGCCCAGCTGGCCCCACAAGAGCATCACCCACATGGCAAGTGTCCCAGGACCTGTACGATGACATGCCAACATTCATTCCATCATTTGAACCCTTACAGATGGTCTACAGGCATCTTCAACTCATATGGATACTCATGAGGTCATTGGTGTGCCCCCACACCCACTAGGAGCACCACAGGTTTACTATTGGGAGAACAAGGGGCCACCACCTTGTCCATCACTTTTTGAGGATTTTACTCATCATTATGACACTTATGGACCTTATCAGACCTCATTGAGGGCCTCACAACATGCATAAATTATTATTTGAGCTCCTGAGAGGCTTATTATTTTATTTGTGAGTTAGTTTGGTGGGTTTGTTAACAAAAGTTAGTTAATTTGCACATTATTTTATTTTTACGGGCTAATGTAGGCCCATTAGGCAAATCGAACTCCTTATTGGTGTATAAATAGGAGTTAGATGGATTCATTTGTATGATCACTTCGATTGGAATCTCTCTCTCATTAGAGAACTTCGCATTTTTCCTTAGAGGATATTTTTTGGATGATGGGTGAATTTTGATGTATGGATTGGGTTTTTTCTATCTTTGATCTTCTTATATTGCAAATGTGATGCTGGTTGGATATACTCTTTAACATTGTAAGTGAAAATTTAACACCATTTTTCGTTTTGCTACATACATTGGAACTTCTCTCTAATTAGGGCTAATTGTTGCATGTGTTTAATTGGAATTATGTGACTATTAACTTATTCTATGTATGGGCCATGTTGGATGAATGAAATGTCCTAGAGATTGTGTTAACTTGATAAGCATGAACCATTTGTATGAATTATAAATGCTTAAAAGTCAGTTTTCTTCTCTTTCCTCTAACATTGGATGAAGTTGACTTTTGGAGCCTCCTTGAGCAAGAAACAAAATCCGTCTTCATCATTCTCCTTGAATCCATATCCACAAGTAAAATCAGGCACTGGTACCTCAAAGGGTGATCATTTCAACCCTATTTTTCACCTTTTTCCTCCCTTTCCTAGGTCTAGCCTTCTTAGGTCACCTAGGGCATAAATTTCATGAGAAACTAACCATATAAAAACTTAGATCTCCTAGGTACATCTGTGTTGGTGGGTCCCCTAGCTCTCCTCCGAATTTCAAGGAAATTTGACGGTGGAATCTCGGGATATCCAAAGCCCTAGCTCTAGGATCAAGTTTTGCCCTAGTGATCCCAAGGCTAGTACCTAAGAGGATCAATTTGACATTTTTGGGTGAAAAATCTTGTTTGATACTTTCTCCCCAGCTTGGTTAAGTAAGAATATCTTTGGTTGTTGAAATCCATCCCCTAACCTTGTTGGGTCCACTTGGTCTCGTGTGGTCCCACTTTTCGCCAAAGACAATTCATCAAGGACAAGTCAGGAATCCAAGTTCTATAAGGATTTTAGGGGTTGGGAACCCCTTTATAGGCCATATTGTTCTCCCTCAACTCTCAAATCCTCATCCCTTCTCCCTAGAAAATCAAGTCCCTTGCTTGAAAGGAAAGCAAGCTCCACTCTTCAGCCTATCCTAGGAAAATGGTCTAAGGGGTCGCTTCTCATAATATTTGTTGATGTATCCTCTATAAGTGACTTACTGAAAATATCGGGTCTCCTCCCATCGGTGAAAGTCCGTAAAGAGCAGGGAGCCTTCGCTGTGATGATAGTGGGCTAAGTCTCCATCATTGCCCTTAACTTAGGAGTTACCCTCATAGGAACCCCTTTAGGTCCCCCATGGGTTTGAATGGTAGCAGGGTGCCCATGTTTGATTATGATCCACTCTCTGCAATTTTATAATGTAGAAATATTGTATGCACATGGTTAGAGAGAGAAAGTGGTTCACCAAGATGTCCTTATGTTATTGTTCATGGGATCTCTCAGTGGTAATAATTCATGGTTGCATGATCATGAACCTAAGAGTATCTCATCTATTGAGGAGTTCACCGATGGCTTTCTTAGACATTTTCAAGTATACCCTGCATTGAGCATCCAAGAGGAAGCCTTCATTAAGCATTATCAAGACATGGATAATCTAAGTAGTGAGCAATTAGACGAGTCCTCCTGGGGTTCACATGATAAAAAAGATGATTTTCAGAACACATGTGTTGGGAGAGATGAATCTATAAAAGGTGAAGTTGAGACTATCCTTACCTTTCACGAGGATATTACTTTTGATGATTCTCCTTTTGAGAACCTTGAGGAAGGTGATCCCATTATCCCCTTAGAGGATGACATTGGAGATTACTTCCACATTGAAGAGGGGAAATGGGAAATTGTTGGTCCTCAATTTTATTGTGCTCCCATTTACGAAACCGACAAGGAGGATGAGGATGAGATTAGTTTTCCCTTTCTCTCGGGCACTATTAATGATGACATATCCATTGGTACTCTTGGGAAGGGGAATCTTTATTTTCACTTGCATAAAGAGGGGAAATTGGAAGTGATCAATTTTCCTTTTAGGAGAGACCTAATCTTTGATAGTAAGGAAATTGATAAGGCTCCCACCTCTCTCAAGTATGATTCTATGTTCAAGTCACTTGAGGCTTCAGATTATGATGTTAGGGAAGAAAAAATCGTTGAATGCAATACTTCATTTTCCCTTTTGCCTATTGGTCATCATCTTGAGTCTTCATCAAGTGATTCCCTCACCTCCTGTCACATGACCTCAAGTGGTAGTGAGCCCTTTTGCCCTTCCAAACATATTGTCAAGGATGAGCCCCTCGTTGATTATACTTTATCTCCTTGGGCACCCCCTCAGGATCATGATCAATCTAGAATCTCCCCCTTCTAGTGTGATAATCATGGGAAACATATGTGTGTTTATCCATCTCATCAGTCTCCCTATCCTACTAATCATAACCCTATGGAGGCCATAAAATATGACATAAATGATAAGGACCATCATCGAAATAATATTCCCAAGATTTCCATCCATCAAAAGTTTATGAGCCTACTCATTGACATCTCTATATTTTGGTTAGAAGAGAGGATCTCATGGACTAGATTACATCCTTTTCTTACCTCTTCTCACATAATCATCCATGTTTGGGCATCCTATTTCTCTACCTCCCACTGGCTTTATCATCCATTTGATTTTGTTCACCTTCGCTTTGACATTTGCTACATAAGTAATCATATAGGCTGGTATATTTACGTTGATTTGATGATATGTTGCTTGCACTGGCTTTATGATTACACTTAGTATTAGTTTCATACTATATGCATGTTAGAATAGGATGCATTTTCATGTTGATTTTCTGCATTAAAATTAATCTCATATGATGTTTATCATGATAGATTAGCCGCATTTAGATTAAAAATTGCATATTTTATTACTTGTTTATTTTATGGCCTGACATTAAGCATGGGTGATCATAAGACACCGTGAAAAACATGTTGCCTTGTGGGTTTATTCGTTGATATGTGCAAGTAATAGGTCTACGGTGACCAAGAGATTGTTGGAGTTCTCGTGACCTCCCGTTTGAGTAGCTTTGCCCACTTCTTCAAGAGATCACGTCCCAGTTGGAGCCAGATGTTACCCACCACATCGTGGTTGATATCCCTAGGAGTAATTTTTTCTCCATGATGGTCCTCAGTCGGCAACTAGCAGCCCCTTACAACCATCAACTAGCTCGTTGTGCCATTTCTCTGCCACCTGAGCAAGCCATGTGATCCCTCACCCATCTATATTGATTGTATGTTTGAAGGTGTGCCTCTCGAACCCAAAGGTATGTCTTGTCATTTGGTAATTGAGTATTGGGTTTACTTATCATGGACACTTCTAGGCATGGATTAATGGGGGGATTTAGCGAAAAGAGTGGGCTTAGTTTGTGCTCCTGTCCCCTTGACCTCTTTTGGATGTTACTCTTGGATTTTAGTGCCATGAGATCTCCTTTATAGACCATTTGGTTTTAGGGTGGTACTACTGGGGAAACCCTGACTTTAGTTGTGTGGTCCCACTCCCTTATCCACATATATCACTCCCTTTCCACTCGCAATACTCCCATTCATCATCTCTCTGTCCCGCTCGCTTATCCACATATATCACTCCATTTCCACTCACAATACCCCCATTCATCATCTCTCCCAACTGGGTCAACATTTCGTCACTGGGTCCACATAGGGTTAGCCTCCCCATTCCCTTGCCCTAACCTTAGGCCAGGCTTGGAACGATGCCCCAGATGTTTAAGCAGCTGAAAAGAAAAGTAAAATCATAAGTGGCCACATTCAACAGGGAAATGTACAACAAGATGCAAAGGATGGTCGGGACAAACATATTTAGCACGTGGGCAAAAGCCAATGCATGAGCTCTACCCCATACCCATGGTCATCACCCTGGTTCCATAGGCCCTACATGAGCCTCCTTTATCATTCAAGAACCCATGATTGTCCCAACCCTTGGAGGACAATGAACTCCCCCACCAAAAAGGGGGTATCCACTACTATATCTTACACATCACGCTCTTATCTTTTGAGCCTCGAGTAGTTAATCATAGAAAAATATTAAAAGGCAATATAAAGAAGGGTAGAAAAATCAAGGTCGGGGTGTTAGGTCCCTAGATTACTAGCGTAGTCCCTTATTGTTGTTAGTGTAACCCCCTTATTTCTATTTTTGTACCCCTGTAACCCCCAAATTGTTATTATTGTGCCCTTACATTATTATTGTTAGGTCGGCTAGGATTATATTGTGACCCCATGGACTGTTATATATAGAAGGAGGTTTTTTCATTTGTATCATCGAAGAATTATTCATTTATGTAATGTAAAGGAGGTTTCCCCCTCAAAGTGGCTTATTTCTAAGGCGTTGATCTATCTTTTCTTCTATTTTTGGAGATGATTTCATAACATTTGGAATTAGAGCTTTGGATTCTAGGGTTTTGCTGCTCCAAACAGGCCATCGTGGCATTTTCGCTATAACTTTTTTTCTACGAAGGTTCAGAAGCTAAAAAATTTATCACGCGACGCTGAAATCCTGGGGAACTTCGTGTAAAAATTTCAGATCTTGGCTCGCAATATTTTTGGAGATATGATGTATGGAAGTTATGGTTTTTGCAGGCTCCCGAATTTCATCTAAAAGAGATGACCTTGGTAAACTCGTCATAACTCTCTCTCCGAGCATTGGGAGCATCGGATTGGAATTCTGTAAAAAGTGGCTGAAAGTACACGGACTGTAGTTTCATGTGTATCGATTTCAGAGCTGAAGGTGGAAACAGTGACACGTGGCATGCCGTACAAGTGCGCTCTACTGAACTAGTCCATAATTAGGTCATTGTGGGAGATTGGGCATAACTTTCCCTTGAAGCATCCAAATCAGGTCAGACCTATGGCATGCGAAAGAAGATTCAGAGGGCTACTACAGGACCGAATTTCAGATATTGAAGATCCGAAATCACATAGATAATTCAGTTTCAATATCTAGCTCCTAAAAAGCAAAAAAAAGGTGTGCATTTGTTTTTAAAATTGCATAAGTCTTGTTTGAAAAATCAGTTTGAAGCGATTCCAAGGGCATATTGAAGCATAGATATCAGTATTGGGTTCTAAAATGCCCCCTAAAAAGAATCCAACACCCATCAAGCCCTCAGAATACTCTACTATGACTCATGAAGATGAAGAAGAGCAATGTGATATATCAAAATTACAAGAGCAAGTGCACCAAATTTCACTCTCGCAAAGAGCAACAAAAAATGAAATGAAAGTTTAGAGGAAAGGCATGGAAGCTAAGATGGATGGTTTGAAGAAAGGTGTGGAAGCTAAGATGGATGGTATGGAAGAAAAAATGGAAGGTTTGAAGGAAAACATGGAAGGTTTGACAAAGTTGATACAAGAAATGATTCCTAATGGCGAAAAGATAGTAGAGGACACTCATGATGAGAGAAAGATAAATGTTAATCGTGATTTCATAAACTCGAATGTTGGATGAAAGACCCACTATATTCCAAAGATCGATATGAGGAGGTTTGATGGCAAGGATCCCGTAACATGGATACTACAGATGGAACAATATTTTGATCTCAACAATGTAACAAACACACAAAAGGTACACATTGCAACTTTATATTTAGAACAAAATACATTTGTATCGTATCGATGGCTTTGCTCCCATAAAAAAATTGTCACTTGGTCAATTTTTACGAAGGAAATGATAGCACATTATGAGGATACAAAGAGCAGCACCTTTTTTAGCCAATTGATAAATCTCAAACAAAAGGGTTCAGTGGTGGAGCACATTGAGGACTTCCAAAAATTGAATATAAGGGTAACTGATATTCCAGAGGAACACATGATTGATGTCTTCATAGGGACTTTAAAGGATAACATCCAACATGAGGTTCACGTTTGGGAACTTGATTCATTGGAGAAGGCATTCAGGTTGGCAACAAAAATTGAATGTAAAATTATGGCGACAAGGAAGCCTACCACTCACATCTATAAAGATGGAAGTGTTGCTACTCCTAGACTTCCACAACCTACAAGGTTGACACCACAACAATTGGAAGAAAAAAGAGCAAAAGGGCTTTGCTACAGTTGTGATAGCAAATACACTAAAGGTCATAAGTGTGCTGAAAAGAAATTATTTTACATAGATTGTGAAGAAGAAGAAGAAAATGAAAAAGAAGAGGATATACCCCAGGAACCAGCCATAGAAGAGGAAGAAATGAATCCGACCATATCATGTAATGCACTGGCAGGAATTACCACTCCTCAAACTCTCAAGATAGCAGGACAGATGAAGAAGAAAAAGGTAATAGTGTTGATTGATTCAGGTAGCACCCATAATTTTATTCATTGTAAGGTAGCCAAGGAATTAAATTGTTTCCTATACCCAGCACCAGAATGTCAAGTGATGGTTGCAAATGGAGGAACTATAAATTGCTCTAGAAAATGCCATAATGTCAAGCTAACCATGGGGGAATATGTATTGACTAGTCCAATGCTTTCCATTCCTATGGGAGGTGCTGATGTTGTACTAGGAGTACAATGGTTACAATCTTGGGGGACGGTAGCTTTTAATTTTCAAGAACTTTTCTTGAAATTTTTTTCAGAAGGAAAGGAAGTCGAATTACGGGGTATTGCAGGGAAGCCGGGAAAGATAATAAGATCTAATGTCATGACAAAGCTTCTAAAGAAAGAACAACGAGGCATAATTGCACAATTATGCTCACTAGAAGTTCCAACATCAAAATCATCTATTTCTGCAGATCTCCAACAAGTCTTAGACAATCATTCCAAGGTGTTTGAAACTCCCAAAGGACTCCCACATATTCGTGATCATGATCATGCTATTCATTTGATTCCAGGAAGTGTTCCTCCAAACATCAGGCCTTATAGATATCCTTACTTCCAAAAGAGCGAAATTGAACGTATGATTGCAGAAATGTGAGAGGCGGGTATAATTCAACCCAGTCAAAGTTCTTTCTCTGCTCCTGTAGTATTGGTACACAAGAAGGATGGATCATGGCGAATGTGTCCGGATTATAGGGAGCTCAATAAGCTCACCATTAAAGACAAATTTCCCATTTCTGTGATTGATGAATTATTGGATGAATTACATGGAGCAATTTATTTTACCAAGTTGGATCTTCGTTCAGGATATCATCAAATTAGAATGAAGACTGAAGATATTACGAAAACAACATTTCGAACTCATGAGGTTTATTATGAATTTTTGGTCATGCCTTTTGGCCTTACCAATGCACCTTCTACATTTCAAGGGTTGATGAATTCCATTTTCAAACCCTTCCTTAGAAAATTTGTGTTAGTATTTTTTGATGATATACTAATCTACAGCAGGTCTTGGAAGGATCATGTTTAACATGTTGACACGGTACTCAAACTATTGGAGGAGAAACAATTATATGCAAAAACCTCCAAATGTTTCTTTGGAGTACAAGAGGTGGAATATATGAGTCATATTGTATCTCACGAGGGTGTTAAGGTAGACCCTAACAAAATTAAAGCCATTAAGGAAGGGAAAGTCCCCACAACCATAAAACAGTTGCGAGGATTTCTCGGGTTAATAAGGTATTATCGCAAGTTTGTTAAGAATTATGGAAGAATAGCAACACCTCTAACAACATTATTGAAGAAATATGCATTTTCATGGACTCCTGAAGCAACTAAGGCCTTTGAACATCTTAAAGAGGTAATGTGCCTAGCACTGGTTTTAGCTACACCAGACTTCACAAAAGCTTTTATTGTGGAATGTGATGCCTCAGGAAATGGAATTGGTGTTGTTTTAATGCAAGAAGGAAGACCCATTGCTTCTTAAAGTCGTCCAATCAAAGGAAAGTATTTATAGAAAGCTATTTATGAGAAGGAAATGTTGGCAATACTACATGGACTAAAGAAATGGTGACCTTACCTAATGGGAAGGCACTTCAAGGTAAAAACTGATCCTGATAGTCTTAAACACTTTTTGGAACAAAGACTATCTTCAGAAGAGCAGCAAAAATGGGTCACAAAGATGTTGGGTTATGTATTTGAAATCATCTTCAAAAAAGGGAAGCTAAATGTTGTTGCAGATGCACTCTCAAGAAAGGATGAAGAGGTGGAAGCATTGCTTTGTGCCATTTCTATCATGCAACCAGATTGGATAACCGAAGCAAGGGATGAATGGAAGAAGGACGAAGAAGTGTGGACACTCATTCAAAAGTTGCAGCAAGATCCTAGTACATCTGATACATTTTGTTGGAAAAATGATTCCTTATGGTACAAAGATCGCTTATATCTTTGTAAGAATTCCCAACTAAAACAAAAAATTCTTTTGGAATTGCACACTTCTCCTTTAGGAGGACACTCAGGATTTTCAAAAACTTACCACAGGGTGAAGAAAGATTTTTTTTGAAATGGCATTAAATCTAATATTCAAAATTTTGTGGCGAAATGTTTGGTTTGCCGGCAAAATAAAGTTGAGACAATTAAGACCCTGGGTCTTCTACAACCTTTATCCATTCCAAGTCAACGTTTGGAGGAGATTTCAATGGATTTGATCACAGGTTTACCTAAGTCCGAAGGAAAGAGTGTCATCATGGTGGTAGTTGATAGACTTACCAAGTATGCAAACTTTTGTGCATTATCTCATCCATTTAAAGCAAGTACAGTTGCTACTGCATTTATGGAAACAATTCAAAAGCTACATGGAAACCCAAATATTATTGTAAGCGACAAAGATCTCATTTTTACTGGAAATTTTTGGACGGAATAATTTTCTTGTTTGGGTATTCAACTAGCTCATAGCTCATCTTATCATCCTCAATTCGATGGTCAAACTGAGATAGTGAACAAATGTTTGGAAGGATATCTTCGTTGTTTTGCATCTGATAAACAAACACAATGGGTAAAGTGGTTACCTGTCGTTGAATGGTGGTATAACACTTCCGTCCATACTGCAGCAAAAATGACCCCATATATGGCACTTTAGGGATATCATCCATTGTCCATCACATCATCTTTAACAGAAAATTCTAAGGTTCAAGCAATGGAAGATCACATCAATCATCAACAACAAGTTCTCCAAATCTTAAAGGATAACCTAAATATGGCACAAAATCAAATGAAACAACAGGAAGATCAACATCGCAGTGAGAGAAGTTTTGATGTAGGAGACTGTGTATTTTTACCGCTACAACCATACAACAAATGTCCCTCAAGCAAGCTAAGAAGGATAATAAATTATTGCAAAAGTACTATGGTCCATACAAGGTGTTGCAAAAGATTGGTACTATGACATACAAATTGGAGCTTTCTGCTTCTTCGTGAGTGCATTCAATTTTCCATGTTTCATGCTTAAAGAAGGTTATAGGTGACAAACTTCCAGTTCAAACAATATTGCCAGAACTTGATGAGGAAGGAAAAATCATATTGGAACCTGTAACAGTCACAAAAACAAGAACTCGACAGCTACGAAATCGATCAATTTCAGAGTATCTCATCAAGTGGAAGAACTTACCCACTGAAGATTCTACATGGGAGGATGAGAATTTTATACAGAAGGATCCAGAGCTACTCAAGCGTTAAGGACAACACTTTTTTGAAGGAGAGGGGCATGTTAGGTCCCTAGATTACTAGTGTATTCCCTTACTGTTGTTAGTGTAACCCCCTTATTGTTATTGTTGTACCCCTGTAACCCCCATATTGTTATTATTGTGCCCTTACATTATTATTGTTAGGTCGGCTAGGATTATATTGTGACCCAATGGACTCCTATATATAGAAGGAGGTTTTGTGATTTGTATCATCGATGAATTGTTCATTTATGTAATGTAAAGGAGGTTGCCCCCTCGAAGTGGCTTATTTCTTAGGCGTTGATCTATCTTTTCTTCTATTTTTGGAGCTAGTTTCATAACATTTCAACAAGAAAATGTACAACAAGATGCAAAAGATGGTCGGGACAAACATATTTAGCACGTGGGCAAAAGCCAATGCATGAGCTCTACCCCATACCGATGGTCATCACTCTGGTTCCATAGGCCCTAGATGAGCCTCCTTTATCATTCAAGAACCCATGATTGTCCCAACCCTTGGAGGACAATGAACCGCCCCACCAAAAAGGCGGTATCCACTACTATATCTTACACATCATGCTCTTATCCTTTGAGCCTCGGGCAGTTAATCAAAGAAAAATATTAAAAGGCAAAAGGTATATAAAGAATGGTAGAAAAATGAAGGTCGGGGCACCTCATGTACCATGATTTATCCCTCCTATACATTATATACCCAGGTGTGGGCTTCTCCTTTTTTAGCTACCCTTGTGGCCCGATATGTTGCCTAGGATTTCCCCTCTCATTCCCTATTCCATTCACCTCTTTATCACATGCCACCACCATTTTAGGGATGTACCTTGGACATACTATCCCCTCTAAAGGTAGAAACCACCTAATAAGGTACTTGGCTAACCCTCTTCGGAGCTTGGAGACATTAGCACGTGCCAAAGCCCACTACGGAAGGACATGCCATTATGAAGTGTCCACTTGTTGTCCATGGTTTGGAAGTTCTTTTACCCGATTACTTTAATGATTTGTTGTGCTGGAAGGCTAGGGGACGCATTGGATTTTATGCAGGATTGCAGATGGTGTTCATTTGGGTTTGGTCTCCATATACGAGGTCCTAACCCTCCATGGGGATACATTGGCACATATAGGGTGTGTGTAGAGAGCCATGGGCCTCCACAACAGTAGATATCACTCCATGGATCCATAGAGATGTTCAGAGATCCACTTTTTGGACGAGGAAGATGCATTTGGTACACCATGCCCAATTGACCCCATAAGTGCACCACACACTTGGCAGGTGTCCCAGGACTTGTACATTGACATGGAAACATTCATTCCATCATTCAAACCCTTCCAGATGGTCTACAGGCATCTTTGACTCATATGGAGATCGATGAGGTCATTGATGTGCCCCCACACCCACTAGGAGCACCATAATTTTATTGTTTGGAGAACATGCACCCCCCCTTTTCCATCATTTTTTAGGATCCTATTCGTTATTTTGGCACTTAGGGATCTCATCAGGCCTCTTGGAGGGCCCTACAACATGCATAAATTATTATTTGACCTCTTGAGAGGCTTATTATTTTATTTGTGAGCTAGTTTCGTGGGCTTGTCACCAAAAGTTAGTTAATTTGCACATTATTTTATTTTTAGGGGTTGTTGCAGACCCATTAGGTAATTCAAACTCCTAACGAGTGTATAAATAGATTTAGATGAATTCATTTTGGATCATCACTTAACTTGGATCATTCTCTCTTTAGATAACTTCGCACTTTTTCCTTCAAGGATATTTTTGGATCATGGATGAATTTTGATGTATGGATTGGGTTCTTCTTATCTTGGAGCTTCTTATATTGCAAATGTGTTGATGGTTGGATATATTCTCTTACATGTATGTGCAATTTTAACGCTATTTTCTTTCATTTTATTGCACACATTGGTTATGAGATTTTCGTTATTTTAGGGCTAATTGTTGCATGCATTTACGGCATCAATGTGGAATGATGTTTCTATTTAGCTTATCTCCATGTATGGGCCATGTTTGATGAATAAATTGTCCTAGAGATAGAGTTATCTCAATAAGCCTCTTTCATTCACAAGGAAGTATAAAAGCTTTCAAGGTCACTTTTCTTCTCTAGCCCCTAACATTGAACAAAGTCGACTTTGAGAGCCTCCTTGAACAAGAAAGGAAGTCCATCTTCATAATTCTCCTTGACTCCATATCCCCAAGGGGAATTAGGCACTGATCCACCAAAAGGTGGTCATTTTAAACCCTAATATTTCACCTTTTTTGCCCTCTTCTATGTCTAGCCACGTTGGGCCACCTAGGGAATCAATTTCCCGACAAACTAGCCCTAGAAATTTTGACCTCCTGGTCCCTATTTGTTGGTGTGTCCTCAAGGTCTACTCCGAATTTGAAGAGTTTCCGACGATGGGATTGCGAGATACTGCAAGCCCAAGGTCTAAGATCAAACTTTGCCTTGGTGTTTCCAAGGCTAGTACCTCATAGGATCAATTTGACATCTTTAGGTGAAAATTATTGTTTGATCCTTTTCCCTTGCCTTGGCTAGGTTAAGAATATCATCAGTTGCTAAACTCCATCCACTTAACCTGGGTCGGGTCCGCTTGGCCCCGTGTGGTCCAATTTCCTATCAAATACAAGTCATCAAGAGAAACTCGGGAATCCAAGTTCTTTAAGGATTTTAGGGATTGGGAAAATCCTTTTCAAACCATATTCCTTTAACCTAACGCTCAAATCCTCACCTCCTTTTCCTAGAGAATCTTGTACCTTTCTTAAAGAGCAAGCAAGTTCCATTCTAAATCCTATTCTAGGGAAAGGGTCTTTGAGGTCACTCCACATCTATTTGTTGATCCATCCTTTATAAGTGACTTCCTAAATATTGGGTCTCCTCCCATCGGTGAAAGTCCGTAAAGAGTAGGGATTCTAAATGGTGACAGTGGGCTAAGTCTCCATCGTTGCACTTGACCTAGTAGTTCCCCTCTTAGGAGTCCCTTTTAGGTCCCCTACTAGTTTGAGTGGTAACATTTTTGGTGTCGTTGCTGGGGACGCGAGACGTGTGTTTTGTTCCCCTTACGACATACTGGCATATCATTATTGGCAACTCCATTGGAAAAACAAATCCCTAGTTCTTCATTGAACCTCAAGGTCAATGTTGGTAGGGTGAAGCAAGCATTTTTCTAGGTATACTTAAATTCACCTTGGAGACTCTTGCATATTTTTCATGCATATCTCAAATAGGTTGTCTTTCTTTGATAAATTTCTCGCTTTGGACATCGCTAGCATCCCTGGGCACCCTAATCATGTCACAAGAAGAATAGTACGTGAGGTGCCCATGTTTGATGGTGATCCACTCTCTGCAATTGATGATGTAGAAAGATTTAATGCACATGCTTCAAGAGAGAAAGTGGTTCACCAAGATGTCCTCATGTTATTTTTCATGGGATCTCTCAGTGGTCATAATTCATGGTTGCATGATCATGAACCTAAGAGTACCTCATCTATTGAGGAGTTCACTGATGGCTTTCTCTGACATTTTCAAATATACCTTGCGTTAAGCATCCAAGAGGAATCCTTCATCGAGCATCATCAAGACATGGAGAATCTAAGTAGTGAGCAGGTAGACAAGTCCTCCTTGGGTTCACATGATGAAAAAGATTATTTGAGAACACGTGTTGGGAAGGATGAATCTATAGAAAGTGAAGTTGAGATTAACCTTACCTTTCTCGAGCATAAAATTACTTCTGATGATTCTCCTTTTGAGAACCATGAGGAAGGTGATCCCATTATCCCCTTAGAGGATGACATTGGAGATTACTTCCACATTGAAGAGGGGAAATGGGAAATTGTTGGTCCTCAATTTGATTGTGCTCCCATTTATGACACCGACAAGGAGGATAAGGATGAGATTAGCTTTCCCTTTCTCTCGGGCACTATTTATGATGACATATCCATTGGTACTTTTGGGAAGGGGAATCTTTATTTTCACTTGCATAAAGAGGGGAAATTGGAAGTGATCAACTTCCCTTTAGGAGAAACCCAATCTTTGATTGTAAGGAAATTGATAAGGCTCCCACCACTCTCAAGTATGATTCTATGTTTCAGTCACTTGAGGCTTTAGATTATGATGTTAGGGAATAAAAACCTGTTGAATGCAATACTTCATCCTCCCTTTTGCTTATTGTTCATCATCTTGAGTCTTCATCAAGTGCTTCCCTCACCTCCTGTCACTATATCTCAAGTGGTAGTGAGCCCTTCCCCCTTCCAAGTATTGTGTCAAGGTTGAGCCCCTCGTTGATTATACTTTATCTCTTTGGGCACTGCCTCAGGATCATGATCAATCTATAATCTCCCCTTTCCAGTGTGATCATCAGGGGAAACATATGTGTGTTTCTCCATCTCATCGATCTCCCTTTCCTACTAATCATAACCCTGTGGAGGCCACAAAATATGACATAAATGATAAGGACCATCATGGAAATGTAGAAATTTCTGAATCTTTACACTTTATGCAGAAATTATTACTGTTAATCTGGTTAAGCTCCTCCTACTTAGAAAAGTTATCAACTGAATAATTTTAAGTTAAAATCGAAGCAAAACACATAACAGATCTCTACCAATCTAGATGTTCATGCACACATAGACAAAGTGACACAGTTATTTCTGGACAAATAGTCCCCGGAAAAACCCAATGTAGGAAAACCGGTCTATGGCTGCTGGAGGGTTTTATTATTAAGAATATTTCTGAATACACAAATCTGGGTTCCAAATCTAGACAACCCGACAGAGAAAATAGCAGATCTACAGCTCACTGGCTGATCTAGGGCCAAAATAATGACTGATCCACACCCTCAAACGGGATTTACAGAACTCAGCCAAGATTAGGGCCTAGAAACCCCAGCGCTGCCCCTAAAAGGCTCTGCGTCAGCCTCTGATGCCCCTGAAAGGCTCTGCATCAGCCTCTGAATTCCTCCAAACTCTCAGTGCTGCTCCGGAAGGGACTGCGTTACCCCAGACTGGGTGACGCAATCACTACGCTGCCCCTGAAGAGTATCTGCGTAAACCCAGAGGGTTTCCTGCTAAAAATCACGCTGTCCTTGGAGGAACTGCGTTGTCCTTGCTGTTGTTGCCTTCTTCTACGTTGTCCTTGAGATGATCTCTGCCTCTTGTATATTCTAGACCCCGGGATCAGATCATCACCCTGGCCTAAATTCCCGTCTCTGCAGCCGAAACACTTCTGAGTATTCTTAGCAAACCCTGCTTTAGAATCTCAACTTAGCTTCAGTGCTTTGCCTCTGTGTATCTTTAAAAATGACCCCAAGCCTTTCCTTTATACTTTTCTCATTGACAAATCAACGGCCATGATCAGATCTTGAATCACGGCTAAGATTAAAAGAAAGCTTGATCCGTGTGACTTAAGACAATTTCATCACATGTTAAATTAAGTTCAATTTAATTATTTAAGTTCCCTAAGTTTCAACTTAAGAAATAGATTAGAATAATTAATTAATTTAATATCTCCTAAACCAGATGAAACTTCTCAAATCAATTTCTGGGTCTTGTAGATCAAGTGTACTCTAGTCCCTCCACAAAATTTGGGACCTAGAGCACAACTGATGCTACCCCAAATACACAATATCTCAACAGGAAATAATATGTCCGAGATTGCCATTCATCAAAAGTTTATGAGCCTACTCATGAAATCTCTATGAGCCACACACAACAGGAAAATGTACCACAAGATGCAAAAGATAGCCGGGACAAACATATTTAGCATGTGGGAAAAAGCCAATGCATGAGCTCTACTCCATACCCATGGCCATAACGTTGGTTCCCTAGGCCCTAAATGAGCCTCCTTTATCATTCAAGAACCCATGATTCTCCCTGCCCTTGGAAGACAATGAACCGCCCCACCAAAAAGGGGGTATCCACTACTATATCTTACACATCATGCTCTTATCCTTTTGAGCCCCGAGCAGTTAATCAAATAAAAATATTAAAAGGAAAAAGGCATATAAAGAAGGGTAGAAAAATCAAGGTCAGGGCACCTCATGTACCATGATTTCTCCCTGTTATACAATATATACCCAGTTGTGGGCTTCCCTTTTTTTAGCCAACCTTGTGCCACAATATGTGGTCTAGGATTTCCCCTCTCATTCCTTATTCCATTCACCTCTTTATCACATGCCACCACCATTTGAGGGATGTACCACATACTATCCCCTCTAAAGGTAGAAACCACCTAATAAGGTGCTTGGCTAACCACCTTTGGAGCCTGGAGACATTAGCATGCGCCAAAGCCCACTATGGAAGGGCAGGCCATTATGAAGTGTCCACCTGTTGCCCATGGTTTGTAAGTTCTTTTACCCGATTAATTTAATGAATTGTACTGGAAGGCTAGGGGACGCATTGGATCTTATGCAGGATTGCAAATAGTGTCCATTTGGGTTTGGTCTCCCTATACAGGATCCTAACCCTCCAGGGGACTACATTGGCACATATAGGGTGTGTGTAGAGAGCCATGGGCCTCCACAATAGTAGAAAACACTCCACGGATCCACAGAGATGTCCAGAGATTGATTTCAAGGTAACTTTTATTCTCTAGCCCTTAACATTGGATGAAGTCGACTTTGAGAGCCTCCTTGAACAAGAAACGAAGTCCATCTTCATAATTCTCCTTGACTCCATATCCCAAAGAGGATTTAGGCACTGATCCATCAAAAGGTGGTCATTTTAAATCCTATTCTTTCACTTTTTCCACCCTTTTCTAGGTCTAGCCACGTTGGGCCACCTAGGGCATCAATTTCCTAATAAACTAGCCCTAGAAAAAGTTCGATCTTCTAGGCCCTATTGTGTTGGTGTGTCCTCAAGGTATCCTCCAAATTTGAAGAGATTCTGATGGTGGAATTGCGAGATATCGCAAGCCCTAGGTCTAAGATCAAATTTTTCCTTGGTGTTCCCAAGGCTAATACCTCATATGATCAATTTGAAATCTTTAGGTGAAAATTCTTGTTTGATTCTTTCCCCTTGCCTTCGCCAGGCTAAGAATATCATCGGTTGCTAAACTCCATGGTATGTGGGGTACCCATGTTTGATGGTCATCCACTCTGCAATTGACCATGTAGAAAGATTTAATGCACATACTTCAAGAGAGAAAGTGGTTCACTAATATGTCCTTATGTTATTGTTCATGGGATCTCTCGGTGGTCATAATTCATGGCTGCATGATCATGAACCTAAGAGTATCTCATCTATTGAGGAGTTCACCGATGCCTTTCTCAAACATTTTCAAGTATACTCTACATTAAGCATCCAAGAGGAAGCCTTCATTGAGCATCATCAAGACATGGAGAATCTAAGTAGTGAGCCAGTAGACGAGTCCTCCTAGGGTTCACATGATGAAAAAGATGATTTTGAGAACACATTTGTTGGGAGGGATGAATCTATAGAAGTTGAATTTGAGACTAACCTCACCTCTTTCGAGGATATTACTTCTGATGATTCTCCTTTTGAGAACCTTGAGGAAGGTGATCCCATTATCCCCTTAGAGGATGACATTGGAGAGTACTTCCACATTGAAGAGGGGAAATGGGAAATTGTTGGTCCTCAATTTGATTGTGCTCTCATTTATGACATCGACAAGGAGGATGAGGATGAGATTAGTTCTCCCTTTCTCTCAGGAATTATTTACGATGACATATCTATTGGTACTCTTGGGAAGGGGAATCTTTATTTTCACTTGCATAAAGAGGAGCAATTGGACGTGATCAATTTTCCTTTTAGGAGAGATCCAATCTTTGATAGTAAGGAAATTGATAAGGCTCCCACCTCTCCCAAGTATGATTCTATGTTCAAGTCACTTGAGGCTTTAGATTATGATGTCAGGGAAGAAAAACCCGTTGAATGCAACACGTCATCCTCCCTTTTTCCTATTGGTCATCATCTTGAGTCTTCATCAAGTGATTCTCTCACCTCCTATCACATGATCTTGATTCTCAAGTGGCAGTGAGCCCTTTCCCGCTTCCAAGCATAGTGTCAAGGATGAGCCCCTCGTTGATTATACTTTATCTCCTTGGGCACCCCCTCAGGGTCATGATCAATCTACAATCTCCCCTTTCCAGTGTGATCATCATGGGAAACATATGTGTGTTTCTCCATTTCCTCAGTCTCCCTTTCCTACTAATCATAACCCTGTATAGGCCATAAAATATGACATAAATAATAAGGATCATCATGGAAATAATATGCCCAAGATTGCCATCCATCAAAATTTTATGAGCCTACTTATTGCCATCTCTATATTTTGGTTAGAAGAGAGGATCTCATGGACTAGATTACATCCTTTTCTTACTGCTTCTCACATAATCATCCATGTGTGGGCATCCTATTTCTCTACCTGACACCGGCCTTATCATCCATGTGATTTTTTTTACCCCCTCTTTGACATTTGCTACATAAGTAATCATATAGGCTAGTATATTTATATTGATTTGATGATATGTTGGTTGCACTGGCTTTATGATTACACTTAGTATTAGTTTCGTACTATATGCATGTTAGAATAGGATGCATTTGCAAGCTGATTTTTTGCATTAAAATTAATCTCATATGATGTTTATCATGATAGATTAGCTGCATTTAGATTAAAATTGCATATTTTATTACTTGTTTATTTTATGGCCTGACATTAAGCATGGGTGATCATAAGACACTGTGAAAAACATGTTACCCTATGGGTTTAGTCGTTGATATGTGTTGGTAACAGGTTTGCGGTGACCAAGAGATTGTTGGAGTTCTCAAGACCTCTCGTTTGAGTAGCTTTGCCCACTTTGAGAAAGATCACGTCCTAGTTGGATCCAAATGTTACCCACCACTTCGTGGATGATATCCCTAAGAGTAATTTTTTCTCCATGGTGGTCCTCAGCCAGCATCCAACAGCCCCTTGCAACCATCAACTAGCTCGTTGTGCCATTTCTCCGCCACCTGAGTCAACCATGTGATCCCTCACCCATATGTATTGATTGTATGTTTGAAGGTGGGCCTCTTGAACCCAAAGGTATGCCTTGTCATTTGGTAATTGAGTATTGGGTTTACTTATCATGGAAACTTCTGGGCATGGAGTAATGGGGGGATTCGACAAAAAGAGTGGCTTATTTTGCGCTCCTGTCCGCTTGACCTCTTTTGGATCTTACCCTTGGATTTTAGTGTCGTGGAATCTCCTTTACTGACCATTTGGTTTTAGGGTGTTACCACTGGGGAAACCCCGACTTTGGTTGTGTGGTCCCGCTCCCTTATCCACAGATATCACTCCTCTTCCACTCACTATACCCCCATTCATCATCTCTCCCACCTGGGTCCACATAGGGTTAGCCTCCCCATTCCCTTGCCCCTGCATTGGGTCAGGCTTGGAACAATGCCCCAAAAGTTGAAGCAGCTGAAAAGAAATGTAAAATGATAAATGGCCACATTCAACAGGAAAATGTACTACAAGATGAAAAAGATGGCCGGGACAAACATATTTAGCACATGGGCAAAAGCCAATTCCTGAGCTCTGCCCCATACCCATGGCCATCACCCAGGTTCCATAGGCCCCAGATGAGCCTCCTTTTATCATTCAGGAACCCATGATTGTCCCAACCCCTAGAGGGCAATGAACTGCCCCACCAAAAAGGGGGTATCCATTATTATATCTTACATATCATGCTCTTATCCTTTGAGCCCTGAGCAGTTAATCAAAGAAAAATCTTAAAAGGCCAAAGGAATATAAAGAAGGGTGGAAAAATCAAGGTCAGGGCACCTCATATACCACGATTTCTCCGTCCTATGCATTATATACCCAGGGGTGGGCTTCCATTTTTAGCCACCCTTGTGCCCCGATATGTGGCCTAGGATTGCCCCTCTCATTCCCTATTCCATTCACCTCTTTATCACATGCCACCACCATTTGAGGGATGTACGTTGAACATACTATCCCCTCTAAAGGTAGAAACCACCTAATAAGGTACTTGGCTAACCGTTTCCTTGTCGTATCGTATCCAGATTTTTTGAAAATTTGCCGCATCCGTTTCAAACCCCGTATCTGTATCCGTTTAAGTGCAACTTATCTTACGACCAAGCGCTGTAATCTCCTCAGATCTTGTTGGCTAATTTTTCCTCTTTATTTTCTCTTTAAGTGGAGGCCTTTTCCAATAATTTTTTATATATTTTTTGAAAAATATAGATTAAAGCTATGATTCATCCTAATCCAAAGTAATAGAGATGCTAGTACAACATATCTTAAAAGCACCACTCGTACAGAATCAACTACATATATAGATGATAACAGTTGTTAGCATTCGTATAACAACTTCTTAGTGCATAGCTAATAATGGGTGTAACAACAATCAATAGAGTTTGGTTGTGTTGCACAAAACCAACTGCTTGTTTGGCATTTTAAGTTTGTTTGTTCTGTGCAGGGCATACTCAATAATCTGAAAATCTTGCGATCAAAACGAAGGAATCTAACCATCCTTGATGATATCAGTGGCATCATTAAGCCTTCTCGGTGAGCATTCTATATCACCTCTCCTTATAGTAAGAAGTGTTGAGTCTTGGTACTGAGCATGTTGCAGCTGGTTCAGGCACTTTTTGTAAACTTATGATATCTTGTTTTCGACTTTTTGATAAAGCATTATAGAATTTTCATCAGAATACTTTGGAAAATTTATAAATTTGCTTTGAAACTTTGCAGGATGACACTTCTGCTTGGCCCACCGACCTCTGGAAAAACCACATTGCTAACAACTCTAGCAGGAAAGCCCAACCGTGATATCTGTGTAAGTCAAAGATAAATGCAAACAGCTCTCTGTGACGTACACTAGAATACAACTGTTTAAAGAAATTCAATACTTTTCTTGCTTCTTAAAATACTTTCAGAGTGATATGTTCTTCTTCTTCTTGTATTATATTCCATAAGGCTACTCAGTAATTACAATTTCACTTGTGAATTCTTCTTAGCATATGCCATTAGAACATCAAGTCTCAACCATTGATCTTATTAATTGACAATGGTTTCACTTCTATTAATAGATAGCAGGAGAGGTGACTTACAATGGACACTCTTTGAAAGAATTTGTGCCCCAAAGGACATCAGCTTACATTAGCCAGCATGATCTGCACCATGGAGAAATGACTGTAAGAGAAACGTTTGACTTCTCTGGGAGATGCCAAGGGGTTGGTGCAAGACATGGTATGTTTTTCTTCATGCTGATTAAAGTAGCAGTTTTTTTTTCTTTTTCCGTGAAAATGAATAGTGTCTTCATGATGACATTCCACTCTCCAGAGTTGCTTGAAGAACTTTCAAGACGTGAGAAGGAAGCAGGCATCAAACCAGATCCTGATATCGACGTCTACATGAAGGTAGGCATATTCTTTGTAGAACAAATGTTGTTTCATTTTTTTTGGTGGGAAATGTGTTTCTACAAAATTTCCTTGATGGCCTACATGGCAAAGAGGCAACTTGATTCTACTGAGGTACTAGATCTAAGGGGTATGTATTCTGCTAAAAACACCTGGTATTGGCACGGGATATGTATTCTGCTAAAACTACCTGGTATTGGCACCTAGACTTGTCGCTTTGAAGATACCATGACAAAATTGTATGCTTGCGACTTGCAGCTGGACTCATCCCTTTGAAACTCATGCCATATGGATGGGACAAATGGAACCCTAGTGGATGCCTAACACTGTATCGAACTCACCAATTAATCAATGCCTTGTTGGCATAGAATGACTATTCTGATTGGAAGTGTTTGGAATTTTATTTGAATTGAATTTTACTTGTTCTTTTGTCTACAGGAAACTGCAATTGAGGGTAAAAAGAGTAGTCTTGTGACAGACTATGTCTTGAAGGTCAGTTTTCTGATGAAAAACATAGATGACTACTTTTCAATATAATCCAGTTCAGTCAGGGTACATTAACCAGTCGTTCATTTCATTCAGATTCTAGGCCTAGACATTTGTGCCGACACAGTTGTGGGAAATCAGATGCGTCGAGGAATTTCTGGAGGTCAAAAGAAGAGAGTCACAACTGGTGGGCAGCACAATCATAGGCTAGCAATGGAAAGTTAAACAGTACAAGTAAATGGATTTGATTTTAAATTATTTGAAAAGGCAACTTGATGAACTTTCGGTATTCTGTTTGTGCAGGTGAGATGCTAGTAGCTCGGCCTAAAGCTTTCTTCATGGATGAAATTTCAACAGGTTTAGACAGTGCCACAACATATCAGATTGTAAAATGTTTACGTCAAATAGTCCATGTCCTTGATGGGACAATGCTGATCTCTCTTCTACAGCCTGCTCCTGAAACATATGAACTATTTGATGATATCATCCTACTCTCTGAAGGAGAGATTGTGTATCAAGGTCCTCGAGAATATGTGCTTGATTTCTTTGCTTCTATGGGATTCAGGTGCCCTGACAGAAAGGGGGTGGCTGATTTCTTGCAAGAAGTAAGTATGATTTTTATCTGCTTCAGCTCAATCTAGTGGGTTTCCGTTTTAGTAATCATAATACGCAAGCAGATAATATATAATATGAATGTATGGGTTTCCATTTTAGTAATCATCATATGCAAGCAGATAATATATAATATGGATGTATCAGGGAACGGGAAGTCTGGGCCTATTAATCATCATAAAGACAGGATACATATAATTTGCTACAGTTCCTTCTATATCCATTTCTACTTATGGCATTTACTTGCTGTTTTAAGATTTTTGAGTTCCAGATGAAGCTAAATGAGGCTTGTGTGCTACCACTTTATTTCTATAGGTGACCTCAAGAAAAGACCAAGAACAATACTGGGGAGAAACGGGTCAACAATATCATTACATTTCTGTCAAAGAATTTGCAGAGGCCTTTCAGTCATTTCATGTTGGCAAGACCCTCGTAGAAGAGTTACTGCATCCATATGACAGGACAAAGAGCCATCCCGCTGCTCTTACTTTGGACAAGTATGGTGTCAACAGATGGAACATGCTGAAAGCATGTTTTTCTAGAGAAGTGTTACTTATGAAGAGAAATTCTTTTGTCTATATTTTCAAGACAGGACAGGTCAGCCACTTAGAGATCATATTAAGGAAAATGATGGACTATACTTGTTCAACTTATCAATCTCAACTAACATGCAATCTGATAAATAAATGATGCAGGTTGCCGTTGTTGGTATCATCACAATGACAATGTTTTTGCGCACGAGAATGCATCAGCATAGTGTGGACGATGGAAATCTATATATGGGAGCCCTTTTCTTTGGATTAATGCACTTGATGTTCAATGGTTTTCCTGAAATGTCAATGATGATAGCTCGTCTTCCAGTTTTCTACAAGCAAAGAGACTTGCTATTCTATCCATCCTGGGCTTATGCTTTGCCAACATGGATTGTGAAGATCCCTTTCTCATTAGTGGAAGCAGTGATTTGGGTATGTGTCACATACTATGTGATTGGGTTTGCACCAGAAATTGAGAGGTAATTCCCTTCACTTTTTGAGAAAGTTTCTACTTGTTTCATAGTGTAGCTATATGATTGGAAGGGAGGAGAAATGTTGCTGACTAACTTATTAATGGATGAATCCTTTCAATTGCAACAAATTAGGTAATGTTACACAGTATGTGAAATCTCCAATAGAATTAACTATTCATATGGGATGAAAATACAGAATACATGCCTCGGAGTATCTTGAGAATCAGAAGCAATACTTTAAGTCACTACGGTTAACACAGTTAATGTTTTTTTATGTTTTTGCAGGTTTTTTAAGCAGCTTTTTCTTTTCTTTCTGTTGCATCAGATGTCATTGGCTCTATTCAAATTCATGGCCTCACTAGGCCGTAGCATGATTATCTCACAAACATTTGGATCATTTACCTTGATCCTGATCGTTGTCCTGGGAGGATTTGTGGTTTCCAGAGGTATCCTGTACTGTGTTGTGGTTAGATCAATAAAAAGGTCGTGGTGGCAATTTTAAGAATTTGAACTTTAAGCAACTTGCCATGCATAGGTTACTTTATTCTAATTCATATCTCTGGAACAGAGAATATACCTAACTGGTGGATATGGGCATATTGGTGCTTACCATCATCCTATGGTCAAAATGCTATAGCTGTGAATGAATTTTTGGCACCTAGATGGAGCAAGGTAAGTTTTGTCCTCACTGAGAGTCTTTCCTAATCTATAAACAAATTACAATGCAATTGTTCAAGTTTTATAGGAGTAATTCAGGGTCATCCTGTATAATGTTATCAATCATCTAAAGGAGTTCATATAAATGCAGCCAAGCAGTAGTAATTCCAACAAAACACTAGGAAAAGCTATACTAGAAGCGCGTGGACTGTTTGCTGAAGAGAAAAGGTATTGGATTGGAGTTGGAGCATTGATTGGGTTCTGTGTACTTTTCAATATACTATTTACTGTGGCTTTAGCATACCTTAATCGTAAGTATTGTGTTTCTCTCTCGCATTGAATTTACTTTGCAGTTTTACTTGATCAAAACTTTAAGATCTTAAACAAAATCCTTCATTTGCAGCTCTTGGAAAAGCACAGGCTGCAATATCGGATGCTGTTCTTGAAGAGGAGCAAGCAAACAAGAAAAGAGAAAGTAAACAGACAGTGTCAGGAGGAAGAACATTGCCATTATCCTTGTCTTGTGGTAATGAAAGAGCCTTCCATATTTTTGTTGTTGTAAATGTTTTAACTATTTACTCACATGTAAATCACACATATTCCACTGGAAGCAGATGCATGCTAAGAAACTGCTATTTTAGTACTGATACTGCTCAACAATAATTTCACAGCCGTAAATAAGTTGAAACAGAAGTAAAAGTAAGACACGTTTAAGACCTGATGTGTATTATTGGACTACAAAACCAAGAGAATGAGACAATTGGTTCTCTAATTGAAGGGAATTTTAATACAAGAAACATGTGCTGCAGTTTGTCAATCTAAGAAATACTGTCCTAAAACTAGCAGAATTTTTTTTACTGTATACTCAGAATCTGACACTTTGTGACAGGTCATTCTCATTCATCAAAGAAAAGACAAAGTCAATTATCTGAAACTGATGAAGTCAGGGACATTCCAGTCTTAGGTGCTCGCAAGAAAGGCATGGTTCTTCCTTTCCAACCATTATCAGTTGCATTTGAGAACATCAGCTACTTTGTAGACATGCCTCCGGTATGTGTTAGCTCCCATAAATTTCATGAAATTCGAGTTTCTTTTTACAGTAATTTGATATACCTGGCTTCTTGTCTGCAAATATTCCAGAACTGATAATTGCGTTTTTGACAGGAGATGAAGAGTCAAGGCATTTCAGAAGGGAGGTTGCAACTTCTTCGCAATGTAAGTGGGTCATTTAGGCCAGGAGTTCTTACAGCCTTGGTTGGAGTAAGCGGTGCTGGAAAAACTACACTAATGGATGTCTTGGCTGGAAGAAAAACAGGAGGCTATGTAGAGGGAAATATAAGCATCTCTGGTTTCCCTAAGAAACAAGAAACGTTTGCTCGCATCTCAGGATACTGTGAACAAAATGATATCCATTCTCCTAATGTCACAGTCTTTGAATCACTTGTGTACTCTGCATGGCTTCGTCTTCCTCAGGCGGTGGATGAGAAAAGCAGAATGGTTGGTGTTAATTTCTTGTCTTTTAATTTGGTGTTTAGAACTGAATATCCTTCCTTGTCAATGAAACTGAAAAAACATGTTTTCTCATATTTTTTTGTTGTTGTAATTGGGTGCAGTTGTTTGTGCTAGAAGTGATGGAACTTGTGGAGCTGTTTCCATTGAGGGATGCTCTTGTAGGCCTTCCTGGAGTGATAGGTCTTTCTACAGAGCAGAGGAAGAGGCTTACGATAGCAGTGGAACTTGTCGCTAATCCTTCTATAATATTCATGGACGAGCCAACTTCAGGACTAGATGCCCGTGCTGCAGCTATAGTTATGCGTACTGTTCGCAACACAGTGGATACAGGCCGGACTGTTGTTTGTACCATCCATCAACCCAGCATTGATATCTTTGAAGCTTTTGATGAGGTGAATCTCGAATATGTCCTTTCATGTTGTGGTCACTCAATTTTTAATAATATACAAAATACAATGATCATTTGCACACTGCAGCAGCCATTATAATGATCTCCTCCATCACCAATGTAAACATAGTTTAAATTTCATATCAATGACCTAATAACGAAAACCATTCACAAATTTGTATGCATGTATTAGCTCATAGTTGCAAGTAAGTTTTAGCTTAGTTGTGAGATCAATTAACTATGATTTGATTTTGCAATGTGATTTATAATATTTACCATTAGGCACATAGAACCATAGTATATGAACACTAAGATGAGGGAACAAGAGCTTGAGAAGGTGCCCTTCTTATTGACACTTTGATCTGGCCCTTTGTAATATCCCCAAAGGGAAATAACCAGTAATAAACAGAAATATGACAGACAGATACAGAAAATACAATGCTGAACCAGATCACTGAATAATTACACATAGAATACCAGAAAACGGAGCCATTTTATTAATCTGAAGGTACATAGAGAGGAGTACAAGATAATCAGATTAAGTGCACCTATCCTTGCCCTAGGCAAGTGGAGACCCTCTCAGATAAATAATGGCGGCAACAATGACAGCGTCCTAGCTGATCTGAAGACTGAAGCTGGAATGGGCTGGTACTATGAGCTGAAGACTGGAAAATAGCTGATGTCAAACTCAAAACCCTCACCAATGGAAAACGCTGTCTCTGCTAGTGACAGCGCAGAAACAGTACTAAGCACCAAAACCTCCAAACAGATGAGTCAGCTACCTCACACAAGCCTGCTCCTCCAGATCTGCGTCCTACCTGGTGGATCTGCCTCCTGAATGCCCAGACCGCCGGATCCGGCTCCCAACCAGATCCGCGTCCTTTCCTCCTCGATCCGCGTCCTCCTAGATCGACCGCTACCAATCCTTCGCATCTATGCCGGATCTCGGTAATATCTCTTCGTATCCGTGCCCTCCAAGGCTGGATCTGATGTTATCTCTTCAGATCTAGGCTAGATCTGCCAATATCTCCTCAGATCTGCAATCTCCCAAGCTGGATCTAGTGCTATACCTTCAGATCTGCACCATACAAAACTAGATCTGCAAATATCTGCTCAGATCTACCCTCTCCAAGGCTGGATCTATCAATGTGCCTTCAGATCTGCGTCCTCCTCTTCAGAACTGGCCAGCGTCCTCACTCCAAGGCTGATCTACGTCCTTCCTCCTCCTGGACAGCGTTTCCTCTGCTCAGATCTGGACTGCGTCCTCCCTGGAACAGCGTCCTCACTCTCCTAGGCTGATCAGCGCCCTCTCTCCTCCTGAAACAGCGTCCTTCCTCCTCTGAACTGCGCAGCCACAAGAGGGCTCCTCCCTCTTCAAAACTGCACCAGAAACTGCCGCTACTTTGCTACTGAAACTGAAAGGTGTACTCAGAACAGAACCTTACTAGGGCAGGCACTCGAAGTCCCCCGAAGCTAAGGGTGAAACCAGAAATAACCTTACCAGGGCAGGCACTCGAAGTCCCCCGAGGCTAAGGGTGAGATCTCCGACCGGAGACACTCGGTTGCACTAAACAGTGCTGCAGACCGACTAAACAACCAGCGTGCTGAAGCAGACAGAAGTCTAGCTCTCAATAATAATATCAAATCATGAATGCCCAATGAAGTGGAAACCCCTCCTTTTATAATGCTAAACTCCCTCCAAAACCTTAACTGCGTCCTTCACCTTGCAGTTACCCTTGGGTCAGCGTGAGGCCTCCCCTCATATACGTGTGGACCCCCAAGGCCCCCTCTTTAAGTTATAACGTTAATCAACTAGGAAAACACTTTATTTTATAAAGTGAGGTGACTAAAGTGAGGTGACACCTCTTATTTCTCACTTTATTTATTATTTCCAACTAAAGCGGCAAAATTAAACAAAAATGAAATATTCCAATTAGCAAGGCTAATTGGGAATATTACAGTCTCCCCCGGCAAAACGTTGCTTGTCCTCAAGCAACTGAAGTGATGGATGCTGTAAAGTCTGCTCGCTCTCCCAAGTGGCATCCTCATCCGACAAAAATTGCTTGTTCTCAAGCAATGCTTGAACAAGCCTACTCTCTGGCTGATGCTCCCCGCCAATACTGCAGAATGTGCCTGGGTCCCACTGAAACCTCTCTGTCTCCTGCATCACCCTGATATGAAGGGATATCTCAATGCCAGGATCCCAAACTGGCCTCTCGTGGTACCAGCCAATCAATAGACCTCCCGGATCCCATCGCCACTGTGGCCAATAATCGCACAAGTCCCATGACTCGGACTGCTCACTGCCTCTGGCTATGACTAAAGACCATGGCTGCTGCTGCTCTGCATCTATGAATGTGTAAGTTGTCCCATCGACTGTGTACCAGCTCATCATCTCTCTCCACTCAAGGCATGAAGTGAGGAATATCTCTCTCATGTGGATCCTCCATCCCCAAGCAATCATCCAAACCAAATGAGCCACCTCCCGACAAGGCAACTCCTGAAAATCTCCTTCCACCTCAAGCTCCGGTAATGAAGGTGGGCTGAAAGTCTGATCTTGGGCTGCAAAATCATTGCCCTCCAATGGCAAGGTGAAAAACAATCCTCCATAGAAGGTTCCTCCATCAATGAAGAACAAGCTGGCCCAAAACAAACCATAGTGCAGTTTCATCCACTGCAACCTCAGAAAATCACATGGCAAGCAATGTACAAGATCCAACACATCTACTAATGGATAGCAAATGGCTGAATATGACAACAACATAGGTCCAAACACTTGCCCATGGCTGTACAATGGATGAATATCTATCTCATGGCCCACATCAAAAGAGAACGCATACATAGTAGTGGGGGCCATGCCTCCTCCCATGCTCCCATTAGAACATGTAGTGCAGAAAATACTCAAAGGCACATTCAGCTCATGTGTCTCTCTCATAATCAAGCCTCCCATACAAATCTGACCATATGCTGGAAGTAAGATGGCACATGGATCCATAAATGAGTCCTCCATAGTGTTTTGGCATGTTATGAAAAAGAATGAACCATGTGCTGCAAGAAGATAATCCTCCTCATGCTTGGAAACCCAAGTCAAGAAGAATATGCCATAGATGTCTCTATCATCATTACCTCCTCTTTGTGCAACAAATATGTAGTGATCCTGGGACCTATGGGTTATAGATCCACCATATCTCTGTTGCGCACACTCCATCCATAATGTTCTGCTCCAAGGTGACAACGCTGGGGGCTCATGCAAATAAGCTCCTGTCAATACAAGACTCTGTTCTCTGACATGCTCCCTGTCAGAGACTCCTCTAATACTGCTGCAACAAGTGTGGAGTACTCCCCAAGATGGAAGTGCTTCCCCGTCATCATCAAAGATCAAGGAGATAGTGCCATCCCCTCTTCCTGCAACATCATGCAAGGTGTGAGAGCAAATCTGCCCTTGCTCTCCCAGAAACAAACCAAGCAACCAAACAATTTGCTGCCTCCCCATACTTCCATCATACAACTCATGTGATGAAGACATAATGAGTATCATAGCAACATCATGCATACATACTCCATGCTGCTCAATGATGCAAGTATCCAACCATCTTTCCTCCACCCTCCGACTCTTAGGAAGAGTGTTTGCCAAGAGATGGCCAAACTCTTTCAAGAGTAACCAGCGCAGCCAAGCCTCCTGCTGCCTGGTGTCATAGATCTGCAAGTAGCCTCCTAGCTCCTTGCTCATCATCCCCATCCACTCAATCACTTGTGGATGCCTCCTTCTCCTCATCCCGGTACTCCTCCCATGAGGGCTACCATCCTCCCAAATCAAATTTCTGATTTTGCACTTCATGGGATTTTGAAGTATAAACTTCTCAAGGATCAATGAGACCCTATCAAGAATCAAACAGGTGGTAGGCAAAAACCTCCCATCATGATGCGTATGGCTCAAGGGATGTCCAACACAAGCATGAGAGATGTTATCCATCCGAAGATGTCCTCCATCTTCTATCTGCTCTTGTGAGAAGGGAACCAAATCATTGTGTTCCATAGCCCGCTCCACCGAGTACCAACTCAAAATCTCTCGCCATCCAATCTCAACACGTGGCTGCTGCATCCTGTGCAACTCTGATCGTCTCATACCACCATCCAAGTCAACATATGAGACCTGACTAGGTGGCTTTGCCTCTCTCTCTCCAACGGAAAGAGATGACCCAACAACACTACTAGTCCCATCCATGCATACCTGAAGGGGAATGATCTGATGCTGCAATGTGCCCTCAGGTTGTACCATCAGGGAATCCAACTGTTCCCCAATGCGGACCAACTTGGTCGCCGACTGGGCACAAGTCACTCTCATACCCTCCAGCTCCTGGTCCTGCAACAAAATGGTCTCTCGTACTGACGCGGCCTTCTCCCTCAAAACTCGAAGGTCCGTCCGAAGCCGATGATACCGCTGTCTGCGACCATCATTCGATACCTCTGTATCCCCTAGTGCCTCATCGATAATGGATATATCTCCTGATACCTCACCCATCTGTCGTGTGCTGCTACCATCCGAAGACTCGGACACGGCTCCAGTCATCACCTCAATGGATGGCTCTACCGGGGTAGGCTCTATCTCCTCCACTACGATATCAATCGGCACGGTCAAGGAAGTCTCTAATGATGGTGAGGCCTGTGTCACACTAGGTGTATCCTCGGACTCCCTGCAATCCTGTGTGTCCTCATCCTCTTCTCCACTGCTCTCGTAGAAGACCTCAATGAAGTGTGCCTTCCCTGCCGCACACCTGTGTCCTGGTGCCCATGGCTCCCGGCAAGTGAAGCACACCCGCTTCCTCCTCAGCTCTCTCCTGGCCTCATCATCAAACTGCCCTCGTCCAGAATTCGCCTTGGGAGGCGGAGTCCTCGTGTCCTTGCCCTTAGGCTGGAAGGCCTGTCTCTGGGGATAAGGTGTCCGAGTCCTGGGTAAGACATCCTGTAAGTCCCGAGTCCTGCTGATAGCATCCTGAAGGGTAGCCGGTCTGTTCGACCGGACTAGGCTACGAAGTGGCTCTGACAGCCCCTCCACGAACATGCAAACCATCCGAGCTGCAGATAAATCAGGTACCAGCACCGAAATCCTCAAGAAGTCTGAAATGTATGTCTCTGCACTCCTAGTCTGTTTGAGCTTGGTCAGCAGCTCAACAAAATACTGATCCACCGGATTCCTCCTGTCAAAGTGCTCTAACACCCTCTGTGTAAACTCGGCATATGTCGTCACTGTAGAATGCCCGAGTGTCACCATCCCATGGAACCACCAATCCCGGGCCTCACCATCCAGATGCAATGTTGCCACCTTAATGGCCTCCTTCTCTGGCATCTGGTTAAGCTGAAAATAGAGGTCCAGCTTCTCCACCCAGGACTTTGCCGAACTGTTTGATGAGCCATCAAACCTGGGCAAATGAAATCTACTAGCTGCACGGTGGTCATCACGGTGGTATCCGTGCCCTTTGTGCTGGTGCTGCTCAGGGGGTTTGACACCACATCGGAACTGGAAATAGCGCTCCCAGGGAAAAGCATCCATGAATGCCTGACCCATGCTCTGCCAATCTGCAAAAACGGCTGCATATTGAGCTGGACTCACATCTCCTGCCATTGGCATTTTCTGCTAGGTGCCTGCAGGCTCCTCAGAAACTGTATGGCTGCTGCAAAACCATACTGGCTGCTTAACTTCGACCTTCGATTTACCCACTGAAAACCACTCAGAAAATTCCAGGAATTTGGGAAGGTGATCCTTGTCCAAAACCCAGAAAAACCCAGAAAACGTTTTTCCTAATTCCAAACTTCAAAATTCGACCCTTTTTATTTTGGCCCTTTTTCCAACTGCGTTTCTGGAATTGCAACTGCTATTGCTCTGTATGATCTCTTTTCTGATGTCATAGACCACAGGCTGAGCCAGAATTATGCTTTGATACCACTGTAATATCCCCAAAGGGAAATAACCAGTAATAAACAGAAATATGCCAGACAGATATAGAAAATACAATGCTGAACCAGATCATGGAACAATTACACATAGAATGCCAGAAAACTGAGCCATTTTATTAATCTGAAAGTACATAGAGAGGAGCACAAGAAAATCAGAATGAGGGCACCTGTCCTTGCCCTAGGCAAGTGGAGACCCTCTCAGATAAATAATGGCGGCAACAATGACAACGTCCTAGCTGATCTGAAGACTGAAGCTGGAATGGGCTGGTACTATGAGCTGAAGACTGGAAAATAGCTGATGTCAAACTCAAAACCCTCACCAATGGAAAACGCTGTCTCTGCTAGTGACAGCGCAGAAACAGTACTAAGCACCAAAACCTCCAAACAGATGAGTCAGCTACCTCACACAAGCCTGCTCCTCCAGATCTGCGTCCTACCTGGTGGATCTGCCTCCTGAATGCCCAGATCTGCTGGATCTGAAGCCTCTAACCAGATCTGCGTCCTTCCCCTCCTGATCTGCGTCCTCCTAGATCAGATCTGCTACCAATCCTTCAGATCTATGCTGGATCTGGTAATATCTCTTCAGATCTGCAGCCTCCAAGGCTGGATCTGATGTTATCTCTTCAGATCTAGGCCAGATCTGCCAATATCTCCTCAGATCTGCAATCTCCCAAGCTGGATCTAATGCTATACCCCCAGATCTGCACCATACAAAACTAGATCTGCGAGTATCTGCTTAGATCTACCCTCTACAAGGCTGGATCTATCAATGGCCTTCAGATCTGCGTCCTCCTCTTCAGAACTGGACAGCGTCCTCACTCCCAAAGCTGATTTGCGTCCTTCCTCCTCTTGGACAGCGTTTTCCCTGTTCAGATCTGGACTGCGTCCTCCCTGGAACAGCGTCCTCACTCTCTCGGCCTGATCAGCGTCCTCTCTCCTGCAGAAACAGCATCCTTCCTCTTCTGAACTGCGCAGCCACAAGAGGGCTCCTCCTTCTCCAAAACTGCACCGGAACTGCAGCTACTCTGCTACTGAGACTGAAAGGTGTACTCAGAACAAAACCTTACTAGGGCGGGCACTCGAAGTCCCCCGAAGCTAAGGGTGAAACCAGAAATAACCTTACCAGGGCAGGCACTCGAAGTCCCCCGAGGCTAAGGGTGAGATCTCCGACCTGAGACACTCGTGCACTAAACAGTGCTGCAGACCGACTAAACAACCGGCGTGCTGAAGCAGACAAAAGTCTAGCTCTCAATATCAATATCAAAATATGCATACCCAAATGAGGTGAGAACCCCTCCTTTTATAATGCCAAACTCCCTCCAAAACTTAACTCTCCTTTGACCTGCGCAGTTTACCTTGGGTTAGCCTGATGCCTCCCCCCATCATACTCATGTGGACCCCCAAGGCCCCCTCTCTTAAGTTACAACGTCAATCTACTAGGAAAAGAACACTTTATTATAAAGTGAGGTGACTAAGTGAGGTGACACCTCTTATTTCTCACTTTATTTATTATTTCTAGCTAAAGCGGCAAAATAAAGCAAAAATGAAATATTCCAATTAGCAAAGCTAATTGGGAATATTACACCCTTTAGGGTGTTAATGAAAATCATACAACTTTGATTGCACTCACTGTGATACTTATCTGAAGCAACAAACATTGAGATTCTAAGCAGCCTGTCAAGTCCCAAAAATATATATACTGCAGCAAAAAGTCATATACCATCAAAAGTCATCGCCTATATTAGGATCCTCATCTTCAGTAGCACCCTCTGCCTCCTCTGGCCTCCCCTTCTGCCTCAATCCTCCAAGCACATCACTGCTAGTGCTCGGTGCTACTTGTCTATGCAAGTCCATTCGCCCTGTTGTTGCTCATGTCAACGCACTCCTATTTTAATGAAATCGGTTAATCCAAGTGTTAAAATAGGCTAGAAATCTTAACATGATTAATCAGTGGTTTGGCTTGAGTGAAAGGTAGGTTTTTACAAAGGTTGTGAATAATGAGTTCAACAATCAAAACCCCTAACATGGTGGTGCATAAAGGCTTGGTGCTCTTGATTTGATGCCAATCCCATATCCTCATACATGATAGAATATGGTCCTAAAATGCTGCAATCCTGCCAGCTCGGAAATGCTAAAATCCTGAAAACTGTTAAGCCGGTAGAATTATGAATGGGATATGAAATTCTACTTTCTTCATATGAAGTCCAATGAGGTTTCAACCACTTTCAGATAGCCTAGAACTATTCTGTCCATGTTAAAATTTTGCTTATTCTAGTAATGTTAAAACTATAAGTAAAAGGATCCAAAAGGAAAGGTAAAGGAGGACACCAAAATTTACTTTAAGAATATAATTTTACCAATGATGACTTCAACAACAAATAACGTCTTCACAAGTGGCAGGTGAAAAAACTTCTTTCTTTAAAAAACTCAAATGTTTTTCTTGGGAAATCCATGTGTTGGATGCCGCCTGTTCTGTGGGACACAAGACGGATCCTGGCCAGCTTCAGTTACCAAGGCAGATCCCATGGAGTAACACCTTATTGAATAAAAATCAAACAATTCAAATGAAGAACACATCATATATATATTTTTCTGATGAACTAAAGTAACATAGCACGAATCTTCAACCTTCTTCTTGTCTATAAGTCCATTACAAGCTTTCTTTCAACTTGAAAGCTCAAATACTTACTGATGTATTTGTTTCAATTTCCAATATTTTTAGCCACTGAGTTGTGGATTCAGTCCTTTATATGTGTAGGGTTTAAGAAATGAAATTTCTATTGCTAGCCTCTTACCTTAAGGCTTAAAGTTATTAAGAGATAACTCGATTCTGTTCGACATTGAAGTAATTAGAAGTTGCTGCTAACGACCAAGAAGATGAGGGTTTTCATATACTCATCAAACCTTCTAACCAAAGCCCTAAAAGATAGACCTCAGAAATCAAGAGGGAATCATCAGAACCTAAAAGCCTCTACCCTCTCCACTGGATGTTGGTTCAAAATGTCCACCATCTCCAACAATTCGGCATATTAATCCACATCTTCTATCTGGAGTAAAATGGCATTTAAGGTTGTCATTATTTCGTAAGAGGGAGATATTTTGACAAATGTATGCCATGCGACAAGTCCATTAACCAACTATGCCACTTTATACAAAGGTTGGGTGATTGCAACGACTTAGCCATGGCACACAAGGATAGTAGAAGTAAAACTAGTAATGAAGTTAGATAACAAAGGCATTCACAAACACTATTATCCTCTGCAACAAATAAGGGTTATTGCCACAATATATATGGTGGCAAATCTGGATCACAAGAAATGAGTGTATTTACAAAAATAAAGTAATAATACAAATGCGAACTTGACTAGGTTTAAGAATAAAATTATGGAAACACTAAATGCTCAAGGAATTTCTGAGGATTCAGATATAGATGGTGGGTTGATCTCAAATTTCAACAGGTTGGGAGTTATAGTCAAACAAGTTTCAGAATCCAAATCTGAATGGAGCGAAGAAGTAAACCTCTCTAGTCGCCACAAAATGTAGGATACTACAAATTGAAAATTGATGGAGTTGCAAAGACCAACTGATGAAAAGCGGGTGGAAGAACTATACGAATACAAAGTTGCAAAAAATGAAATTATGTTGATTTACGCATTCCGAAGGGTTAAGATCAACTAGAAATTGGAGGCAAATCCAACCTGAACATTATTGAGCTCAGTTAGTGCGTTTGAGTTAATTAATATTGTCAACAATCCGCCTTTTGGGTGGGTTGAAGAAACTGAGAAATTGTTCTTGCGAGTATACCAACATCTCATTGACCTAGATGTTGTCATCTAGGCACTGATCTAGAGCACATTGCGTGCGGAAGGACCACTTAATAATTTTGACAATTGGCTATATAAATAATTCAACAATTATCTAGATGATTCCTTAGTAATCTCAGACTGAGTGGCGATTGCAGGGGTTCCACCCTTCTCATGCAACCTTGTTAAGAGCGTCCAATCCCAAACCTCGTAGGAATTGCGAGTGAAAATCTTAGTGCCTCAATCTGAGCTCGGACATAGCTTATCCACCCATCATATGACACTAGAGCAACGAGTCCTGCACCTTCAACAACTCAATCACATGCAATTCCATAAGTTGAATGAATTTTTTTGCCGAAAAATCATTTAGAAAACATATGCCCACTAAATCAATCAGTGCCAAATTCCTTAGTTGCATGAACAAAATTATGGTGAGACAAAGTTAATACAATCATTTCTATGGCTTTTCTTGGCATCATAGACCAAAAATTGTGGAACAGTGCAAAGCGCAAGCCTCCATCAAACACAGTCTTAATGAACGGATTTCCTTCTCGCTTCTTTAAGGGCTCACAAGGTTTAAGGCAAGGTTGTGCTCTCTCCCGCTCTTATTCTTACTGGTCATTGATGGTATGATGATTTTGGAGGGACGCTCTTGTGGTTTCATTTCAGGATGTCAGATTACTAAGAGCATATCTATAACACATTATTTTGTGGATGATGTTCTTATTGTAGGAGAGGTTTCAGTTACGGAGTGGGAAAATTTATATCAGATAAATTTTTCCTTTGGAGAGGCTACAAGTCTCTATATGAGTTAGTCCAAATCCATTCTTATTGCAGCTACTCCAGATGAGGCCTCGATAATGGAGATTAAAAAAACATTTGTTGTTGAGTCGACACAAATGGATAGTGGCTTCAAGTACCTCAGTTTCATTCTGAAACCAAATAAATTTGGTATCAAAGACTAGGAGTGGTTGATGAAAAAAATTGAGCAAAAGTTGTCATTATGGTCATACAAATAGCTCACCTTAGGGGGGAGATTAATATTAATCCTGTTGGTTTTACAGAGCATTTTGGTATATTGGATGCATTTTTTTTATGCCTAAATATATCATTAAAAGGATTAATTCATATATATCAAAATTTATTTGGGCAGGTTCAGGGGAGGACAAAAAGATTCATCTTGTTAGTCTAGAGGTAATTTCTATTTCAAAGGAGGTTGGGGGATGGGGTATTAAGAACACCGAACTTTTTGGTCAGGCATTACTAGTAAAAAGTCTATGGCATGCTATAAATGGATTAGGTATATGGCAGATGATCATTAAGGAAAAATACTTGAAAAAGCAATCGCTCATGGAGTGGATGAAGGGAGGGGCATAGGTCCCAACAACGGTCTCTTACACATGGAACTGTTTGTCGAAAAAAAAACATTAGTTGATTGGAAACCTTCGTTGGGAGATGGGATCCCATCAAAGGATTTAATGAGGATCATACTTTGTCAGCTGCAACCATCAGGTATATCAATAATCTGGACATTTAAATTTTAAACCAGATATATGTCTCCAATGTGTCCATCACATTGACAACTTCATGGTCTCTGTTACCTGCCACCTGTTGGTAGTGTGTAGAGGAGAAATTTTTTCACGTAGGTGGTCCTTAGTCGACAACAAACAACCCCTTGCAGCCACCAGATAGCTCGATGTGCCATTATTTCCGCCACCTAAGCCAACCATGTGGTCCCTCACCCACTTGTCATGATTGTATGTTTGAAGGTGGGTCTCCCGACCCCGAGGGTATGGCTTTTCATTGGTATAGTTAAGTAATTTTCCTTACTTTTCATGGGCACTTTTGGACATGGATTGTTTGGGGGATTCAGCGGAAAGAGTGGGCTATGTTTGTACTCTTGTCTCCATTGCCCGATCTCATGGTTAGCCTTGTATCCTAGTCTCGTGGGATCTCCTTTAATGGCCATTAGCTTTAGGGTTGACACTACATGGGAAACCCAAATTTGGTTGCGTGGTCCCGATTCCCAACACCATATACATCACTCCCTTCCACTCTTTTTAGCCCCATTCATATCTTTTCCCATTCAGGTCCACATGTGTCCACACCTTGGGTTGGGCCTGAAACGATGCTTGAAGGTTGATGCAGCTAAAAGGAAAAGAAAAAGCATAGTTTGGCCACTCTCAACAGGAAATGTACCACAAAATGCAAAAGATGGCCGGAACATACAAATTTAGCACATGGGCAAAAGCCAAGTATGAGCTCTACCCCTTATTCATGGCCATCACCTTGGTTCCTATGGGCCCTAGATGAGCCCCCTCCATCATTAAGGAACCCGTGATTGTCCCAACCCTTGGGGGGCAATGAACTGCCCCACCTTAAGGGGGTATCCACTGCTATATATTACACAACATGCTCTCATCCCCTAGAGCCCTGAGTAGTTATGAAGAAAAATCAATCAAAGGCAAAAGGCATATGAAGAAGGGTGGAAAAACAAAGTTCAAGGTAACTCATGTACCACAATTTGCTCCCTCCTACACTCATATACCTAGGTGTGGGCTTTCCTTATTATAGCTACCCTTGTACCATAACATGTAGTATGGATGATTCCCCCGATCCACACTTTGTTCCATTACTTTATCATTTTCCACCTACCACTTAAGGGATGTACCATGGACATGTCACCCCCTTTAAAGGATGAAACCACCTAATAGGGTCATTGGTTAACCCCCTTATTGAGCTTAGAGACACTTGTACATGCCAAAGCCGGCTATAGAAGTACATGCCACCATGAAGTGCCACATTGATTCCATGACTTGTAAGCTCTTTTACTGGATTATTCTAATGTTTGTTGTATTGTAGGGCAAGGGGACGCATTGGATATTATGCAAGATTGTAGGTGGGTCTCCATTTGGCGCTTGGTCTCCCTATACTGGGTCCTAGCCCTCCAAAGGGCCACATTGGCACTTGTAGGGTGAGCGTGTTAGCGTCCAACCCTAACTCCCATTATTCATGTAATAAGTCTCGTTAGAGTCATAGTTGGTTAGTTGATTCAATAAAGCTCGTAAGTAGTTATCTGCATTAATAATAATTTTAAGTGGTTGAACCGCATTATAGAAAAAAGGACCACAATTAGTTATAAACGGGTCATAGTTAATAAATAAATTGGTTAACCTGTGTTATGCAAGGGACCACTAGTAGTTAGGGTTTTGGATATCATAAAGCTATAAATAGTCTTAGATAGTAAGGGAAGAAGTATCGAGTCTTATTGTAATTGAGCTCTGCTCTGTTGGAGGTTGCCCCCTCGAAGAGGCAAGTGAACATTGTATTATGCTTCCGAACAATAAAATATCTTTGCAACTTGTCTCAGTTCATGTGATATTTCTGTATTTCAGGCTATATTGTTTCGTATTTCTGGTATTTTGGTTCTCTCACAGGTCAAGTGCATAACATGTGGTATCAGAGCACTTTTGAAGGCCAGCTGTACCTCCAATTTTCGCACATTTTTTTTAGGATAGAGACATGTTCCTGCATCTTTAAACCACGGGATCTGTCATTGAGCGCATAAACCTGCGAATTTGAGGAGGCATGCACGCAGGAACTACAAGAGGTGGTCACGCTTGTTGGACTCCCTTGTAACCCCTATGGGTACCCCTTCAAGTAGTAGCGCATTAGATAGAACCGCGCACGGACTACACTTCCACATACCCTTGGGTATATCGGAAGCCCCCCTAGGGTAACCTGAAACCTAACTTTAGATAATTCGTTGGTCATCTTGCTGCGACAATACACTGAGAACAACACTCGGGGAGATTACTCACACATACAATAGGGTAGTCGAGTAGTATGGCTAAGGGTACGGTCGATGCTCCTTAGTTAGCACCCTGAAAGATTGGGCCAAGTACTATTGTTGGACCCCTACGTATATTGCGATCTATAGCACCTGACACTCCTTTGAGACCATAGTTCCCTCAGCTATTTGAAGATCGCCCCTACCTTTTCTTCCAAATCATATCCAATTGTTGTGATTTGATTGCCGTTGTCGAGATCAAATCCAACAGTTGGGGGTTTTGCCGCCACCGTACAAAAAATTTCAGGAGTTGGGGTTTTCACAACGCAGATCAGACTCTTTGTGTAATAAATGCAGATTGGTCTGAAGTCTGTGGTTAAACGTTGGACTGTCTCCAAATCATAGTGTGAGAAACTAAGGAAGGCAAATCATAGATTTGCCTTCCTAATCTACAATATGTAAAGAAGAGACAGCATATCTCAAGTAAAGTAACCTCAAGTTTATGCGAAGTGAAGGGTCCTGAGTGACCTAGTCTAATATCTTAATAGAAAGAAACTTGTGGAAATGCACTACCATAGAACAGCAAGAAAGATCCTTGTTTAGTGTACTAAAGACAAAGAATATTAAGCAAGGAAGGAGTGTTTGAGCAACCGAGACAAAATCAAGGAAGGTAGACTTAGAGACCGAGTTCTCTAGTGCTGGTGCAGGACAGTGCAGGTTGGTGCAGAAAAGAAGGATCAATGTTGGAGGTCGACAAAGAAGCAGTGACAAGGTCTTGGAGGCATACATAGGTCAAGGGTCTAAGTCTTGGTCATGGTACTTGCCATCTGAAAGGTCTATAAGAAGAATTTCTCGTGGGTTTTCCTCTCCAAGAGGGAGAGGTTTTGCCCTGGCTCAAGGAGCCTAATTTTGTGTCTCTTATATTTTGATAGTTGACGTGATGAAAGACAAAATAAGCTAAGAAGAGAAGACATAAGTAAATCAAATAAGATCACAAGTAATTATCAAGAAGATAATTTGAATTAATCACCAGCCCTCCAAATTCTCAACAGTACAAGTTGAAGTCCCAGCACCTCAATGACATGGTCCACGTTTACTACAATCTTAGATTGTGGGTGAGACAACTTGAGAGGACACATGATATGGAGGCCATCTCTTCAGATGCGATTGACACCACTGTTGCATGGAGGGTTGAGGCTGAGAGGCCTATCATGGAGTCATCCCCTGATTGGTTAGAGCAGGAGGTAGTGGAGGGGGAGGAGGAGGAGGAGCAGCAGGAGGAGTAGGAGGAGGAGGTGACACCACCTACTCCTGTCATCGGTAGAGGACTTGGTCTACCTCCTATAGCTCCTAGTACTTCAGCTTCTGGTGCTTCAACTTCCAGAGCACAACAGAGTCCATTGCCAGCCCCACCAGCTTCTTCATCTAGGGGGAAAGTTGTTACATTTTCTCGCAGGAGGGGCAAAGAAAATCAGTGGTATTAGTTATTTGCTTCATTCCTTTGTATATGACATTATGACTCGTGATATGAGATACATTATTATATTTTTTGTTGATATTTTGAGGTTGAGTTGGGACTCAGGACTTAGTATTCAAGACATGATTCACTCTTATGTGTGATGTAGCACTAGACATGATATTACACATCTTATATATTAGTTTATTTTTCATATTTGTGTCAATGCATTTATTTTATGTTGTGGATGCTTTAGATATTAAAAAAAATGAAAATTTGAATATTTTTGTATGTGCTGATTTTTACGATTTTTTACGATTTTTTTCCGATTTAATCCCGATCGTGATGTTCGGAACATTGATATTTATAATTAAATAATATCTTATGAGCATATGCAGCGCTGCCAAAGGGAAGTATGTCTTCCACAGGTTGAGAACCATATGGCAGGATGGAAGATCCTTGGAAGAAATATGGTTCGAAAGAAAGCAACATGACATGAATCTAGACCAGATGAAAACACTAATGGATCACTTTCTGATAGAAGATATGACTCTTGGATGAAAGTGATGGATGATATATGCCCTATGAAGAGATCCCAAAGATGAAGACTCCTCAACAATAAAGAAATTCATGACATCAAAGAAAGGAGTTCTTCATGAGTAGTTAGGTGTTCCACCATTGTTGCTGCAAGTCCCTGATTAAGAGGGAGCCTGGTAATAAGTTTCTTACTTGGAAAAAACTTGGTAACTCCTAAGCCAAGAAGGAGCTTAGGTACATTCCTTTGTGGAATATGTCCTCTCTAGTTGAGAGGGAGAGATAGACATGTCATTCCTTGTCTTCACCTGGGAAGACAAAATGGAGGATTGGGTAATCATCTGGCATCCGATACTCTTGAGGATGTATTAGGGCATCCAAGATAAGAGGAGTTGTGGAAGGACAAATATTCTTTGAGGACTGGGAATCCAAGATAAGAACAGTCCTGGACATATCTTGAGTGAACTCGGGTGCGATATGATCCAAGAGAGACAATGATGTAGGTGTCTATTCATCATTGGTCTCAACAGCATTGGAGCTTAAAAGTCTCGTGGAGAGATGGAGTTGTTAGTTAAGGCCCTGCACTATGACAATGTTGGTTGATATGATGCTATACAGATGGGATTACCAATCTGATTCTTTTTATGAGATTCTTCAGATTGAGAGTGACCATGTACCATTATGAATACCTCCCTAGTTAAGAGGGAGTGTTGAAAAGTGTAAATGGGTCCAGTTTTCATAATGAATTGTAATTATGAATTTATGTAATGAAGAAGAAAAAGATAATAAAATGTATTTTGTAATGCCTGCTTCATGGATTTCATGAGCAAGGAGTTTTTATTATAGGTCAAAGACTTCTTCTTGATGTCTTTAGGAGTTTGTCATCTTGTCATAAATATAATTATTAGTCATGAATATGAAGTCATGTTACACCTATAAAAGGACACGTTATTGATTTAGCAAGTATACTCCAAGACCTTGTCAATTAACCTCTTGAAGTCGACTTAGAACATGTTGGAAGTCTCCTTGAGAAAGTTGGCCTACACTCAGCTGATCATGTTGACATAGGACATGGGAAACAATCCCTATATAAAGGATGGATTGCGGCTTCATTATTACTCCAACAGTGCGGACATCATCTGCAATTAAGTGCGAGAATAGGGTCTGTATTTGGTGCGAAGGAGAGAAGCAGTTCAGCAAAGGAAGAAGACATTTCAGTGAAGAGATAAAGGTTCTAATATATCTATGTTCTGGGTCAAGGTCTAAAGTATATCCAGCATGAAGGTCTTGGTCTAAGGAGCTGTAGAAACAAGTGCAAATCATGGTGGGGATCATAGCGCAAGGAATAAGGATGCTACATCGTAAACGATAAGAATGTTACAGCAATGATCAAAGTCTAAGTCTCTCTTTGTTTCATACTAGGTTTGCACCTCTATCACTGTAAGTACAACGAAGATTGAAGGGTATCTCAAGTACATACACAATTCGGTGTATGACTGTCTAGAAGTGTACAGGAGTGCTGGAAGGAGGCCGAAGAAGGAGACTATTGGAGAAAGGAGGAAAAATCTTGTCAAGGGCTGTGGAGTAGAGACCGAGATTCTCTAACTAGCAGTGTAGTATAGTGCAAAGCAAAGGAAGACAGAATTGAGGAGATATAGAAGAGCAAGAGATAGTGACAAGGGTCTTGGTCATGGTAATGGTACTCGTCAATTGAAGGTCTATAAGAAGAATTACCATTGAGTTTTCCTCTCCAAGGGGGAGACGTTTTGGCACTGGCTTACTAGCCAAAATTTTGTGTCTCTTGTGCATTTGATAATTGAATTGATGAAGAACATAATAATGTAACGAAGATAAGATCAAATTAAAAGAAGCATAACAAATCACAAGTAATTATCAAGAAAGAGAAATTTTAATAAAAGCCCTAATTTCTCAACATGTCCCTAGAGATAAGCTTTGGAGAAGAATGGAAGAGCTCGGAATTCCAAGGGAGTATAAAGCAGTTGTTTATAAACTTATGAGAAATTTAGTGCAAAAATAAGAACTAATGAAGGCTTTTCTGAATGATTTGGTAGTGACATTGTTGTTAAGCAGGGGTGCCCCCATTTCCCCCATGCTTTTCTGTTTATATATTGATAAGCTAGAAGAATGGGTGAATAGCACTAGAGGAGAGGGTGTTCAATTAGCAGGATTTGTGGTGAAGTTGCTTTTGTATGTAAACAATCTTATTCTAATTGCAAAATATGCTCATGGTTTGAGAGAGTATTTGAAGGCATTAGAGCTCTTCTATCCATAGTATTAAAAACCAACCAGGTCAAACCAGCCGGTTAGACCCCGAGCCGGTCAAAACTGGTCAAAAAACCCGATTCAATCTCTTGATTAGCCTGAAATCCTGGTCAAACTGGTGCTGATCGACCGATTAAGGATGGAACCGGCCGGTCAGCAGCTAACGGCCTGTTGGGACCCACGCACGGCCAGAAAGGCAGTTTAGGGTTGATTTGGAGGGAAGGGGAGGGTTGTTTCCCTCCAAAAACATCCTCCCCAATCCTTTATAAGCAGGGGCAACCTCTCCTTTGTCTCACACCATCTCATTTGCAACTTTGTGAGTTTGATTGAGAGCTTGGAGAGTGTTGAGTGTTTGCTGGAGCAGTGATCTTGGAGGCTTGGAGTTGGAGTTGGAGCTATCTTGGAGATAGTTTGGAGTTGTCAGTAGAGTTGGCATCTTCAAGAGGAGGCTAAGGAAGGTAGTTTGCATTGCCAGGTAAGGATTTTCACTTGAAAAATTGATCATTTCATTGTTGTTCATGTATTTATTTTCTCATGTGTTTAGCTATGATAAATTGCTATCAAATCTCTAGTCCCATGCTATCAAATTTTGTATGTTTGAATGTGCATTTTGTTTCGTAAATTTAGCCTTGGTTGTCCATTTATCTTAGCTGCAATTTTTTTTAAATGGCAGATTTATTTCCAAATTTCAATTATTTCAAGTCAAGATGGCTCCAAAATCCAAGGACGGTGCATGGGCCCATTGTGATGTGATTGATGGAAAGATGATATGCAAATTTTGTGAAAAACCTATTGGAGGTGGGGGTATTCTTAGATTGAAACAACACTTGGCTAGGATAAGAGGCCATGTAAAGCCATGTGATGCACCTAATGAAGTGATAGGTCTGGTTAGCGCAGAATACCTTGCCAAGTTTGAAAAGTTTGAGGAGACTAAGGCTAGGGAGAAGGTCTTCCAAGATGAAATTGCAAGGAAGAGGGAACTAATAGAAACCCTGAGACAGAGTGGCTATGATGATTATGACATTCAAGACTCCACTTCTATCCCTTCCACCAATGACCCCTTTCACTATGTTCCTCCTGTTGGCCAAAAATCAAAACCAACAAAGAGACCCAACATCTAGAGTTATTTCTCATCCACTGTTAATCCCACAGCCACTTCCTCCCAGCCAAGTCATCAACCCACTTTGGATCAACATTGGAAAAATCAATGCAAAGAAACTTCTTATTAGTACATTGCTAGATGGTGGTATGATGCAGATATCCCATTTAACGTTGCTTGTTGACCTTATTACCAAGCTATGTGGGACTCTGTTTTAGCAAAGGAAAAGGCTTCAAAGGCCCTACTGTGCATGACTTGAGGGGATCTCTTTTGAAAAAAGAGATTTGTAATATTGATGAGTATTTGGCTGACTATAGAGAGTCATCGCTCAAAACAGGTTGTTCCATCATGTCAGATGGATGGACTGATGGAAAGAACTACACTATCATTAACTTCCTTGTTTCTTTCCCTCAAGGAACAATGTTTTTGAGATCAGTTGATGCATCTGATAAGGTGAAGGATGCAACCTTCTATTTGAGCTTTTGGATGAGATTATTCAGGAAGTGGGGGAGCAGAATGTTGTGCAGGTCATCACACATAATAGCTCAAACTATGTTCTTGCTGGAAAGATGCTTGAGTCCAAGTATAGGACAATATTTTGGACTCCATGTGCTACACATTGCATAGACCTCATGCTTGAGGACATAGGCAAAGTGGAGTGGGTAAAAAACACAATAGAGCATGGCAAGTGCATTACAAAATACATTTACAACCACTCATGGGTATTGAGCCTAATGAGGAAAAACATTAGAGGCAAAGAGCTTGTTAGGCCTGCAATTACGAGATCTGCAACTCACTTCCTCACGTTGCAATGTCTCAATTCTCAACAGAAAAACCTGCAGAAATTGTTTTCTTCTGATGATTGGACTGAATCTCGGTGGGCTCGTAGACAAGATGGAAAAGACACCAAAAAGAAAGTCTTTGACAATTATTTTTGGAAAAGGTATTCATAGCTTGTAAAAATTACTGAGCCCCTTGTTAAGGTGCTAAGGATGGTGGATGGGGAAAAGATGGCAATGGGATACATTTATGAGGCTATGGATCAGGAAAAGGAGAAAATACGAGCAGTTTACAGGGACAGGTTAGCTAAATATGGCCGTATATGGGAGATCATTGATAACAGATGGAACAATCAACTCCATTGTCCTATACATGCAGTTGGGTATTTTTTGAACCCAAAGTATCATTATAAAGCTCAGCTAGGAGATCAACAGGATGGGGAGGTCAAATCTGGATTGATTGATTGTTGGAAGCGCATGGTCCCTATCCATGCAGAGCTTTTGGAAACACATAAACAACTTACTCTTTTCAGTATGGCAGTTGGTACCTTTGGAAAGAACTTGGCGAAAATCGCAAGAGATGTGGATAAACTAGGTAAGCAATTCCAATTTGTTATTCTTTTCAAGTTAAATTGTTTGTAAATAAGTAATGAAATGAACTATGTTACTCATTAATGTATTTTTATTTGCAGCACATTGGTGGGATTCATTTGGCGGCCAATGCCCTCAATTGCAAAAGTTTGCAATTAGAATCCTCAGCCAAACTTGCAGTGCTTCAGGTTGTGAGCGCAATTGGTCTATTTTGAGTGCATACACACAAGGAAGAGAAACCGTTTGGAACATAAACGATTAAATGATCTTGTGTTTGTGCAATACAACCTTCGCTTGAGGCAGAACCAACTGATGAACAAAACACTTGATCTAGATCCCATTGTGTTGGATGATATTGATCCAACATCAGAATGGGTGGAGGAGACTGAAGATCCAGTGTTTGAGGCAGATTTTGATTTTGATGCAGCATTAGCGGGGGATGAATTTGAAGCAGATTTGGTGGCACCATCAGACGGAGACCTAGGATTGGTAGCTGCATCAAGGAAAGGCAAACAACCAATGGAAGGCACTAGTCATGCAGCTCGAGTAACTCGTGCTTTCATTAGGTCCACTTCTATTGTTATTGGTGGCAGTGGTATTGAGGTTGCAGATGAGCCTGAGGCCGAGGCATTCTCAGACTATGATCCAGATGATGTCTATGCAACTGCCGATGTTGATCCTGTGTCTAGTAGTGGTGATGAATTTGATGATTGATCATGATTCATGTGTACACTGTAGAGTCTAGACTCTAGACTTGTAGCCTTGTATTAGGCCAATGGCCTGATATCTTGTAGCATTGTTTTTGGACTTTATGGGCCATTTGGAGCCTCATTTCTTATGTATTTTTCGATGATATGTATTGCACTTAGTGCCATTTTGATATATTCACCTTTACATGGTATATAAATGAGAAAACTTTGCATATTTTGTCTCTATTGGCTTGGAATCATGGTTGAAAATCTTAAAAATAGTTTTTTTTAATTAAAAAATAATTATTTAATGTATTTTTTTTAAAACCAGTTCGTTTAGACCTGACCAGTACCAGTTAGATCGGTTCTGGTCAGAAACCCGGTTCATTAGGTCCACTGGTCCGGTCACCAGTTCCGATTTTTAATACTATGCTTCTATCAAGAAGTAAGGATGCAAGTAAACACTAGAAAAACTAAAGTCATGCTATTCTCTTTTAAGCAGAAAAAACAACAAGATAGCTTTATTTTTGAGGGAGAAGCCTTGGAGATAGTGGAAGAATACAAGTACCTAGGAATTTTTTTTCACAACAGGCTCAGTTGGGAAACATGAAAAACTAAAAGGATTCAAGGCGGATGTAGAGCTTCTTACCTTCTTCATAATAGATGCAGGAAAGAAGAATTATGGCATTGGAAAACCAAGAAAACTCTTATTGGATTGTTACTTACTCCAGTTATCCTCTGTGGGTATGAAGTTTGGGGGAGCAACATGTCAGATCACAAATGGAGACAGGTAGAAAGAATTCAGAAATACTTAATCACTAGTAACCTTAAAGTCAAATCAACAATCCCATATGAGATCTTGCTGGCGGAGGCTAGTTTATTTCCAATGAAAGCTTGAGCAATCATTCGTTTGTTAACATATTTAAAAAAGGTGGATGGCATGGATGAACATCTTTGGCCCAAGTTGATTGTGGCAGACGAATTAAAGCGTAGGAAGAAAACTTGGAGGAAGCAAAATGACAAGTGGATGGGAAAATGGGGAATCAATTGGTGGGACTATCCTAATTCTAAGGTGGAAATAAAAAATCGGGTGCTTGAAAAATTCAAGGCTGCCATGTGGGAAAAACAGGTTGGCCATAAAAAATGGTATATGTCAATAATTTCAACCACATGGTCGCATGATGAAAATACCTATTTGAGTGCCGCATTCAAGGGAAAGGCTAAAATTTTAATAGCGCAACTAAGGACTCGATCCCATCATCTTAGATGTGAAACAGGTAGATGGGTAGTTCCCAAGGAAGAGTGGGAAGAAAAAACTCGTGTCTTTTGTGGGGAAGGAGCGGTTGAAACCGAATGACACTTCATCATGGAGTGTTCATCCTATGAGGACATTCATAGTCAGTTCGACAACAACTTGAAAGTGGACAAACTATGTGACTATGTGATCTATTTGTGGAAGGAAGGTTTCACAAGACGACAAACTTTTTGATCATGATTCATGCTAAGAGGGCTGTTATAGAGAGAAACTTGATTGTGTGATGTTTTGTTGGTTGGATATCTGGGTCCCTTGGACCATTTTGGTCTTGTGGACATCATTAAAATCCTTCAATTCAATTCAATTCAATGTTGTATTGTGTCTTCAAGGGTCTCAAGGCGAAGGTGGTGCCTCAAAGATTGGCGGAGGGAGGGAGAGGTACACGTGGACAGCAATGGGGCAAGGGAAGAGGATGGGTGTTGAGGAAGAGGAGGGAAGGCATGGTATACATGTCACAAATATGGTAATCCAAACCGAGTGGTTTTGGACACTTTTGGACGACCAAGTTTTGTGAAAAGGTTCTCCAAGAAATTCGAGTAAATGTTCCACATTGCCAAATCAAACAAGGAACCCATCAACCTCGAGTAAATGTTCAAGATCTGAACCAACTCACATATGGGGAAAATATGGAAGTGATCAACCTTGAGAATTTGGCCAAAGTGAAGATATGATAAGGGCACAAATCTGAATTTGGCCAAAGTGAAGATATAATAACAGAACAATATTTTGAAGAATCTGAATTATTTTTTTTCTGGAGTACAGATTTATGTCCTTAATTGAAGTACGGAGAGAAAGCAAGGGCTACAGACCCTTTTCATAACTTTCTATCCTATTTTGGCCTATTCTACGGAGTGGCAAAAGCCACGTATCTTTGATTACCATTGAAAATTCTTTCAATCTTTAATGAAAATTTGAAAAAATGATAGCAACCAATCATTTGAACTGATATTCTTGCCAAACAATCATTCTGTCTGCACATATAATGATATTATTGGCGACAGTAAGAAGAAAGAAGCCAAAGTTTCACATTGTTCAAGCCCATCTTCAGCTCTCCCTTTTGACAAAATAAGACTAATTATTTATGCCACTCGTCTTTGCCATTTAAGAGTATATACTGACCATGAACATAAAAAAAATTAATGAATAATGGTCCTGAAAGGTCTTACCTGACCTAGCTTTGTTCAGGTAAGTGCTGTGCTGCTTCACTTAATGATGTCAGCAACCAGAGTCAGGAATCAGGACGACATTGAAATGAATAATTCTCTGTTTTCCTTATTATTTTCTTTCTCCGCTTTAGCTATCGCCTCCTGTCCATTTTTAAGTCGTTACCTGTCTTCCTTTATGCACTTAATTCTTATCAAAGCTGTAGATTCCTAATCAATCACACCCTAACTTTTGCATTTCTTAGCTAAGGGATAGCCATTCCATATAGTCGAGTAAGTGATAACCTGACCTTACTGAGAATATTGGCCAGAATCAATCAATCTGATTACCACAACGAGGAAAAAGTCAACAATACACAAAAGTTTAAGCAAAATAGCTCATGTAATAATCAGATTGATATTAAGTTATTACACAGTAACTTGAAGGATATTATTCAAGACGCCATGGAGTCAAAAGACAACCTAGTTCTATTCTCTCAAAGTAATTGATATAATTATATGCAAAATATTTTTTCTTGAGCAAGGCAGAGATCAATTGCTGAAAGTTCAGTTGATGGTTTGTTAAATTGTAGCTTCTGCTCATGAAAAGAGGAGGTCAAGTTATCTATGCAGGGCCTTTGGGTTACCATTCAGAGAGACTCGTAGAGTATTTTCAGGTAAGTTTTGACAGTTAATTCTTTTTTGTTGCAAATAGTCCATTATGGAAGTATATATAACTTACTCTTTCTTTTATTTATTAGGGTGTTCCAGGTGTTCCAAGAATCAGAGAAGGCTACAATCCAGCAACATGGGTGCTGGAAGTTAGCTCTATTTCCATGGAGATGAGACTTGGCGTGGACTTCAGTGAAGTATACAAAAACTCTTCACTTTATGAGTGAGCCCTGCATCTCAACAGGATCATGGAAATGAGCATTGCAATTGTGTCTTTATATTCACATTAAAGTTTGAATCGTGTCATTCAAATACCTCTTTTGCATTGTTCCCGACTTCAATTTTAAAGTGCGATTGCAATGAATGTGTGTTCTTTTTCTTTGCAGAAGCAATCAAGCAATTATCAAGGATTTAAGCACGCCTACTCCAGGTTCTGAAGATCTGAGTTTTCCATCGCAATATGCTCAGTCCTTTACAGTTCAATGCATTGCCTGTTTGTGGAAGCAACATAGGTCATATTGGAGAAATCCACATTATATTGTCGTGCGCTTTTTCTTTACCACAGTGGTTGCCATGATATTTGGGACTGTATTCTGGAAGCTAGGAATGAAAAGGTTTGACGCCCTTCAATATTTTTTTCTTAATCCAAAGATGTAGTGGAGAAGGAAGCTATCTCTGTATTCTCAAAAATCGTGCATTGCATATAAGTAACAGAGAAAAAATAAAATTGCAATCACACGAGATAACATATATACAGAATTGAGTGTTCCTGCAAAGGATAACCTCAGTTTTTAAAATTTTCATTAATTAGAGGATTGGCTGTACAACGTTTCATTAAACTTCACATGTACAGAACATATATTTGTGCATCTACAAAGAGTTACAGAACCGGTCTTTAACTGCGAATGGACAAATAACTGATTGGGCAGCTTGCAATCGTTACATGAGCACCTAAATCCCATGTCTATTTAATTATTAATCTGCCTTTACGCCTGCAACATGCAATTGCAAGCCTGTCCTCTGCGGGTATACTGCAATCTGCTAGCCACCTTTGAAGGGCCCACATACATACGCTATCCTCAAATCTTCCTGTTGCGGGTCTCCTGCAATCTACAAGCCACCTTTGAGGGAACCATAAACATACCTTATGCTCTCAGCCAGCCTTCTGCTTAAAGCCCACAATCCACAACCTTCCATTGTGGACCAACAACCTCTGATAAGCTTATGTTTAAAGCCCACAACCTTCCATTGTGGATCGACAACCTCTGCAAAGTTTATGCTTAAGGCCCACAATTCCATTGTGGATTTACAATCTATGTTGCAATACATAAAAACCTACTCTGTGGAGCCATCAACTCCAGAAAGCTTGCTGCAAGTTTAATAACCCACAATACTGCAACATTATAAATACTCAAACAGCACTATTTATATCATTTATGAGTTGTGGCATAAAAAGTTTAGTAATACCCGTGAGTCATTACTATTATTTGCATGAACTTTTTGTCTGTTAGAGAATTTAATTCTAGACACATTGTCATATTCAATGTCCTTAGTTCCATCCCAGAGTCCTTGTTTATTGAGATTCACAAGAAATAACGTGAAAATCGAATAGAGCCTTCACAAACACAATTTTTATAAAATAAGAGAAAAACCAATCAGCATTAGCACAGCAAACTCTTGAAGATAAATTAGCCATGAGGAGTCCAACCCTAAAGAGAGAGAACCAATGAAAGAGTGCCAGAGAGAGAAATAAACCCATGCTCAAAACAATGCTACACTTGATATGTAATGGAGCAATGGGATTTTTACCCTAACTTATCCTTTGGTAACTAGGGTTTTCAAAAATTTCATGTCACGTATGCAATCAGATAATGACAAAATAAACAGAGGCAATTAACAATTCTTAAGATTAATATAATTCTGCAGTGCGTAAGTCTGATTAATATGAGGGCAACAACAGTATTGTGAGAAATTTTCCACTATGAAATTATCAGTTCATCAATGACAGTCCGCTTTCGATCTGCTATTTACAACCAAATAAGTCAATGATCCATCATCCAACAGCATATGAATAATCCGGAAATCTATATATTTGCAACAAATCGACAGATTACAGTAACTCAACCAACCGCAACCCTACATTGACCTGACGAACGTATCTCTTCCTAAACAGCGCAATTTATGAAATCAGCTTCTTGAGATGTTCCCAGAATTCCTTTTGTGACACAACGTGAGATTCAGAAGATAACTTTACTGCAGAGGAACACTTTTCTTTGCACAATGGGATATTCCGGCCTGCATATAATTATAGTCCTGTTAAAATTGGCAACTGGGGCCAAATTCCACTTTGGTCTCCTCAGTTGATGGAGATAATAATTCCATTGTATTCCTCTTTTGGAGAGGACCAAAATCGACATAAAGATTGTCCAATTTGGATAAGAGAAAAATTTTATTCATTCAAAATAAATGCTCTAAGTCTTGATTTGGTTTAGGCTGGAAAAATTTTAATTTTAATTTTAATTTTGCCTCCAACATTTCTTGCCTAAAGTGTATATAGAAACTCTCCTCACCTCATTTTGACACATCAATCATCAAGGATGTCTTTGCGATTTGGTTAGCAAATAGGGTGCACCATGGTTTGGATTCTTCTGAGGCAGCATGGGTGGAAGTGTATTGCTTGGGTTCTGGTCTCAACAGGTCCGAGATCATGTACATAACTGCACTGTAGTTTAGGGCTTGTTTATGGTGGGTTTCTCTTGCAGCAAGAAGACCACAGTGAGGGGTCTCCCTTACAGCTAAACCGCAGGCCTAAAGAACTTTATTCAGGTGCCCAACTGTTGTAACAAATCGCTGATATTATCTCCTAGCCAACTGGTGATTACTGAAAGGTATTCGGATATCTTGAAGGATAGAACTGCAATGTACAGTTGGCCGCATTGTTGAGAAAGCCTAATTGTGGGCTAACGTTGCATGCCTCTGGAACCCTATACACAGTCCATTCTATAAGGTCATGGATAAGCTAATAGAGCCAGCGAAGGAAAGTTTATAAAGAATAAAGAGGGACACAGTTGAAAGAATTGCCCTAAATCAGATCCATCAATTATGTACAGGTGCCCTAACCAGAGGATTGACTAGGTCTAAGAGTAGTGTTGTTATTGGCAAGTTATTTTGTTCCCATCAATGTACTCTCTCTATTGAACACTTGATTTTTGATAATAAGATGAATTTCTCAAGGGTTTTCCCCATCTTGGGGTTTTTCCCTGGCTTGAGCCATGTATTTGTGTTCCCTTGTCTTGGCTTGTCTTCTGCTCTTTCATTCAATGTTCTTTCATTAGTTATTGTCATATGATGATTAATATGATTGCTTATGGTCTAATGAAATTAATTATGGGCTTATGAAGTAACTATCTCAAGCAAAGAACATGTTAACTCAACATTAACATGGTATTAGAGCCAGGAGAAGCCAAACCCAAGAAAGAGTTTCGGATGACAGATTCTCTGTGGTTTGTATGCAATGTTTTTGGGAATCTTGCTTAGCTCTCAGCGTTAATCAACTGTCTTATACAGTGTTGTCAATATGTCTCTTAAGCTGCATTGGTTTTGGCATGGCAACGATAGACAACAAGTAAAATACACTTGCTTTGAGTTCGGAATGAAGAAGATGAAATAATCTCTTATTTAATGATGATAGAAACCAACAATCTCATAAAGCTCGTTGGAAACACCTCAATTCACAGAACATGACAAAAGCATTTGTTGTTGAAGATTTTTCCTAGCAGTGATAGTTTCACGGAGGATGAAGATGATACACTCTATGACATCTTTGCTTGGTTGGAGTTTATGTTTGCATAACATAATCACAAGATCTTACTTTCGCACGATGACACAGGTCTAGTGTCCATGCATTTGTCTCTGCATTTAGTAAGTCAAATATAGATCTGTATGGGAGAGTATTACTAGATGATCTCGATTCACTAGTCAAAATCTCATCATCACTGTAAGCTCATCACAGTCTCACGCTTGTCCTTTTGCATTACTATAATGCGTGATGACTTTTGCATATATACAATCAATTACAAAGACTTTGATTTGTATTACTTCACTACAGCATTTTTTTACTCTGTTCTGAAATCTTGTTGTACAAATGGCATCTCTATGTCTCGTCTCATAACAGTGGATCTCACATCAGTATTTCTATCCACCTCAGATTAGTAGTATGGTTTGTCGTATCAAGGATGGCCTTCATTGGCATCGTAGTTATGACTTCACCATCATCTCAATTAAAACCTGTTTCATATATAGTGATATGGCATTATAGTATGGAACGACATCTCTCTTTTTTGAGATTTTCATCTATCTAATTCTATGAAAAAGGCTCAGGGAATCACATCTCTTTTGGCACAAGCATACGCATTTCTTATTGCCTCAGATGATCTGGATTTATGCAGGAATGCAACAGAATACAGAAATAACCATAAACATAGAGATGCAGTGGAAATAATGTGTCATTTCATTAATATCAAATAACTGAAATTTGCTTACAGACATAATGGAAATAAAATAGCTAGGGTACTGGTGGCGAATCTCTGAGAAGAGATGTGGCAGCTACAGACCTCTTAACTGTGTTACAATGAGGCTCGAGGGCCTATTTATTATTGAGAAACAATGGAGAACTCTAAACGTCCAAAAACCTAACCCTAGGAGATGAAGTGCCAAAACTATGGGCCCAGTTTGGGTAAATTGGTGTTTCAACTTCCCGGGGAAGTAACTTTGGCATCCGATCTCCGTTTGACGTGCTCAATAGCTCGATAGAAAGATCTGTCTGAGCACTACAACTTTTGGTGTGAGAAACATCGGTATATGGACCCATGTTGCTCCCGATTTTCCCAAAAAACGTCGTTTAGGGCCTCAAAACGGCTCTGGAAGTTCAGGACCCGAAAAACTGCTAAAAATAGTAAGTTGTGCTGCAACTTAAAAACTGAAAGAACTGATGGTGGGGGTTCAAATGGAATAGATGGGTGGCCACCAATGTCCACCTGGATCATTAAGGCCCCAAAATGGCTCCGAGAGTGGAGGACCCAAAAACTGCTAAAAATGATAAGTTGTGCGAATGTGTGAAAAGAAATTTGCAAGAATTGATGGTGTATGATCAAGTTGGATATTGGTGACACACTATTCTATTAATTTTACCATTGTCTCTTTGATTTTTCAGTTTCGGCATAAGTTACTGTTTTGTAATTTCGAGTCTCGAACTTCGGGCTTGGTTGGGAGCCTAGCGGCGTTACAGGCGCCCGCGCCTCCGGCCAAATATCATTTTGTTAGTTCCGGTGATATTCATGGCAAAAGTTGTAGTCCTCGGATAGAGCTTTCTAATGATGTATCATGTGCGTCAAACGGAGATAGTATACCAAAGTTACGTCCCTGGGAAGTTGAAACACCAATTTACCCAAACGGGGCCCATAGTTTTGGCGCTTCATCTCCTAGGGTTAGGTTTTTGGGATGTTTAGGGTTCTCCATTGTTTCTCAATAATAAATAGGCCCTCGAGCCTCATTGTAACTCAGTTCAGAGGCCTGTAGCCGCCACATCTCTTCTTAGAGATAGCTACTAGTGCCCTAGCTAGTTTTATTTCCATTCTGTCTGTAAGCAAATTTCAGTTCTTTGATATTAATGAAATGAAGTGTTATTTCCGCTGCATCTCTGTATTTATGGTTATATGTTTATTTTGTTGCGTTCCTGCATAAATCCGGATCAGTGGTATCAGAGGGGTCTGCTTTTTCTCGATCCTTCTTTGCATGTCCCCAACGAGGTCGGGGTATAAGGAGCTAGGGCTCGATCTGGTGGAACCTTTGCAAGATCAGCCTCGCAAACCTTGACGGACGCCCATGGGAGACGAAAAGAAAGATGAGGGAGCAGGAGATCCTATCAAAATATTGCTCGAGGAGGCCCTCGAAAAACAAAGGAACGCGATGATGGATAGCTTTGCTCAGATCCTTCAACGGCTGCCCACCGGCGGCGCATCTGCATCCAGTAGCCACTCTGGAGTTGCGACTCCCTTTAAGGTACAAATAAATTTTGACATTCCCATATTTGAGGGTCAAATAGACGCAGATGCCGTAGATAGATGGTTGAATCTATTAGAAGGATATTTCTCTGTTCATGACTTTTCAGACCGGGAGAAGATTATTTTTGCACTCCTCAAAGCTACCCCCATGTTAAGGACTGGTGGGAAACCTACTGTGAGAACAAGGACCAGACAAAACCCTCTCTGTTCTCGGCCGTACCAACTTGGAATTCTTTCCGAGACGCCGTCAAGGAACAGTACTATCCCGTGGGGAGCTATGAGGACAAGTACATACAATGGACCACGCTGCGACAACAAAGGGATCAAGATGTGCATGAGGTGACGAATCTGTTCCATACCCTGCGCACAAAGTTGGGTATCAAAGATTCAGAGAAACATCTAGTGCTAAAGTATCGCAGTTGTCTACACAAATACATTCAGGAGGAAATGGAGTTCCTTGACATCTCCTCGCTTGGTACGGCATACCGGTATGCTGCCAAGATTGAGCAGAAATTCAAGCAGAAGAAGCGAGACTTTGGATCTGCGAATCAAAAGCGAGGGAAATTAACTGAGCCGCGAGAACAAAGACGAGCTGAGAGCATGGCGGCTAAAGACAACAAAAAGTCAAAAACCCACGAAAAAAACGGCTGTAAAAACCCAAAGAAGGACACGGGAAAGTGGTGTGGGTTCCACCAAGAGCTCCTCCAAAACATAAGTGAGTGTCGCGGTGGCGGTCGCTAGTAGCAGCAAGAGATGAGGGCTTACGGAAGTCGGTGCGTACTCGGGCCTAGAATCAGAACCTGAAAAGGCGAATGAAAAAGGGAAACAGATTATTGATGCGGAGCCCAACGCCACTGTTGCCACTGCAAAGATCCAAAAGGAGGAACCGGAAGATCCAGAGGAGGAGGAACGTCTCTTCCACTCCCAAATGTGGGTAAAGGGCTCCCTGGTACAGTTCATTGTCGACAATGGGAGCCAAAAGAACCTCATTTCAGCAGACACCGTGAAGCGGTTGGGCTTGCCGACCACAGCTCACCCACATCCATACACCATCGGGTGGCTTCACCAAGGACGAGATCTCCGCGTCAGCCAGCAGTGTCGCCTTCCCTATAGCATCAAGCCCTTCACGGATGAGGTATTATGTGATATTGCTCCTATTGATGTTTCTGATGTATTATTAGGACAACCATACTTGTGGAAGCGTCATGCTGTGTATGAGTCTCGACCTCGTGCTGTTATTATTACTTTGGGAAATAAGTTGTACAGGATACTAAAGGCTATTACCTCTGCAGCTGTCTCTTTGGTTAAAAACAATGCGATAGCTGAACTCAAGCCGGAAATTCATTTTGGCGATGATCCCACCCTAGGGTGAGAAGAAAGGCGCAGCCACGACCTCTAGAACGGGCTCCCTGTCATACACCGGCGACAACAACAAATGGATAAGGGACAGCAGGCTCGGGGACATCTTCACCCTCACCACGGGGTTCTACACTATCGGGTCAAGCACCGGGTAATTTCGGCCCCGGTGCGCACGCTGCAATGGACCGATCTATCGACGCTCTGTTCTGGAAAATGATGAAATCAAGAGGCAGATTCAGGAGCTGTTGCAGAAAGGTCACATCAGACCAAGTTCATCGCCCTGTGGGAGCCCGATCGTGTTGGTACAGAAGAAGGATGGGACGTGGAGACTCTGTATTGACTATCGGGCGCTGAACAAGATCACTGTCCGGAATAGGTGCCCAATCCCACGGATTGATGACCTTCTGGACCAACTCCAAGGTGCAAAATATTTCAGTAAGATCGACCTGAAGTCTGGGTATCACCAGGTACCAATTGAACCCTCTGATGTGTGGAAGACTGCCTTCAAAGCTAAGGAAGGCCTTTTTGAATGGCTGGTCATGCCTTTCGGGTTGACGAATGCTCCCGCAACCTTCATGAGGATGATGAACGACATCTTGCGGCCATTCACCAACTCATTCGTAGTGGTGTACTTGGATGACATTCTGATCTTCAGCAAGACTTGGGAAGAGCACCTTCATCACATCCGACAAGTCCTCCAAACACTGCGGCAACACAAGTTGTGTGCCAATTTGGAGAAGTGCACGTTTGGCATGACCCAGGTTCAATATCTGGGATACATTATTGATGAAAGGAGGGTGCATGTGGATCCAGCAAAGATCCAAGTCATTCGGGATTGGCCAGCCCCGACTACTATAACAGAGCTTCGCAGCTTTCTGGGTCTTGCTAATTTCTACCGTAGATTCGTGTTGGGATTCTCTCATATCACTTGGCCCTTGAGTCAAGTCACCAAGGGAGGACTGAGAGAAAAATTCTTTTGGTCGAAACCTCAACAGAAGGCATTCACGAAATTGAAAAATCACCTCTGTTCTGCCCGAGTGCTCACGTTACCAGACTTGCAACAACCATTTGAGATCGAGACGGATGCCTCTGACTATGCTATTGGGGCAGTTCTTACTCAACAGGGACATCCAGTGGCATATCACAGTGAGACATTGTCTGAGACAGTTCGCAAGTATCCCACCTATGACAAAGAAATGTATTCCATTGTGCAAGCCTGTCGACAAAGGAAGCATTACATTTTGGGGAAGGAAACAATCATCCACACAGACCACCGGCCCCTGCAGTTCATACAGACACAAGGGAAGTTGCAGAATGATCGCCATCAGAAGTGGTCCACATATCTGCAACAGTTTCATTTGAACATCAAGTACAAGAAGGGTAGCACCAATCATGTTGCAGACTGCCTCAGCCGACCACCGATCGTGGCGCTCACCATTGTGCTCAACTCTTGTGGGCACGAGACTTCTGATTGGCCGCTTCTCTATGAGAGTGACCCAGAATTCGGCCAAACTTACAAGGCACTCTTGGGGGGTACGCAAGTTCCAAATTTTCACCTCCGAGATGCACTTTTATGTCACATGGGACACCTTTGTGTTCCTTCAAGCGAGCGTGCCAAGATGATATGGGAAGCACACTACAGTCGAGTCGCTGGGCATTTCGGGGTCGAGAAAACAGTAGCAATACTACAGAAGTATTTCTATTGGCCGAACCTTGGAAAGGATGTCGAGAAGCACATCAGATCCTGCACTGCTTGTGCCATTGCCAAACCGACCATCAAGAAGCAAGGCCTATATACTCCACTACCTACCCCTAGTCGACCTTGGGAATCCATCTCCATGGATTACATGTCGGACCTGCCTTCTACTAAGAATGGAAATGACTGTGTTTTCGTGGTCGTTGACAGATTCTCGAAGATGGCCATTATGGCGGCCTGTAAGAAGAATATCACAGCAGAAGCCACTGCAAAACTCTTCTTTGAACGAGTGTGGGTGCACTTTGGGATCCCACAGTCTATCATATCAGATCGAGATAGCAGGTTCCTCAGCACATTTTGGTCCAGCCTCTGGTCAATGTTGGACACAAAGCTCACCAAGTCCACAACTTTCCATCCCCAAACAGATGGCCAGACAGAGGTCGTCAACAGAATGATTGTACACATTCTGCGCATGTGCAATTCAAAGCATCCACGCACATGGGACGAGAGCCTCCCCTATGTACAACATAGTTATAACAGGGCTCTCCACAGTTCAATTGGCCATAGCCCCTTTTAGGTGGGCTTGGGATTCCAGCCACTATGTCCCATTGACGTAGCCATGCCATTTGCAGCTGCTCAGGCCGATTCAGCTCATGTCCAGTTTGAAGTTGACAAAGCAAGTAGCTTCATCGAGCGCATTCAACACATCCGCCAACAAGTTCATGATATATTGGACAGAGCCAATGCGAAGTACAAACAGCGCCATGATCAACACCGGGTGCCACACCACTTCCAGGTGGGCAACAAAGTATGGCTACATTTGCAGAAGGAGCGCCTCACTGGACCTCACCGCAAGCTTCGCCCGCTCCGATACGGGCCGTACACCATCACCAAGGCTGTAGGTAACAATGCCTTCGAGCTTAGTATTCCACCATTCCTTGGTCTGCACCCAATCTTCAATGTGGATCGCCTTCGTCCTTACTTTCCACCTCTACTGGACACCTCGGACATTGCAGAACAACTCACACCAACAGAGTTAAACCCAGACTGCATGGAACAGGCCACCACAGATTGTGTCATGGACATGCAAATCAAGAACACTCGTCAACAGCAGATCCAACTGTATCGGGTTGTCAAAGCTGGCCAACTCCTGCACCAAGGAAAGTGGTTCACCAGGGACCAAGTTCAGCAGAAATTTCCTCATCTCATGGAGGAACTTAACGCAATGAGGACCATTGCTTCCTAAGGGGGGAGGAATGATCCAGGTGGATATTGGTGGCCACCCGCCTATTCCACTTGGGCCCCCACCATTGTCTTTTTCAGTTTTTCAGTTTCGGCATAACTTACTATTTTTAGCAGTTTTTCGGGTCCTGAACTTCCGGAGCCGTTTTGAGGCCCTAAACGACGTTTTTTGGGCATCGCGCCCAGCAAATATCTTTCCTTCCAAAATGACATTTGTGGCGAAAGTTGTAGTCCTCGGATAGAGCTTTCTAATGATGTATCATGTGCGTCAAACGGAGATAGTATGCCAAAGTTACGTCCCTGGGAAGTTGAAACACCAATTTACCCAAACGGGGCCCATAGTTTTGGCGCTTCATCTCCTAGGGTTAGGTTTTTGGATATTTAGGGTTCTCCATTGTTTCTCAATAATAAATAGGCCCTCGAGCCTCATTGTAACTCAGTTCAGAGGCCTGTAGCCGCCACATCTCTTCTCAGAGATAGCTACCAGCGCCCTAGCTAGTTTTATTTCCATTCTGTTTGTAAGCAAATTTCAGTTCTTTGATATTAATGAAATGAAGTGTTATTTCCACTGCATCTCTGTATTTATGGTTATATGTTTATTCTGTTGCGTTCCTGCATAAATCCGGATCAATGTAGGTCCAAATGGAATAGGTGGGTGGCCACCAATATCCACCTGGATCATTCCTCTCTCCTTAAGAAGCAATGGTCCCCATTGCGTTGAGATCCTCCATGAGATGAGGCACGTTCTGTTGTCGAAGATGTCATGGACCCGCAGGCAGACATGCTGGATGCAATTAGTAAATTTGGTTTCTTTATCAGCCTCAGACAGTACATGTGTGGATTATGTTTGTGTAGTCACATGAGGTATGGAAACATTAGGCAGCGGTGCGTCGGGGGTCAGATCAATGGAGTGCTTATCCTGACAGTGTAGAGGAACCTCTGTGAGTAAGGAGAAAATTTCCTCGTATTCCTTCATGACTTTGTCCATCTACTGCAGCCGTGCAAGGGAGCCCTGTTTCGAGGTTGTGGCCACAATATTCTTCTTTCCTTGTGAGCGAGTTGTAAGGAAAATAAATTTCCTGGTTTGGGAAACAATCTTACTACGTTTTTTTGCAGTAGTCAAAGAGATGACAGGAGGCGGTACTACCTCCGGTATCCTGTACAATTTATTTCCCAAAGTAATAACAACAACACGAAGCCTAGACTCATACACAGCATGTCGCCTCCACAAGTATGGTTGGCCCAATAATACATCAGCTACATCAAGAGGAGCAACATCACACAATACCTCATCCGTGAATGGCTTGATACTGTACGGAAGGCGGAACTGCTAGCGGATGCGGAGATCTCCACAGGTGAACCACCCAGGGCTGACGATGCCTCTGTTGTGGGCTGGTGCTGTGGTCGGTGAGCCGAGCCACTTCGACCTCTTGCGAAGGCAGGGTTCTTTTGGCTTAATGTCAAGAAGAAAGTGCCGACGGAAGACATGCCCACATTTGCGACTGGAAGAGGCGCTCCCCCTCCTCTGGATCCTCTGGACCCTCCTTCTGGATCTTGGTGGTGGCAACAATGGCACTAGGATCCGCATCAATGATCTGCTTCCCTTTGTCATTACTTTTGTCTGGTTCTAACTCAGGATCAGAAAATGCATCTGATTCGGGTGCCTTTAGTTCAGCCACCAAAGATTGTTTGGCCCGACACTCGTTTGTGCTGTGAGTGGGGCTGTTATGAAATTCACACCACTTCCCTGTGTCCTTCTTTGGATTTGTGGTATTGTTCTGAGTCGCATTGCTTTGGCCTTGCCCCTTGTTCTTCGGTTCGAGGGCACCTTTCGGATTCGCAGATCCAAAGTCTCGCTTCTTCTGCTTAAATTTCTGCTCGATCTTGGCGGCATAGCGATATGCCGTGCCAAGCGATGTAATGTCGAGGAACTCCATTTCCTCCTGAATGTGTTTGTGTAGACAGCTGCGGTACTTGAGCACCAAATGTCTCTCTGAATCTTTAATACCCAACTTTGTGCGCAGGGTATGGAACAGATTCGTCAGTTCGTGCACATCTTGATCCCTTTGTTGGCGAAGCGTGGTCCATTGGATGTATTTGTCCTCATAGCTCCCCACGAGGTAATATTGTTCCTTGATGCTGTCTCGGAACGAATTCCAAGTGGATGTGGCTGAGAACAGAGAGGGTTCCCCTTCATCCTCTTGCTCACAGTAGGTTTCCCACCAGTCTTTGACATGGGGGGCGGCTTTGAGGAGTGAAAAAATAATCTTTTCTCGGTAAGAGAAATCATGGACCGAGAAATACCCTTCCAACAAATTCAACCATCTATCTATAGCGTGTACATCTATTTGGCCTTCAAATACAGGAATATCAAAGTTTACCTGTACCTTGAAGGGAGTGGCGCCTCCAGAGTGGCTGTTGGATGCAGATGTGCCGTAGGTGGGCAGTCGTTGAAGGATCTGTGCAAAGTTATCCATCATCACGTTCCTTGGTTTCTCGAGGGCCTCCTCGAGCAATATTTTGATAGGATCTCCTGCTCCCTTGTCTTTCTTTTCTTCCGCCATGGGAGGTCGTCGGGGTTTGTGAGGCTGATCTTGCAAGGGTTCAACCAGATCGAGCCCTAACTCCTTATACCCTGACCGCATTGGGGACATGCAAAGAAAAACAAAAAGAAAACGGTCCTACGATACCAACGGTTCGGTTGTGTAAGAAGCATGATAGAATCGAAATAACCATAAACATGAAGATGCGGCGGAAATAATGCGTCATTTCATTAATATCAAATAGCGAAAATTGTGGACATAATGGAAATAAAATAGCTGATGCGTGTGGTCTGAGAAGAGATGTGGCGGCTACAGACCTTTGAACTGTGTTACAATGAGGCTCGAGGGCCTATTTATTATTGAGAAACAGTGGAGAACTCTAAACATCCAAAAACCTAACCCTAGGAGATGAAGCGCCAAAACTATGGGCCCCGTTTGGGTAAATTGGTGTTTCAACTTCCCGGGGACGTAACTTTGGCATCCGATCTCTGTTTGACGCGCTCAATAGCTCGTTAGAAAGATCTGTCCGAGCACTACAAATTTTTGTGTGAGCAACATTGGTCTAGGGTCCTGATTTTCCCAAAAAGCGTCGTTTAGGGCCTCAAAACGGCTCCGAAAGTTCAGGACCCGAAAAACTGCTAAAAATAGTAAGTTGTGCTGCAACTTAAAAACTGAAAGAACTGATAGTGGGGTTCAAATGGAATAGGTGGGTGGCCACCAATATCCACATGGATCATTAAGGCCCCAAAACGACTCCGGGAGTGGAGGACCCGAAAACCTACTAAAAATAGTAAGTTGTGCTGAATGTGAAAAGCTGCAAGAATTGATGGTGTGGGTCCAAATGGAATAGGTGGGTGGCCACCGATATCCACCTGGATCATCAGAACTCTCACCCTATGACATTGCTCAATGGATTGGGTCTTTTGATGATTGGATGTGCATCATTGTTATGCTCTCAATCTTCAAATGTTGTTATCGCTCCTTGTATATCCTGCATATCTGGGATAATAAAAGGCCTCATTTTAGAATCACTATGTATGTCACAGATTCACATTTAATGGCAAGACACAGGCACAATTCTTTGCTATATGCATCATTCCTTTTTTGTGAGATCTAAAGGTTGTACACTAATCTAATTGTTGTCTCCATGGTTCAATGAAATTATATGACAGAATGTGTTATCACATGGGTCTGTGGCTCGATGAACAATATCTTGCTCACTCTAAGCAGTTTGGTGACTTGTTTTAGTTCTTACTGCCTATTTTATATACCCTTGGGCATCGCCTTTCTAGAAGACCCGACATCCTATAGTAGCTCGTTCTCTATGACTTGTGGATAGTTACATAAGAATATGATCTCTACTATGATTCTGTATGGAATTTTGTTAATGATATATGTATGATGCAATGATCTCTACTCCTTGATACCATTGACATATTCTTAGTGCTCCTGTGACAGAATTGTCAACTCCAACATGACAAAGGTATCAACGATGATATGACAATGGTATATAGTATAAAGTCATAGCTTCAGATCAAGCAGATATTTGTGCATCAATGACATTTGGACAAATTTGTATTATAGCCTAGTCGTGATCTCAGTTGAAAGGAAGTCTTTAGACTGTTTATATGACCTGGAAGGCATTTATTGAAATTAATCTAGCTTGACACTTAATAGTTGAACATACCTTCAATTTTGACATCTTGGACTAAGGGTGAAGTACCTTAGGAGTATTGGAATCTTGCTTCAGGCCGGTGACCATAAAATACAAAAGCGGATAACAAGAAATTGGGATGTGCACCTTAGACTCTTACAATCTAAGTGGGTATGTCTATATCTGGATCTCTGGAGACTGGAAGGATACAAAGAAAAGAATCGAATCAATTAAGAAATGTTTTTTTGTCGTTATGATACTGTCCAAGCCTTCATTTGCAGGCTCCACCAAGGAAAGGAGATGGCTGCAGTTATCTTTTCCTTTCTCCTTGATGTTGCTATTAAGCCTAAGTTATAGTTGATGACAGTCTTCCTCCATTTTTTAAACCTCATCTTCTGGAAGTTCAAAGGGAGTATAAGTATTTCAGAAAACTGGGAAAAGCTATATATCAACTCCTCTTCATACAAAAATAGTTGAACGAATTAATATCTCCTCTTGCCCATTGATTATTTTAAGAAAGTTGTCCATGTAATTAGGAATAAGAACCGGTTGCAGATGTATCATTGGGCAAGATCTCTTTTCAAATATTCAGAGGGAGCTATAATTTAGAGGGAGTTGATGTTTTCTTTAGCTTTAAGCAGAAATTGTTGATCCAGACATTTTGCAGGTACTCTGAGGTACACTATCAAAATTTTTGAAGCATAGTATGATGAATAGTAAAATGCTATAATGCATCTTACTTTATAAGATTGAAGTCTGGAAGCTTCGTTTATGCTGTACATCGAAAGCAGTTAGCTTGACTCACTACAAAGTCGTGTGAGGTAGCTCTTCAGTGAGCCCTTTTTATATTGCAGAAGAAGATTTCGAGAATCTTGTACTTCTCATACCTCTTCATTTGGTACACCTAAGGTATGGCCAAGATCAACAGGAATGGAATGGTACTTGATGAAAAGGCAAAGCTCAACCTTGGAGAAAAAATTGAAGACTCGAAAGGATAAGATAATGGTCTTGATAAATATCTAATGGAATAAAGATATGACATTTTGATTCTATGAACAATTTGCCTCTATCGTAGTTATATGTTGATTCCTCCTCGCAAGTATAACCAATATCATCCTTGTTTATGAGAATGAATGCTAGGATCATAAATCATCTACTTAACAGGGGAAAATCTAATCATGTTTCCATATTTGGAAAGGCAAGCTTGTGATCTCCCTTAGTAAGAGGGAGTAAGAGCAGTTAAGCATTTTCTTGATTTGGAATCCTGAAATGTAGAAGTCCAAGGATTGCTAAGTGTTGCTAAGATCTCTGTTGCTCGAATGTCAAGTTGTAAGTCAGTATGGATGTTGAAGCTCGTTAGTAAGTTGTGTGCCTTCATATATACATCTATGTGTTTCTAGGTGGAGCAATGAGGCTCCTATTGACGTACTGGTCATCAAGATAATCACCAAGGACTAGACTTGGTTTTCAGAAAGTAGCCTGGCACTAATCCTTATATGAAGGGATCTCTGGCTAAGATTGAACATTGAGCTCTGGGAGCTCCTGGGGGCTTGAGGTACTTATTGAAATATGAGCAACCATTAGTGGTGCACTATGTACAGGGTGAGTGGTTCACCTTGCCCTGTGATGGTTGACATATGAGTAGGATGAGTGGTTCAACTTCTCCTGTGAGTACCCCAGCGAGAGATGCATATAGGCATCTGATTACATGTCAGTGGGACGTGGTTCATCCTTTCCCCACATGTAGGATGCTCATTCCCTACGATTAATGGTTGACATGTCAGTGGGATGTGGTTCACCCTTTCCCCACGTGTAGGATCCTTCCTACTATTGATGGTATGCGTATAGGAGGTGGTTCATCCTTTCCCTACTATCCATGTTCTTGCATGCGTGTAGGAGGTGGTTCATCCTTTCCCTACATATGGTTATGATTTGAATTTGTAGGATGTGGTTTGTCCTTTCCCTACATATGATTGTGATGTGTTTTTGTAGGATGTGGTTTGTCCTTTCCCTACATATGATTATGAGAAGGATGTTCGTTTCCTATTGGTGTTTCTGCATCATCCTACCCATGTAGTTTGGGACACATGGAAAGTACCTCTCATCTAGCCAATGAGTTGTGAAAAGAGGATAGAGACCATAGTACTACCGATGGATGCATCGTGTACTGTCGTACTCTATGTCTAGGATGCATGTTCAAAAACTTGATCTGGGATCGAGTCTGGTTGAGGTTTTTACCTCTAGACTAACTTTGGGTCAGTGGAGAGTGGCAAGGTCTTGTGACTAACTCTCGATCAAATCTTCTTTATTATTCACATCAATGTTCAGCAGAGCGGAGCAGAGTATAGAAGAATAGAGATGATAGAGATGGTTCATGATGACAGGATGGCATGATGATCTATGGCAGCAGATGGATTGGCAGGCGGAATTCTCCTTAGTTGAGAGGGAGTGTTAAAATTGGCAGCTAGGGCCAAATTCCACTTTGGTCTCCTCAGTTGATGGAGATAACAATTCCATTGTATTCCTCTTTTCGAGAGGACCAAAATCGATATAAAGATTGTCCAATTTGGAGAAGAGAAAATATTTATTCATTCAAAAGAAATGTTACAAGTCTTGATATGGTTTAGGTGGGAAAAAATGAAATTTTAATTTTAATTTTGCCTCCAAAATTTCATGTCTAAAGTGTATATAAGGAAACTATCCTCACCTCATTTTGACACATCGATCATCAAGGATGTCTCTGCGATTTTGTCAGCAATTGGGTGCACCATGGTCTGGATTCTTCTGAGGCAGCATGGGTGGATGTGTATTGCTTGGGTTCTAGTGTCAACAAGTCTGAGATCATGTACATAACTGCGCTGTGATTTAGGGCTTGTTTATGGTGGGTTTCTCTTGCAGCAAGAAGACCGAAGTGAGGGGTCTCCCTTACAGCTAAACCACAGGCCTAAAGACCTTTATTCAGGTGCCCAGCTGCTGTAACAAATTGCTGATATTATCTCCTAGACAACTGGTGATTACTGAAAGGTATTCGGATATCTTGAAGGACAAAACTGTAATTTACAGTTGGTCGCATTTTTTAGAAAGCCTATTTGTGGGCTAACGCTACATGCCTTGGAACCCTATACACAGTCCATTCTATAAGGTCATGGATCAGCTAATAGAGCCAAGGAAGGAAAGTTTATGAAGAATAAAGAGGGACGCAGTTGAAAGAATTGCCCTAAATCAGATCCAATCAGTTATGTACAAGTGCCCTAACCAAAGGATTGAATAGGTCCAAGATCAGTGTTGTTATCGGCAAGTTATTATGTTCCCATCAATGTACTCTCTCTACTGAACACTTGATTTTTTATAATAAGATGAATTGATCAAGGGTTTTCCCCATCTTGGGGTTTTTCCCTAGCTTGAGCCATATATTTGTGTTCCCTTGTCTTGGCTTGTCTTCTACTCGTTTATTCAATATTCTTTCATTAGTTACTGTCATATGATGATTAATATGATTGCTTATGGTCTAATGGAATTAATTATGGGCTTATGAAGTAACTATCTCAAGCAAAGAACATGTTAACTCAAAATTAACAATTCCTCACTTCAAACAGACCCTTTTTGACTTCACATTTACCCTCATATTGTGTAGAATGATGTTGAACAATGGTTTACTTGCTAGCCTTCTTATTCGAGACCTTGGTCAATTATGAACCCTGTACATTTCGATGCCCTAATTTGAGTGCTTTTTGAGACAAGCGAGGGCCAGACAAAATGCGTTGCTTTCTTCTACTCGGGCCAGCCTTTCTGCAAGCCCTAGCCAAAGCTACGATAAAACAAAGAACTTGTGGTTTTGATCAAATAGGAATTCCTATGAGAGATGGACCAAAACAACGCCAAGAAATTTGCAATTCTTTCCAGAATCTGCTCCAAATACCAGACAACAATCCTCAAAACTCCCCAAGAGATTTCTTGCCTTCTTCAAGATATCCTTGTGCCAGAACAAAATTTTAGATAGATTGGTGTCAACTAGGGTCTTAAGACCTCAAAGCTAATACTCAAGAAACATATGAATTGATCCACACTTGATGCTCCAAATGAATTCACCCTTTTGTATTTATAAATTTCTTTGAGGGGCTTGTTTCCTTGATTGAGTGAAGTTCACTCAAAATCCCAACTTCGAGTTTATTTTCCCAGCTGCCCCAAACTTGCCCAAATATTGGGTATTTTGGGGTTTTTCCCTTTATCGAGGACTATAGCCTACGGGGATCGATAGGCTACTTCGTCCCTTGGGCTAATTAATCATCCCCCCTTCCCAATATTGTTTGTCCTCAAGAAATGGCATGTTTGGGTGCTGCATCAATTTATTTCTGTTAAAAATTTGATTCTGCAAGTTTGTCTTTGCCCCAGTGGAGTCGCCATAGTTTGGAAAATCCATGAGCGGTAAATCAGATCCTAAAATAATTGATTTTGGTATTTTGGCTGTAGCAAGACCCTTTTCGTACAACTTTAGGCCCAAGAATCTTCCAATAGATGCAAAAATTTGTACAATACTTTTGTTAGGGAGACTGATGAACATTTCAGTAGGTGTCAGAATAGCCCAATTAGATATTTCATATTTGTAATTGCAGATGACCAAATTAGATTCCTAGAAGAAGGCAAAAGAAAACGTTCCTTGCCCAATTCCCCGACATCAAATTTAGTACTTCCTTGCTTCTTATCATTGAATAGGGATTTTCCAAGAGACCTATCAGCCATGTATTCATACACAAGCAAACAGTGAATGTGCTCTGCACAGAATCCTCGATCCCTTACAAGATGAGCATCATGTATGCTAGTTGTGGTAGCCATTCCTGCATGAAACTCTTTCTAACCTTGGCCAATACTCTCCAACTGCTTCAAAGTGCCCTCATAAATTGACACAAAACCCCCTCTTCTGCATCTCCTTCTAAAATTGTCCGTGGCACTCAGAAACTGCTTGTAAGAAAACCTGATGTGCAGTCCAGGTATATTGTTTAAGAATCTTTCATCCTCTTGCCCGGTGCTTGAGACATTTGGTGAGCTGTGAAGGACCTTGAAATATGCAGTTAAGGCAGTGGAATCATTTTCAGAGACTTGGAAGCTTCCAATTTCATTGTATAAATAGTAACCACCGGTTTTATTATCAAAGAAAAGAGCATTGCAGGAGCAATTCCTCTTGCGGGCTTGTTGACAGTGTATCAATCCATATATTTTTAGAAGCTCTACAAATTGAGCTACAAGGTAGTTGAAGTCATCTCCTATTTTAAGTAACCTTGCAAAATTATTAGAACTGCTGCAAGGTGGAAAAGGTGTTGAGGTGCATTTAGATACATACATAGAACTCAAAACTTGAGGGAATTCGTATTGATGGTTACCAAAGCAGGAAACATAAGCTCCACAGGAATTAGGCAATTGGAAAGACTCTGTCGGGATCAACACCCGATCATCATCAGTGATTGTTTCCCAATATTTATAAGTTAAAATTGCAGTTACAGGAAATCCCTTTATCAAAATTGTCTGTCTTTCGCGCATCCTGCTGCATGGTCTTCCCAACAATCTGTATGTAATCATTTCCCCAAACTTCAATCAACCAAAAGTTGACCCACACATTCTTGTCAATAACAACAACTGCAGATGCTAACTCTTCATTTCTAATATTCGGTTCAACACCCATAAAAGGACTGTAAGCTACAGTAACCATAGCATCTGCTAGCAATTCATTACTAGCATGAAATTCGAACTCAGATGATGGGACTAGAAAATTCTTGTCATTCTCAACATCTGCAAGGCTCTTGTCATTGTCAACATCAAGAGATGCTCTCTTGTCACTATGAGCATCTATAAACACACTATTGTCACTTCTAGTAGTAATTGCAACACCCAAAGACAGACTGTAAGCTGAAGTAGATCCAGAATCAGAATACTGTTTATCAGTAAAATGCAATTCCAACTCAGAATATGGCACTTCATTCACTTCCATAGGTGTACATCCTATTTGCAGAGGTAAGCTTTCATTTACAGGTTGTTCCCCACTAATATTAGCCTTTGTAATGACATTAATTCCAGTGGCTTGGTGTGGGAAGGATTCTGTCCTATGGGCCATACTTTTGATATCATTATTAGGTTTACCATTTTCTTCATTGAATCTTGTGTCTAGAGAAATTTCCCCATTGATCCTTACTGCAGTATGGTCCTTATTGTTGAGATTTTGAGGTAGCATCGAGTGTGCTCTAGCCTTGAAATTTTGTGGAGGGGCTAAGTCACACAAGACCTGCAAAACCCATAAAGCGTTTGGAGAAATTTCATTTGGTGCGTGAGATATTAAAATAATTATTTTTTTTAATAAGGACCCTAAGTCTAACTTAGCGAATTAGAAAAATTAAAGTGAATTAATTAAACACATGTGATGAAATGTTTTAAGTGACACGAATCAAGCAATATTTTAATCTGAGCCGTCGATAAGAGATTAAATCATGGCCGTTGATATGTCAACGAGAAAAGTATAAAGGAAAGACTTGGGGTTAGTTGGAAGACATACACAGAGTTTAAGAGATCGAATTCTTCTGATGGAGCAGTGCTCGGACGAAGATCAGATCTGAGTGACTCAAAGTTTCAGTGAGGGGCAAATGCAGTGATTGGCCAGGAGGGCCAAGAGTACAGTGCAGAGCAAGGGCAATAGAGACGTAATGGAGACATCGTAGCCATCAGAGGGTGTGACGCAGTCCCTCAGGAGGGTGACGCAGGCCCACGCAGGGGCAGCGAAGTGTCTCCAAGTAGAAGTCCAAAATTCTACCGAAAGCAAGGGTTTCTGAGCCAGCAGGGCTGAAACTAAGATCCGAGAGAAGCAAATCCACGCAGAGCTAGGGTGACGCAGTCCCTCAGTCCAAGCTATGCAGGCTGACATAGTAGCTGCACAGAGCCAGCTAGGGTTTCACCAGTTGCTCATCCTGATCAGCCGGGACTTGCGAGAGTGAGGTATATCTCACATTTTCTCTAATTGCCGAGGTTTTCTCTATTGGGTGAGCCAAGTTTATGGCACCCAAGATGTACTTAGAAAATGCTGCTTAATAATAATAAACCCTCATATCTGCTGCACCAGTTTTCCTACATTGGGTTTTTCCAGGGACATTTGTCCAAAAAATCTGTGTCACCTTGTCATATGAGCGTGCTATTTATTAAATGATCTGTATGTGTGGGTTAATTATATTTACTTCACTGTTAATTCTAAATATTCAGATTAATAACTTGTATTTTTAATCAAGTAGGAGAAGTAAATCGAGATTTAACAGTAGGGTTTCTTAGTTAATAAATTTTCACACTTACTGGCTCCAAATAGAGTGGTCCCGACATCAGCTGTGATCCTTTTTTAAAAGAAGCTCCAAGACCATAATTTGAAGTGTCTGCAATTGCAGCTAAAGAAATGCCAACACCTTCAACCGACTAAACAAGCTCTCCCTGAATATAAGCCACAAATGTAGTAGCAGTTTTTGTAGGCGTGTCCAAGGGTTTGAGCTTGATTTTTCCTAGTTCTCCATGCAACTCAAGAACCCTGAAATAAATGCATGTTTATTTCTGTTGTTCAGTTGGAAATATAGAACTGCATCCTTTGTAAGCTTGTTCGTGTTAAGAGCAGACAAACTTTGAACTTGCATCTTACTTGGGCTAATCTCAAGATTACCACTACAACCATTGTTCAATACAGTCAATACTTTCTCAACATGAGTGTTATGATTTGAATATACTAATAGTTTATTTTTGAAGGCATTTCGTCATCAACTCTAATGTCCTTTACACTAAGCTCGTCATCTTTTGACAGATTATTTGATTCAAATGCTCTAGCAATCCTACCATTAGGAACTTCCATTTCTTCTACCAATAATGGATGGTTAATGCTTGTAGGTCCATTGAGATGTGAAAGTTTAATATCCTATCCATATTTATGATTGGAGGCGGTTGTTGTACTGTCATCAACAGTTGCTTTAATGAGCCCACATGTATCTACTTTAGATTTGCATTTATTTCTCATATTGGGTTTGAGGTTCTTATTGGAAACATCTTTTATCTCTAAAATGGCATCAAGATCAAATCTGTCTTTCTTTATATTGACATGTAAAGTTGATATACCAACTTGTTAATTTTAGGCAACTAGGTCCAAACTCCATGTTGCACTGCTCATATGATGATCATCATATTTTTGTTGGATTCCTCTTTCGGAGAGGTGCAAGATTGATCTAAAGGTCATCTTGTTTGGATGAGAAGAACATATATTTTGAATTTATTTTCCACACATATGCAAGGTCGGCCAAATTTGTAATAAAGGCTCACAAGCCTAATAGATGTGTCGCACACCCTCACTAATGGATATAAATTGGAGAGATTTGGAGGTCATTTGCTCATCAACTCATCACACATTCTCTCATTGTGATCTGATTGGTTCGATAGCCTTTGGAGGCCTCTTTCCTTCACACGTGTGGAGCTGAAGCTAGGGAAAATCTGCAGATCTGTTTAGAGTGTTTTGTTGAGCATTGACCAACGTTGACTGTGGTCAACCCTTGACTGTTTGACCTCCAAACTTTGTTGAAAATCCGATTTTTGGAGGCCGTATAGCTGGGCACAAAAATCGAGGAAAAAGGAGGAGTTTGACCAAAGCCCTAATCTGCAACGTTGACTTTCTGTTGATTGTCCTGCGTTGACTTTTGGTTGACCATCGTTAACTTTTGATGAGCTGTCTTTGAAGGTTGTGTGTGTGACACTTGGAGGGTTGGCTGATCTAAGAAAGACTTTGTTGGTTGAAGCATCCCGTTGACTGTTGTAACGCACACTATCCTATATCTTTGCTGGACAAGAAGAATTGTAAAATCTGATCTATATTATTGGTTTGTCTTCTTTTGATCTATTATTGTGTTCTATCAGCATTTTACTTTCATGTTTATGTGATTGCTAATTTGAATCGGGCCTAAGAAAGATTGAAGTAAATTTGCATTAAGCATAGAACACTCCATGTCATTCTAAATTTAACATGGAATCAGAGCTGAGGTGAAGACAAAGTCCAAGCTAGTGTGAGAAGCAATCACCGAAGAAGAAATCCTATCAAGGACTAATGGCCTCCTCAACCTATAAGGGTTTCGAGTCTAATGATAAATTGCATGATAAGTCTGATTATCATGCATGGAAGGTGCCCTTGGATTTGGCATTAGAAGATCAAGATGTCATGGGCTATGTGCAGGGGAAGATTCAAGAGCCTCCATCAAATGCACCTGCTGCCACAAAGACGAAGTATAGAAAAGGGGAAATCAAAGCAAATATGATTATCCGAGATTCTATTCATAAGCACTTGGTTGCTTACATTTCTAAGCTGAGCACATCTAAAGAGATGTATGATAAGCTGGTTAGCATGTTCAGGGCTAGCAATGCTAATCAAGTTCTCTTCTTCAAGAATCAATTGAAGAATATCAAGAAGGGCAAGGATGAATCTATTCAATGCTTTTTTATGAGGCTCACTGAAATCAGGAACATTCTTCTAGCTATTGGAGAAGAAATAGTTGATCGAGAGATGGTTCTCATTGCGCTTAGAGGTCTCCCCTGTCATTGGTATGTGATTCCTAATTTTGATGAAATATTGACGAGACGCATGTTGAGATTTTGTGTATTTGGGGTAGCATCAGTTGTGCTCTAGCTTCCAAATTTTGTGGAGGGACTAGAGTACACTTGATCTAGAAGACCCAGAAATGGATTTGAGAAATTTCAGTTGTTGTTCAAGTTATTCAAATAATTAATTATTTTTAATGGATTTCCTAAGTCTTAGGAAAATAAAATAATTAAAGTGAATTAATTAACACGTGTTGAAATTGTCTTAAGTCACATGGATCAAGCAGTCTTTTAATCTTAGTCGTTGATGGATGATTTAATCTCGGTCGTTGAAGGGTTCAATGAAGAAGTATAAGAGAAAGGCTTGAGGGTCAGTTGAAGATACACAATTTTCGTAGAACTGAGGAATAGATCTGGAATTCTAGGGCAGGTTTGCTAAGAATTTACGGAGGAATTTCCTGTAGTGAGGGGTAGTATTGGCCAAGGGAATGATCTGATTCCAGGGCCAAGAGATAGCAAGAGGCAAGAGGAGCAACAACAAGGACAACGCAAAGGGGCTTCAGAGCCACGCAGTCCAACAGGGGCAACGTAGAGGCAGCTAGGGCCACGTAGGGCTGACGCTGGCCTAGCAGAGGCAGCATAGGGGCAGCGTAGACCCTCCAGAGGTGACGAAGGCCCTCCTAGGGCGACGTAGAGGCTGACGCAGCCCCTCTAGGGCAATGTTAGGGCCTCAGAAGCAACACTAAGAGTTTCTAGGGTCAGATCCGGGCTAAGTCATGTAAATCCCATTTGAGGGTGTGGATCAGTCAGACATTTGGTACTAGATCTTCAGGTTAGCTGCAGATTTGATATCTTTTATTCTTTGTCGGGTTTTCCAAGCTTGGAACCCAGATTTGCTATACTCAGAACTACTTAATAATAAACCCTCATATCTACTACACCGGTTTTCCCACTTTGGGTTTTTCCGAGAACTTATGTCCAAAAATCCATGTGTCACTTTGTTGCATGAGTGTACTATTCAGTAAATGATCTGCATGTGTAGGCTGTAGTTGTGTTTATTTTCGGTATTTTATGAATCTAATTTCTAGAAATAACTTGTATTAATTAAATCAAGTAGGAGAAAATAAACCAATACACTGCAGTAGAATTTTCATATGGTATCAGAGCAATAGCAGATCAAGCTGAATCTCCAGCAATCAGCTGAAGAAATATTTTTTCTACAGGGTGGCAGAAGAAGCAGCAAATCCGGAAAGGGCATCTTGACAGCAAGGGAAAGCAGATCCAGGAGACATCGTTGAAGCTGCAGAAGGCCTCTAGGCTTACGCAGACCCTTCCCAGGGCAGTGTAAGGACTGCGTCACCCAGTATGGGGTTACGCAGTCCACTTCTGAGCAGCGTTGGGACTGTGCTGGGCTAGCCAGGAGGACATTGTCCAGCCACTTCTCTTATTTCAGAAGAATTTTGGCAAGATCTGGAAGCAGTGCTTCAAATCTTCAACAGTGTTGGTGGGGTGGAGATTCTGCAGGTGCAAAATTTTTCCAAGATCTGGAAGCAGTGCTTCAGATCTTCAGCAGTACTGGTGGGGTAGAGATTCTGCAGGTGCAAAATTGTGCCTAGCTAAGGCAACATAGGCGGGAGGAAAACAGTTATTCAACAGATCTGAGCCAAACAGATCTAAGACGATTAGGAGGATCGGAGGATATTGTCCGTTTGAGCTTTGGCAAAAGATTTCTAGGAGGGAAGTCAATTTTCAGCAAGAAGCACCTACTAGAGGGTTTCTAGTCATCAAGAAACCCAGATCTAGAGGGAGAAGTACTTTTTTCTTCAGATCTGAGCAAAGATGGTTCGATATGGACTGAGGGATCAAGATAGATTGGACGACATGTCCAACTTTGTTATCTGGAAGGCCAAAATCCTGTCAATTTTGGATGAGTATGGTCTCAAAGATCATGTAGAGAAGAAACTTACACCTCAAGCACAAACGGCGGCTTGACGACGAAGTCAAGGACCACGTGATTCCTCATATTGTTGGTAAGAATACAGCAAATGACATGTGGACAGCCTTGGAGACGATGTACCAAGGAGGCTTTGTGCAAAGAAGAATGCTTCTTGAGAATCAGATGCAAATGTTCCAAATGATGAAGGGTGAAGAGATAGATCCACTCCTCTTCAGAATTCAAGCTATCCGAGACCAACTGATTGGCATGGGTGCTAATCCAGATGAAGGGCTCCTAGTAAGGACAACCCTAAATGATGTCTCTGAAAAATGGGAAACATTTGTCCAGAGCATTCTGGGAAGGGCAACGTTACCATCATGGGCAGATATGTGGGCTATTCTCCGCCAAGAGGAGATCAGGAGGATCACCAAGAAGCAGTCTATCAGTGGAGGAAGCGGATCAACCATAGTGAAGAAAGAAGTGGAGGAGGATTCAGCCCTTGCATCAAGGGAAAAGAAACAAAGGAAGAAGAAGAAGGACCTCTCCAAGGTCCAGTGCTTTAACTGTGGTGACGTAGGCCTTCCTAGGGCCACGCAGAGGCTGACGCATGCCCTATAGGGCAACGTTAGGGCTTCAGAAGCAGCGCTGAGGATTTCTAGGGTCAGATCCGGGCTGAGTCCTGTAAATCCAGTTTGAGGGTGTGAATCAGTCAAATACTTGGCACTAGATCTTCAGGTTAGCTGCAGATTTGATATATTTTATTCTCTGTCGGGTTTTCCAAGCTTGGAACCCAGATTTGTTGTACTCAGAACTACTTAATAATAAACCCTCATATCTACTGCACAAGTTTTCCCACTTTGGGTTTTTCCGGGGACTTATGTCCAAAAATCCATGTGCCACTTTGTTGCATGAGTGTACTATTCAGTAAATGATCTGCATGTGTAGGCTATAGTTGTGTTTATTTTAGGTATTTTCTTAATCTAATTTCTGGAAATAACTTGTATTAATTAAATCAAGTAGGAGAAAATAAGCCAATACACTGCAGTAGAATTTTCACAATGCACTCAAAAGGAGACAAGAATGATGGAGATCATCCCTCTAATGGAAATGGAGGTGACCCTATTGCCTTCACCGCTCATGCAAAGAAAAGGAACAATGGTGGTCCGAGAAATCTAAACCATGGAAGAGCGGGGCCCAAAGGAAGGAGTCGAAGATGTTACACTTGTAACAAGCTTGGTCACTATGCAAGAGAGTGCCCTAATAGAAGGGACTCTACCAGGGATGATGACAACAACAACTCCAGTGGGAATGGCAATCAAAGGAACAACAGGTTCAAAGGAAAAAGGAAGGCTCCCTTTGATCGTAGTGGAAATGGGCAACCTTTCAAGAGGTTAAGAAATTCTAGGTATGATGAGTCTAATGTTGTTGATAATAAGAGAAATGAATTTATTCTTGTATCTGCCCTTTCTGCAGCATCTCCTCCCGAAACCCTGGATGTCTGGTTGATTGATAGTGGTGCTTCAAGGCACCTCACTAGTTATAAAGAATCCCTTTCTGATTTGATTGAGAAGGATACTAATCTAGAAATTATCCTTGGAGATAATGCCACCTATCTCGTGAAAGGGACAGGGACTGTGACCCTTCATTTATCTCAAGGTCAAGTCCTCCATTTACAAGATGTGTTGTACGTACCTAATTTGAAGAAGAACCTTATGTCTATTTCGACAATGGAAGACAAAGGGTTCAAGGTGACATTCGTTGATAGAAAGGTATGCATCTGGAAGAATAACTTCAAGGAAGCTCTTACTATTGGTTTTAGAGTTGATACACTCTACCAAGTTGGACGAAGTCCATTGGGGACTACGTCATGTGATACAACTCGTCAAACAGAGTTATGGCACCGGAGATTTGCACAGCTTCATTACAAAGCCCTTCCTGAAGCAAGGAAGGTGGTGACAGGGATGCCCGATTTAGAGATGATCATGAAGGTATATGTCAGGGTTGTACCAAAGGGAAGCATACAAGGGGACCATTCCCCTCAAGTGTCACAAAGACAACTGATATCTTGCAGTTGATACATTATGATTTATCTGGTAGGCTGCCCGTGACATCCTTGGGAGGATGTTCCTATTACATGACTTTTACAGATGACTTCTCCCGCAAAACCTGGATATATTTCTTGAAGAAGGACGAAGCATTCAAATGGTTTCGTACCTTCAAGGCCTTGGTGGAAAATCAAACTGAGAAGAGAATCAAAGTTTTCAGGACCGACAATGGGACTGAGTATGAGTCGAATGAATTCAATGACTTTTATAGAGAAAATGGCATTAAGAGAGAGACCACAACTGCGTATACTCCTAAGCAAAATGGTGTTGTTGAAAGAAAGAACGGGAACATTGTGGAAGTTGCCCGTGCCATGCTATGTGACCAAGGTCTTCCAAAGTTTCTGTGGGGAGAAGCTATGAACACTGTTGTGTACGTTCAAAATAGATGCCTGCATTCCGCTCTGGACACCAAAACTCCCAAAGAAGTCTTCTCTGGTAAGAAACCTCATGTTTCTCATTTTAGAGTTTTTGGTTGTCCTGTTTACTTTCATGTGCCGAAAGAAAAGAGAAGCAAGCTGGATGCTTCTGGAAAGAAGGGAATGTTTGTGGGCAACAGTGAAACTTTGAAGGCATATAGAATCTATGTGCCTGGTCAAATAGAAGTGGAGATATGCCACGATGTCACCTTCGATGAAGATGTTGCCCTCAAGAAAGTGAGAAACCTTCCTAGCTCCAAGGAAGACAAAGAAGATGAAGAAGCAAGGAAGCAGGAAGAGCCGAAGGATGAACCAATACCCAATGTTGAAGGACCTATGGATCCTATTGATCTACTCCTTCAAATAAGAAAAGACCCTCATGGCTCAAGGATACTCTCGCAGATGCTGAGAGACATATTGCCCCGAGGGGGACATTCCGTGAAAGCAAGAAGCCGAATAGATACCAAGGGTATCTAGAAGCCATGAGTACAATAGTACAATCTGAGCCTGGATCATTTGAAGAAGTCGTAAAGCATCAAGTTTAGAAGGATGCTATGCACGAAGAATATGAGTCCATTATGAAAAATGATGTCTAGGAAGTGGTCCTAAGACCGGAGGACAAATCTGTTGTCACCTCGAAATGGCTCTATAAGATCAAGCATGGATCTGATGGTAGTGCTGAAAAGTACAAGGCAAGATTGGTTTCCTGCGGCTTCTCTCAAAAAGAAGGCATAGATTATGATGATATATTTGCACCTATGGCCTGCTATACCACCATTTGATCTATCATTTCCTTGCTGCAACGCAAGGATGGAGTCTCCATCAGATGGATGTGACAATCGCTTTTATGCATATCTCTATAAAGGAAGAGGTGTATGTGGAGCAACCTCTGGAAGTTCGAAGTCCAAGATAGAGACACCTATGTATGCAGGTTGAAGAAAGCCCCCAGAGCTTGGTATGAGAGGATAAATAGCTACTTGATGAAGCTGGGCTTCACTCGAAGTAATGATGATCCAAACCTTTATTTTAAGGTTGATAAAGAAAGGCCTCTCATTCTAGTTCTCTATGTGGACGATCTCTTCCTGATAGGTGTTGACCCTCTCATTCATCAATGTAAGAGGGAGCTAGTGTCTGAATTTTAGATGAAATACCTAGGAATGATGCACTATTTCGTAGGCTTGGAGGTCTGGTAGAGGCCAGGTGAGATTTTCCTTTCTCAGGTAAAATATGTCGTGAAGCTGTTGGAGAGATTTGGTAGTGATGTTCCTAGTGAACTCCTGTCCGGACGTATGTTTTTCCATGAACACTTTGAGTCAACATATGGTTGATCCTCATCACATTCACTCGATTGGTGCCAAGAATCTATTGAGATATCTTCAAGGCATAATCAACCATGAGTTGAGATAGACTGCCGGGAGTTTGAGACTCCATGGATATATTGATGCTGATTGGGCTGGTTGTGTGGTGGATCGCAAGAGCACATCTAGATGCTGCTTCACCTTGGGTTCTACTTCAATATCTTGGATGAGCAAGAAGCAGAAGTCGGTGGTTTTGAGCACTGCTGAGGCCGAATACATTGCAACAAGTATGGCCTGTTGTGAAGCTATTTGGCTGTGAAATCTCTTCAATGAGTTGTTTGGGCGTGTTAGATACCATCGTTATCCTTTGTGATAACCAGAATGGGATTCGTCTTTCTGAGAATCCCGTGTTCCATGATCGATCGAAGCATATTGATATCAGGTACCACTTTATCCAGGATATGGTACAACGAGGCGTCGTAAGGCTCGATCATATAGGAACTGATGAGCAGGTCGCAGATATTCTCATGAAGCCCCCGGGGAAGGTCAAGTTCCTAACCTTCTGTGAGAAGCTTGGAATCGTGGAAAGACCCTATTCTGAGGGTCCTGCTTGAGTTGGACTATGAGCTCTCGGAGATCCAGGGGGCTTGGGGATAGCCTTTTGGAGCTATAAGCACACACGAGGCTAGGCTTGCCGAACCTTGTTGTGCTTCTGCCCCACTGTAATGATATTGAGTTGGTTCACCTCTCTTTGATCTATGCCCCACACGCATCCTACCCATGGAGTTTCGAACTCATGAGAAGTACCTCCCATATGGCCAATGAGGTGGGAAATGTGGATAGAGACCAATAGCAAGACCGATAGACGCATCGGAGATTTCCATATTCTCTATGTCTAGGATGGCACGTGTCCAACACCTTGATCTGGGATCAAGTATGATGAGGTTCTTACCTCTAAACTGACTTCGAGTCAGTAAACTAACTTCGAGTTAGTATGAGACTCTTTTTGAGTCCAAGAGAAGTTTTAACCTCTAAGTTGACTTCGGGTCAACTGAGCGTGATGTCTTTGTGACTCACTTTTTGTTCTATTTGAGAAGAAGAGCCAGCAAAGCAAGTTACGACAAGATGACGCACGATGCTATATGATGGTACACGATGATACTGATCTCTGGATGGCATAGGTGGACAGATGGAGTTCTCCCTAGTTGAGAGGGAGTGTTAATTTTGGGCAACTAGGTCCAAACTCCATGTTGCACTGCTCATATGATGATGATCATATTTTTGTTGGATTCCTCTTTCAGAGAGGTGCAAGATTGATCTAAAGATCATCTTGTTTGGATGAGCAGAACATATATTTTGAATTTATTTTCCACACATGTGCAAGGTCAGCCAGATTTGTAATGTAGGCTCACAAACCTAATAGATGTGTCACACACCCTCATTGATGGATATAAATTGGAAAGACTTGGAGGCCATTTGCTCATCAACTCATCACGCATTCTCTCATTATGATATGAATTGTTTGATAGCCTTTGGAGGCCTCTTTCCTTCACACGTGCAGAGCTGAAGCTGGGGAAAATCTGTGGATCTGTTTAGGGTTGTTTTGTTGAGCGTTAACTAGCATTGACCGTGGTCAACCCTTGACCATTTGACCTCCAAACTTTGCTGAAAATCCAATTTTTGGAGGCCGTATAGCTGGGCACAAAAATTGAGGAAAAAGGAGCAGTTTTACCGAAGCCCTAATGATATATCTGTAGTGTTGACTTTTTGTTGACTGTCTTGTGTTGACTTTTCTGCGTTGACTTTTGGTTGACCAACGTTGACTTTTGATGAGTTGTCCTTGAGAGCTGTGTGTGTGACACTTGGAGGGTTCGCTGATCTAAGAAAGACTTTGTTCGCTGAAACATCCTGTTGACTGCCGTAACATACACTATCCTATATCTTTGCTGGACAAGAAGAATTGTAAAATCTGATCTATATTATTGGCTTCTCTTCTGTTGATCAATTATTGTGCTTTATCAGCATTTTACTTTTCATTTTTATGTGATAGCTAATTTGAATCAGGCCTAAAAAAGATTGAAGTAAATTTGCATTAAGCATAGAACACTCCATGTCATTCTAAATTTAACACAACTGCAATAGGTTTCCTAATGGAATCCATGTTGTCTTTATTATCATCAAATTTCGGTGCAGTTCCCTGAATCAGTAATCCTGTTGTTTGTGATACGGGTCCAACAATACTAATTGGTTGTGGTGGATGCACACTAGACACAAATTGATTCCCTGGATGCATATATGGTGTAGATGGGAGTTTCCCACCAACTCCAACCGGTTGACTAGAGGGTTGTTGGCCATGCCCTGTACCTTCTCCATATTCAATGTTTGAAGTAGATGTTTGCAACTCATCATCATGCTTCTTCTTTTCTTTCACTAGATCCTTGCGACCACTTGTCTGCTTCTTGTATAGCCATGACCATGCTATTTCTTTTGCTTCAGTTGTGGCATTTTTGTTAAATTCTTCTAATCCTCTGATATTTTCTTCTTGCTTCTCTTCTAGCCTCCTCCAAGACTCTGCTTACTGCTCCCAAAACTCTGCATACTTTTGCCAAAAATTTTCTTCCGGTGGTTCCATTTTTCAATTTTTCAAATACCATACAAGCTGGCAGAACTTCTACTCTGATACCACTCTAATGGATCAATGGGATTTTTACTCTAATTTATCCTTTGGTAACTAGGGTTTTCAAAAATTTCACGTGACGTATACAATTAGATGATGACAAAATACATAGAGGCAAAAAACAATTCTTAAGATTAATGTAATTCTGCAGTCCATAAGTCTGATTAATACGAGGGAAGCAACAGTACTGTGATAAATTTACCACGGTCCGCTTTCAATCCACTATTTACAACCAAATAATTCAATGATCCAACTGCATATGAATAATACAACAATCTATAGATTTGCAACTAATCGACCGATTACAGTAACTCAACCAAATGCAACCCTACTTTGACCTAACAACCGTATCTCTTCCTAAACAACGTAATTTATGAAATCAACTTCATGAGATATTCCCAGATTCCTTTTGTGACATGACGTGAGATTCATACGATTACTTTAGCCGCAGAGGAGCACTTGTCTTTGCACAGTGGGATATTTCGGACTGCATATAATTGGATTCCTCACTTCAGACAGACCCTTTTGGTTGTGCATTTACCCTCGAACTTTGTAGAATGACATTGAACAAAGGTTTACTCGCTAGCCTTCTTATTCGACCTTGGTCAATTACAAACCCTGTACATTTCGCTACCCTAACTTGAGTGCTTCCCGAGACAAGCGAGGGCCAGACAAAATGCGTTGCTTTTTTTCGCTCAGGCTAGCCCTTCCACAAACCCTAGCCAAAGCCACAATAAAAAAGAGATCCTACGGTTTAGATCATACATGAATTCTTGTGACAGATAAACTAGAACAGTGCCAAGGAATCCACAATTCTTTCCAGAATCTACTCCAAATACCAGATAACAATCCTCAAAACTTTCCAAGAGATTCGTTGTCTTCTTCAGTATATCCTAGTGCCAGAAAAAAATTTGAGATAGGTTGGTATCAACTAGGGTGGAATATTTCACCACCGAAATTAACAAGAGTAATGGCTCTTAGGACCTCAGAGCTAATGCATCTTGATCCACACTTGATGCTCAAAATGAGTTCACCCTCTTGTATTTATAGATTTCTTTGAAAGGATTGTTTCCTTAATTGATTGAGTGATGTTTACTCTAAATCCCAACTTTGCGTTTATTTACCTAGCTGCCCCAAACTTGCCCAAATATTGGCTATTTTGGGCTTTTCCCCTTTATGGAGGACTATAGCCTATAGGGATCAATTGACTACTTCGTCCCTTGGGCTAATCAATCACTGGGAAACATTACATGATAGTTTTCCTTAGGTAAAACACTTTATTAAGAATAGATGATATGCATTATAAATGAGAATTAGGTATATCTATATACACAACTCAAGAGATAATGATTACAACGTAAGGTTGGTGATGGTCAACAGTGAAGCTTACACCATTTTCAACATCCCCTTTAAGTGAATAGGGGTCCATGAGGAAAAATGATGAATAAAACTGAGAGTTGATGTTTAAATCAAGGTTACTTGGGAGCGGGAGCGGGAGCACGGAGCGCCATTTTTAGAGGCTTCTGGTCCGGAGCGTTTTCGGGAGCGTTTATATATATATATATATATATATATATATATATATATATATATATATATATATTGATGCATATATGTCAACAAAAACATGTAGAATGATGAATTAGACACAAAAAACATAAAAACATAGATTGAATCATATAACATCAATCATCTTGACGTTATAATCTTCATCAACCACGCCCACGAGTTGGAAGCATACAACATATTGACTCTTGAGTCTCGCAAATCATCAATCTGAAGGATTCAAGCTTTCAAAATTCAATATATAACATTTATCATCATTGATTTCAAATTTCAATATCTAACATTTATCATCATTGATTCATTGATTTCAAAATTCAATATACATTTATCATCATTGATATATATATTATAACATTTATCATCATTGATTCATTGATTTCAAAATTCAATATACATTTATCATCATTGATATATAACATTTATCATCATTGATTCATTGATTTCAAATTTCAATATATAACATTTATTATCATTGATATATATCATTTATCATCATTGATTCATTGATTTCAAAATTCAATATATAACATTTATCATCATTGATATTATATAACATTTATCATCATTGATTCATTGATCACCATATAACTTTCATGAAGCATCATATTCATAATTCATAATGACTTGTAAACAATAAACTTATAAATGCCAACTTCAAAGTTTCACCTTTCAAATTCAAACTTCAAACTTAAATTGTCATTAAATATATGAAATCGCAGATTGTGATGAGTGCTTCAACTTGCTCAACTGTTTCAACAACAAGAGAAAAGACTAAAAATTAAATCTATTTTACTACCCCTTGCCACTCCTACAGAAATGTCTAATTTTTAGAGCCACAGAAATATGTTGGTCTTAGCTCCCTCGTGGAGCACCACCACCATCACTAGAAGGTGGAGGGCAGGCCGGATCTGCAAAGGAACAATAGTGTGATATCGAGGAGTGGCACTGGCACTGGCACCCGCACTGCTACCAGTAGATGGTGGGACTGGCCCTGTGTGTGGCGGTGCCGCTGATGCTTCATCATCATCCCTATAAAGTTCTGCTTCCAATTCTTCTAGATGTAACGTGTCGTCCTCCAAATTATCATCCTCTGGGTTGTTGTCCCAGACTCTGTATGATTGATCCTCATTTGCCCGATCACAGTAATGGCTCAACAACCTCAAGTTATAATGCACATAAACCAAGCTTTCAGCTCGGTTTTCATTCAGCCTGTTTCTTCTCACATTGTGTATAAAGTTGTATGTGCTCCAACACCTCTCTGCAGAAGAAGTGTTCACAACCTGTGAGAGAACATTTTTAGCCAACTTTGGCAAAATTCCCATGCCGCCATATGCTTCCCACCATGTGAGAGCATCAAATCTGTCCCTGTCTTCCATTGCATGGAAAGAACCAAAGTTAGCAGTGCAACTGAAGTATTTGCCTAATTCAAGGCGCAATCTAGCACACTCCTCCCTGTCAGGTACCAACTTGTCCAATGCCTTCATGTACCCCTCTTTTACTTCTGGATTTGTGTGAGGTTTCACCCTAACCCCACCTCCAAGTGCAGGTTGGCCCAACCAAGATGGAGAGTAATATTTTGGCGTAAGGATATATACCAAAGCATGTAGTGGAACATTGAGTTTATTCCACCGTGCACACACACAGTCATGAATCATAGCATACAAGTTGGGATCATTATCCTTAACAATATCTTTTATTTGCCCCAACAAGCTATCCATCTGCTCATAAACCTCTCCAATCACTAGTTTATCAGTATCTGCAAACCGAATCATGTTATAAATGGGCTTGGTAAAATTCAAAATTTCCCTCACACGTGCCCAAAACAGAGGGTCAAGGGCAGTCTCCTCCACATGCTCGAAACCTTGCTTGTCAACTATTGTTGCTTCCTTGTCCTTTAATAGCTGCCAGTGTGGGCTTGATACCATTGCAGCCAATGACTCTCTTACCTTCAAAAGGCGCCTGAAGGTGAGGTAATAGCTAGCAAATCTAGTTTTTGCTATCTTCAACAACTCCAATTTGGAGTGAGTACGGAAAAGCCCCATGGGTATTGCTATGATTTGTAATAAATTTTATCATTTTTTTACCTCTCTTGTACAAATCACCAAGCCATTTGAATTGAGGTTGTTCGTTTTTGATGATATCAAGCATCAAAAGGTTCATTGTGTGAACCAAACACCGAGACCAAAAAATGTTGGGGTATTTATCCTCAATAATTGCTCCTGCTGCCTTACAGTTAGCAGCATTATCAGTGATGACCTGTATAACATTGTATGGCCTAGTCTTTTCAATTATATCAAGTAATGGTTCTGCAATGTTAATGCCGGTTTTGAATTTGTCTGAATAATCATATGCTGCCAGGAAGATTGCACCACTAACCGACACAGCCAAAACACTTATCAATGGTTTTCCTTTTACATTGGTCCATCCATCAGAGACAATGGACAGCCCATGCTCATTCCACTAACTTGTCATTCTAGCCAAAGAATTGTTTATTTTAGCTCTTTCATGATCAAGACCCACGGTTCTGGCCTTGTCATACCCAAGGCTTTTGTATCCTTTGGGGGCATCATTAATGGCAGAAACCATTTCATGCCAATAAGGTGAGCGAAGAACATTGAATGGCACCCCACATGCATATAGAAACCAGTAAACTTTTGAATCCACATCATTCCTACACCCTTCGTCTAGGTAATCAGATATGGTTCTACGCCTTAATCCAGTGCCACTGCTTCCAAAACCACTGGCATGGGTGGAAGTTGAACTTGTTTGTCCATGACGTGTTGAGCCTGAATCAACGAAACCCCTAGATCTTTTAGATGATCTCTGTAGGGCAGCCCCCTCTTCCTTCCTATATATCTCTCTCTGTGGTGCTGGCACAAAAGGACAAACTTTGATTCCAATATTTTTAGGTCCATCCCCTGGCATTATCCCACAAAGGTGCCTTCTCGCACGGGTGTATGAACCATGGTATTGTTTATTGCAATGGGGGCAAATAAATTTAGTGGTTCCACCACCTTTCCTCCTTCCATTTTCTGAACATATTTCCACAAAGGTCTCTGAGTTTGGTCTTGTTTAGTTTAAATCTATGTCCCTGCTCCATACACTCCCACTTCCCTCCTCAAAGATAATCCTCCTCCTCTGTGATTTTTCCTTCAACTAATGATAACCCTCCTCCCTCTTTCAGATCCTTTTCAGGATTACTCTTTCTTCAGCACTTCAAACTACTACAAAGAAAGGAACCAACATGAGGAAAATCCCTAGCCATATAGCCATGATGGAAACAAGTTTCAAGTTTCAAGTTTCTAGCCTGCAAAACAAATGGAAAAATACCAAATGGGAATAGGAAATACATTATGCAACATAGGAAAAAAAACAATAGTTTTAAATTCAATAAAATGCAACATTCAAGAAAAATTCAAGTTTTCATTTTTAAACAATTTAGCAACCTACAAATTCATCTTAGAAAATACAAAATTGGATTAGAAGGCCTACCTCTTTCTTGCAATCCACCTGTTGCCTTGCTCCTTGCTCTCCTTGTCTCTTCTTGCTCTCCTTGTCTCTTGCTCTAGCTCTCTCAACACTCAACAAACAATAAAAACTAAAATGAACCCCCCCCCCTTATAAACAATTTGTTTTTTCACTTAAAAAATTCATACAAGTGGGAGCTTTTTTTTTTTTTTTTTTTTTTTGTCGGAAAGACAGAGCCGCACATCGCCCGGCGTTTTAAAACACTCCCGGGTTGCGTAACGTCGGCGCTCAGAGTTCGTTTCCCGAGCTCAAACGCTCCCGAAAAGGCAGGGAGCGTTTTAACAGGTTCGGAAACGCGCTCCCGAAAATGCTCTCCTCAGGAAGCATTTTCAGGAGCGCATTTCTGAGCGTTTCCAAAACGCTCCCGCACGGAGCGCGTTTCGAAAATGGGAACGAGGGCGGTTTGAAGCTTCCCCGCAACCCTGGTTTAAATACCCATTCAATATAAGGTCAATTTGTAAGATTCTCCAACCACGGTAAAAGATTCTCCACTCTGAAAGAATTCCTACGGGAACTAAACAATGGAAAACTTAAAACTTCTCAAGAGTCAAAACTATTCTCTGTAAATAATGTGAGAAGCTATAAACACATACTGTAAAAAATATATAATAGAAACACAATAAATTGATTTCTAAAACCTATTGCTACCATTTATTACTTCTGAAAATTAAAATCTATTATCAGAAAACAGTGAATTGCTTACTACTAACTAAAAAACTTGATTGAAGGTTCATTCCCAAAACTTTCTTTTATATAGAACTAAAAAGGGTAGCTTAGGGTTTACAAGAATAGGATGTCAATATTTGCATGAGACTAGATGAAACACTTGAAGGAAGAATCTCAAAGTCCCTTAGTATCTGTGCCCTATCTAACAGATAACTCAAAATCAGGAAAATACAGTTATATTCAAAAGAAAGACTATCTAAACGTAGAAAGGCACCTTATCTTTAAAATGAAGATTGAAGATAAATTGATCCTATCTTATCATATCTATAGCTAGTGCATGTGATGAGCCTTGGTATTGCACTAAAAATGTTGCAACTCCCAAGGGCCTCTCAACTCAAATTATCAACCTGGGGTTCGTACAAACTTGAAGGTGACAGTGCTATATGCACATTAGGGTAGGTTCTACTCATGTCACCCTCAATCATGAAATCAGATTAAGGTGTTCAGAGACCACTCCTCCAACTAACTACAGTGAAAACTTCTTATGAAAGCATGATTGAACTTGATTCTAACTATAAAAGTGAAAATGCCATTCATTCAAATGTAAATGCTAATTGACATTGCATGAAAGAGAAAGGACTAGTCTACTTGTAGAAGTAAATCATGCTACTCTACTTTGCACATTTAATCAAATCAGTAACATGTTTGTGTGCATCATTGATCTACTCTACATTCACTAGAAAATATGGAATCTAATTTTTAACATGACTATGAATAAAAACACTAATTCTAACTTTGTTTTTTTGTCTGATGGTTTCAGTGAGGAACGAAGGAGGTTGGAGTGGTCTTAGAGTCTTTCTTAATCATAAAATCACAAGTTGGGGTCCATTATTCAACTTAACTAGGCTAGGATCAAAGTGGGAAGCAAAAATGGTTGAAAATAACACTGCTACAGGGCTACTACAAGAGGGCCTGTATTGCTATAGAAGGCCCTGTTTTGCTACAGGAGGGGGTCCGAGAGTGTCTTAAGGATGGAAATGGTGTCTTAGGGATGGAGAAAGGTGGATGAATGTAGAAGATGACGAATGAAGGTTGTGGGAGCCCCTTGGCCAAGCCTAGTACCCCTCGGGGGTCTATATTGCACCAAAGTAGATGCCCACAGTGTCCTTTATTTTCCTTGACAGAGTGACTTTAGAGACAGAGGTTGGAAGAAGTGTGAGGTGCCTTGGAGGAGGATGGAAAAGGTCAGGTGAATGTGGGAAGGTATGCCCACCCCCGCAGATCAACACAATCCCTGCAGCTAGCCAAATACATGCATCAAGTGACCAACAACACAATGAAATAAATTATCATGGAAAAGATAAGTTGAATTTAATTAAAATCTATTCTATCTAGAACACTACTCTGATCACTAAACTAACTCATCAGTTGCAAAGAATAAGCATGCAAAAAGGATCACAACTAACATCTATCCATTTCCAAGAAATCATAAACAAATATTTTTGGAGTGAGATTGTAAATATTTCCAATCACTCTTCCCACAAAAGAGGTGATAGGAAAGCCTGCAATCACAAGTTTTTACAGCTTAATATCTACTGAAACAAGAGAAAGACATGAAATGCTTTGAAACAAGAACAAGAAAGAAATACAGAAGATGGACTAGAGCCTTTGGGTTGGGCTCAAACCCAAGGGTTTCAACCCTCTAAAACTAACTCAGATGTAGATCAATGGCACACTTCTCATTAACAGAAAATAGTAGTCTCATACATCATTTGAAAGTTAAGAATAACAATGTCAAGCACTATGCTCAATGGCTACTCTTAGCTAAAACAAAAATTCGAATCCTAATGAGTCGTTCAGCTAATTTATTTATACAAAAAGGTAGTTGATGGAAACTCCCTTGAAAAGAGGAGTGATTCCCTCCAAGATCTCGAGAATTGTGGATCTGGTCCTCCTTGAGCTTCACATGTACTTGGAGTCACTCAGCTGCCAGTGAATTCGAGTTTGTGAGTGAGGATTCTGTGATCTCAAGCTAAGTTAGAGAGTTAAGAAAGTGGACAAGCCCCCCTATATTCTCTCTTGGTTGTAACCATCAAGCCCCTGCATAGTAAATTCCTAAAAAATGCTTATTTTTCCTGCAATTCAATCACATTAGGCCACACACTATGACAAACACATTTTAGTCTTGTTACTAAGCAAATTATGACCAAAAATGTGAATTAATGTGAGAAGAGGATAGTTTTAAGGGCTAGTGGATAGCATGATGAACTTCAAAATATACCTATTAATGGGACCCTAAGCATGCACTCTCACTGCTAGAAGCTGAAAATTAGTGATGTGCCCTCTAGTCTTCTTTCATGTCTCATCTAGAGATCACCATACAACACAGAAATCAAGATGTATGGATCTAATGCGTGTGCAATGCTGCTGAAGTAGAAAAGCTCCTAGATCAACCACACATGTGCATAGTGCTATAGAAGACTATCTGAGATACACTCTCTAACACTTCCACATATTGAGGAAAGTGTTCTCATCCAATCCAAGTCTCTCCTTGAACATCTCACACTTCCCTTTGCGAGGGGCTTTGTTAAGATATCTTCCCGTTTGAATATATGCTAGAGAAACTACTCCTTTTTGGACAATGTCCTTGAGGAAATGGTATTTGATGTCAATGTGCTTGGAGTGGTCATGAAATACTAGATTCTCGAAGAATTTTATACAATTCTGATTATCATAGTAGATCATAGTAGGTTGTAGCATGTCCAACTCTATAATCAGCTTCTGAAGCTAGATAGCTTCACAACTGGTAGTGTTGGTTTCCATGTACTCTCTTTCATTGAACTCAATGCTATTTAAACCTATTGTTGAACTATAAAATTGCTCCTGAACCGAAATTGAAGCAACAACTTGAAGCACTCCACCCATCACTTGCATCCCCTGCCCAGTGAGACACAATGAATCCATGCAACATCAACTCACCATCTCTTGCATATCTCAAAGAACAATGTATTGTTCCCTTCAAATATTGGAGCACATGTTTTGCAGCGATTCGTTGAATCTACATTGGGTCAACTATCAACTGGCTCAAGGTGTCCACTGAAAGACGTACAATAGGTCTGTTGTTAACTAGATACATCAAGGGTCTAATTAAGTGTCTATGCACTGAAAGATCTACCAAATCTAAATCCAAGTTAGCATGCAACTTCAGATTTGGCATCATACAAGTGTTCATTGGTTTACAATTTATCATGTGAAACCTTTTTCGAATCTCAGTTGTGTATATTCCCTTCCCAAGGAAAACATCACTTTACCTTGCCACATCTCTAGATCCAAGAATAGTGCTTTAGTCTGATGTCCTTCATGTCAAACTCTCATGCCAATGCAGCCTTGTGCCCTGCCATCAGCTTCTTTTAACTCTTTGAAAGTATCAAATCATCTATATGTATGAGAAAAATAAGCAAATCAAAATAAATCAAATAAATAGTAAAAAATGGGACTTGCAGCAATTCCCATGAACTCTGAACCTAATTTTGTAGACTACCAAGCACGGGGTGCCTGCTTCAGCTTGTATAGGGCTTTCTTCAATTTGCAGTCATGGGTCACATGCCCAGGCACCTTGTTAACACTGAAAATATAGGTGCATGTTGGATTTGAGCTCATTTTCAAAAGTCCCTTCTTAGCAACATTTTGAGTCAACTCTCATAAGTTTCATGACTCAAACTTAGCACACAGTAGTAGTGAAGAAAGATGGACAATTCATATTTCCTATATACTTTTGGCCTACGTTGCACGGGTTCCCGCACCCAGGGGTAGGGTTCCCGAACCCGTCCCAGGTTCCTGTCCCCACGTACTAGGTGCTGGGATGGGTTCTTCTCAGAAGCACCCTAAAGAACCCAGTTCTTCATGGAAGAACCCGAGTCTTCCCACACAAAATCAGGGTTCTTTTGCTGATTTGGGGACGGAGAACCCTAAAAACGGGTTCTTTCCGGGTTCTTTAGTGGCAAGTTTAGGTTAAAAAAATTATTTTATTTTATTAAATTCGACTATAGTCAAGATTTTTTTATTAAAATTGAAATTAAATATATTATTATTATATGACTGACTATTCTTAATGTGATTTTCTTTTGTTTTAAAAACTTAAAACTTAAAAATTAAAATTAAAAACTTAAACTTAAACTTAAAATTAAAAACTTAAAATTAAAACTTAAAATAAAAAACTTAAAATTAAAACTTAAACAATAAACTTAAGTTCTAAACTTCTATATGATCAGACTCCGCAACCCACAGGCCACAACAATCAACCCACAACAACTCACCACACAGCGGCAACCTCACCCTCACCCTCAGCATCACAACAATCAATTGCGACCACAACAATCAATTGCACAACAACCTCACCCTCAGCCTCACCCTCGACACAGCAGCAACCTCACCCTCCTCGGCATAGCGGCGGCACATCGGCGACCTCACCCTCCTTGGCCAGTGGCAACCTCATCCTCCTCGGCCGCAATCGCATCCTCCTCAGCAGCAGGCGGTTGGGTTTCCTTGGCGTCCAGCAAGCTGCCTCCGTGTCCGTTGCCTACCTTGAGAGCATGCTGACTGAAGATCTAAGTGATGCTTATGACATGGCTTGAGGAAGCCATTGCTCACTATTTTAAAATTTTTATTTTAGACTTTAGTATTTTGAAATTTCCTAGTTCATGTTTGGAGATGTCTTGACTCTTTGCCCTTAAGGGAAATTTTGAATGTAATATGACAATGGACATATATCATGATTTTTATAACTTATTAAGTTATTTAATATTATCATATATCATTATGTGAATGTTGAATGTTCAATGAAGTGCATGTTTAAATCTTTGAAGTTTAAACTTTAATTTTTAAATCAAAAATATTTTATTTTTCTTGTTTTATACAAATTCACACACACACACACACACATATATATACCCCCGACGAACCCACGCACCCTGTTTCAAAAAGTGTCGTCCCCATCCCCATCCCCGCACCCACGTTTCCAGGCAACTTAGATTTTGGCATGGTTTTTCAGGTAATTTATAGCATGTTTGATGATGAATTTCTATACCAGATAACATGGATCTCAAGGTCATTTCCAGCAATTTTTGAGGTCTTTTCCTGCAGTTCTTGGAGGTTCTTTCCAGGAGAATCGAGAATGTATATTATACACAGCAGTTAAGAGAATTTTCAGTCTTTGAAGAAGATTCTTGGGAATATTATCATCATGGATTCCTTTGAAATTACCAGCATAAAGCAAAAACAAAAGAACAAGGACGTTGATTCTTATTGGCTGTTGAATAAAGGATGCTAACTTGTGTACTGAAATTGTTAAAATCATATGTTGGATACATTTGTTATATTCTTGGAAGAGCTATTATAGATTCTGTGGTTGATAATCTAGTCAAGGGTCCATTGCCATGATCTGAAAGATACTGCAGTAACCATGATTATGGTGATGATGAGTGTGAGAAGTTATAGCTCGAAGAAATTGCTGGATTGGACTGAACTGAAGAGAACGAAGTTTATGATGGCATGAAATGGATCTTATGAAAGTAGAAAGGGTGATTAAAAGACATGTACAGGCTAGCCTAATTCAGAAAAAAGTCATCCCATGAATCAGTGAGTAGTTGTCATGAGAATGAAGGCTACAGGAGTGTTATACCTAGCTCCTGGCAGGCTTGTGCATTTTTTTCCCCTTGCATAAGCTAATAGATGCCAAGCGAAAATGATGATAAAATGGAGAGCATTTTAGGTTAGCATGCAAGATAACAATGAAAATGAATTAATGAGGTCACCCTACTTTCCAGCCAATATGTTGTGGACATGCCTATGAGATCCATATGCAAGGAGGTAGCTGAGGATGATTCCTAGGTCGAAGGAAGGTTTCATGCTAAAAATACCTAATCTAGAGGAACACTCCTACCAAAGATAGATCCTTGCACATATACCAATGTTGGTCATGGAAGTGCCCATCTCATGATGCATTACTCAAAGGTTTTTATGGCATATCACATGGGCACATGTGCCAAGGAGGTGGGCCAATCCCTTTGTTGAACAACTAAATGCACATTATAGTGCAAAGAGGATATGGTTAAGGAGTCAAATCACATGATTTGAGGGTGTCCTATCTTTGAGGAGTGGTTGTAGCCACCATTTCCCACATGTTGTATGTTTATCTAGAAAGATCCCATATGTGAAGGAATAATCGAGCCCTTGACATGGTCAAACAACTTAGTTTGAGGAAGCACTCTATATAAAGGGGTTAAGTTTGTTGCTTGGCACACATATTAGGGATCATTACAAGGTCAACACCCTTCAATAAAGGGAGGTTGGTAAGAGAGAAAATATTTCTAGGTAGAACGCCCATCATCCAAGGAGGGTATTGATGGTATATTTATTCAATATTGAGCATATTCTAGGAGTTTGCTTTAGCTATTTGAAAGGAGTAACAATTTCAGCCCACTTTTTGCATACATGCCAAGAAGTTGGTTATAATAAAGAGGATTGATCATCTTTCAAGGAGGGGTTTAATGAACCCTAAGACAACTTGCACAATTATCAAGGGCACTTCCATTCTTGTAGACATTTCAAGGGTGCTCCTCCTTTTCTAAGGATGTTATTATATTATATGCAATTTAATTTGGTCAAAGGTCTTTCTTGGAGTATGCCTAAGTTCCAATGAGGACACATGGCATCGAAGTCACATGAGACTAGGACAAAGAACACAAAGGACACATGGATACAAGTATCTAACATGTGACATATCAACTTGGGAAACAAGACATAAGGAGCATGTTATATATATATAGACATAAAGTTCCATTTTTTTTAAACTAGAACATTTACAAAGTATTGACACAACAAGTTACTACATCAATGACTTTTATTTATGTAACTAAGCCCCCTACCCTTCAACTTGTAGATAAGGGTAAGATATTCTTCAGGGCTCAAGGTCATTCAATAACAAGGTTCGAAGCCATTACAACAATATACTTGATATGGACACAAATGTCACTTGTCGGAATTGATCCTGAGGGGAGGATAATAATCATTCCTCCCAATCACATAAGATAAACCCAATTGATAGTTACTACATCAACGATGATCAAACATGAAAAAAATTACATATCCAATACACACACGTCATAAAATAGAAGTTTAGAAGTTGGAACCATGAATTATAGTTTTTTCATGAAGTCATTTGATGTAATCAAAATAAAAATGTGTTACCTAGATACCAAGTCACTGATACTCAGTGTTACACATCAACAAGACACCACTATAATCACAATATAGCACGGTGAATTTTGGAAGAATATTATTAGCTCAAATTATTGCAATAATTTCCCCTTTTGAATTATCGTGATAATTTTCAATAATATCACAAGTCAATGAAAATTATTGACTTGTCACATGAAAGTCACCTTATAACTGGCTTTTGGTTTTTTTATGTTAAATCTCCTAAGTCCAACACAGATTTATTTTCTCACAACAATTTTTATTCCCAACAACTTATTTATTTTACCAAATAAATTTTGAATTGTTGAAAAATAAAGTCACTAGTATTTTTAACTCTAAAAAATTAAATATGCATCGCAAATGAAGTAGAGAGATCGATCACACATTACAATAGAAAAACACCCACAACAATTCTCCTTCATTTATTAATTTGGAAAATCATGGTTTTGCCACATAGAGAATTTACACACAAAAATATAGTGACTGGAACCTACAACTCAGCCCCATTGGAATAATTCAACCAAAGGAAATTCGGGAAACTGGAAACTAGCCACTAAAGAAATTTATCCTAGAGAAAATTGGCCCACCTCTCATCAATAAATCGACCCTTGCACCTTGCCCTCACTCAACCTTTGTGCGCTCACAAATCGACCCTGACAAATGGGCCTCCCCAACAACTGCACCTTCTTCTCGCTTCAACAATTGACCTCTCCAATCTTCAACAAATTGGCCTCTTGGAACACTCCCAAAAGTATCCATGTACTCTCCTTCCTTCTCTTTAGTTGAACTAAGCCTCTCGCTCAAGAGAATTCACTCTCTCCTCCTTGAGAAAATTGCTTTCCAAAAAATGTTGTAGCTACTTCTCTTCTCCGTCTGTATCTTCACCTCTCCCTTAGGCTTTCATTTATAATATTCATTAATCCCAAATACTTAACCCTAATCTCCCTTCTAGAAGATCTAGGAGATAAATGGTTGAGATTACATCTAAGTCACTTAAATAATTTAATAATTGATCCTTGAAAAGTGACTCAATATTCCACAATAATTAATTGACTTTAATTATAGTACTTTCCTAAGTTAGACTTAGGAAAGAAGACATAGATACCTAAAGAGGCAATAGATCATCTCCTACATGCCAAGACACCAAGCCTATGTAGGTGACTTTCCAAATTTACCATTAGCTTCAACACTCCTTCCTTGCAATGAAGGGATTTTCCACTATCCCTAGTTTATCTTGGTACTTCCATTTCGCAAAAGGCTTAGTGAGAATATATACCAATTGCTCCTCTATGGGAAATGTATTGCAGTCTCACAACACCACTCTAAACTCTGTCTTTGATGAAATGATATCTGATCTTGATGTACTTGGACTTATTGTTGTGAAACTAGCTCCAAAAATAGAAGAAAAGAGATATCAACGCCTTAGAAATAAGCCACTTCGAGGGGGCAACATCCAATACATTACATGAATGAACAATTCTTGGATGATACAATTCACAAAACCTCCTTTCTATATATAGGAGTCCATGGGGCCATAATGTAATCCTAGTGGGCCACAATGTAATCCTAGGCGACCTAACAATAATAATTTAAGGGCACAATAATAACAAAATGGGGGTTACAAGGGTACAATAATAACAATAAGGGGGTTACACTAACAACAATAAGGGACTATACTAGTAATATAGGGACCTAACATGCCCCTCTCCTTCAAAATAGTGTTGTCCTCAGCACTTGAGTAGCTTTGGGTGCTTGTGTATAAAATTCTCATCCTCCCATGTAGAATCTTCAGTGGGTAAGTTCTTCCACTTGATGAGATACTCTGAAATTGATCGATTCCGTAGTTGTCGAGTTCTTGTTTCCGTGACCGCTTTCGGTTTCAATATGATTTTTCCTTCCTCATCAAGTTCTGGCAATATTGTTTGAACTGGAAGATTTTCACCTATAACCTTCTTTAAGCATGAAACATGGAAAACTGGATGCACTCATGAAGAAGCAGGAAGCTCCAATTTGTATGCCATAGTACCAATCTTTTGCAACAACTTGTAAGGACCATAGTACTTTGGAGATAATTTATTATCTTTCTTAGCTTGCTTGAGGGACATTTGTTTGTATGGTTGTAGCCATAACAATACCCAGTCTCCTACATCAAAACTTCTCTCGTTGCGATGTTGATCTGCCTGTTGTTTCATTCGATTTTGTGCCAAATTCAGGTTATCCTTTAAGAGTTGGAGAACTTCTTGTTCATGCTCGATGTGATCTTCCACTGCTTGAACCTTCGAATTTTCCCTTAAAGATGATGTGATCGATGGTGGATGATATCCATAAAGTGCCATAAATGGGGTCATTTTTGCTGCAGTATGGAAGGAAGTGTTATACCACCACTCAGCGAGAGGTAACCACTTGACCCATTGTGTTTGTTTATCGGATACAAAACAACGAAGATATCCTTCCAAACATTTATTTACTATCTCAGTTTGACCATCGGATTGAGGATGATAAGATGAGCTATGAGCTAATTGAGTACCCAAACAAGAAAATAACTCCGTCCAAAAATTTCAAGTAAAAATGGGATCTCTGTCGCTCATAATAACCCTTGGGTTTCCATGTAGCTTTTGAATTGTGTCCATAAATGTAGTAGCAACTGTACTTGCTTTAAATGGATAAGATAATGCACAAAAGTGTGCATACTTGGTAAGTCTATCAACTACCACCATGATGACATTCTTTCCTTCGGACTTAGGTAAACCTGTGATAAAATCCATTGAAATCTCCTCCCAACGTTGACTTGGAATGGATAAAGGTTGTAGAAGTCCTGGGGTCTTAATTGTTTCCACTTTATTCTGCTGGCAGACCAAACATTCCGCCACAAACTTTCGAATATCAGATTTAAGGCCATCCCAAAAAAATTCTTTCTTCACCCTGTGGTAAGTTTTTAAAAATCTGAGTGTCCTCCTAAAGGAGAAGTGTGCAATTCCAGAAGAATCTTTTGTTTTAGTTGGGAATTCTTACAAAGATATAAGCGATCTTTGTACCATAAGGAATCATTTTTCCAACTAAATGTATCGGATGTACTAGGATCTTGCTGCAACTTTTGAATGAGTGTCCATACATCTTTGTCCTTCTTCCATTCATCTCTTGCTTTGGTTATCCAATCTGGTTGGATAATAGAAATGGCACAAAGCAATGCTTCCACCTTTTCATTCTTTCTTGAGAGTGCATCTGCAACAACATTTAGCTTCCCTTTTTTGTAGATTATTTCAAAGTCATAACCCAACATCTTTGTGACCCATTTTTGCTGCTCTTCTGAAGATAGTCTTTATTCCAAAAAGTGTTGGAGACTATCATGATCAGTTTTTACCTTGAAGTGTCTTCCCATTAAGTAAGTTCGCCATTTCTTTAGTGCATGCAATATTGCTAACATTTCCTTCTCATAAATAGGTTTCTGTAAATACTTTCCTTTAATTGGACGACTTTCAAAAGCAATGGGTCTTCCTTCTTGAATTAAAACAGCACCAATTCCATTTCCTGAGGCATCACATTCCACAATAAAGGTTTTTGTGAAGTTTGGCATAGCTAAGACCGGTGCTAGACCCATTGCCTCTTTAAGATGTTCAAAGGCCTTAGTTGCTTCAGGAGTCCATGAAAATGCATCTTTCTTCAATAATGTTGTTAGAGGTGCAGATATTCTCCCATAATTCTTAACAAACTTGCGATAATACCCTGTTAATCCGAGAAATCCTCGCAACTGGTTTATGGTTGTGGGGACTTTCCATTCCTTAATGGCTTTAATTTTGTTAGGGTCTACCTTAACACCCTCGTGAGATACAATATGACCCAGATATTCCACCTCTTGTACTCCAAAGAAACATTTGGATGTTTTTGCATATAATTGTTTCTCTTGCAATAGTTTAAGCACCCTGTCAACATGTTGAACATGATCCTTCCAAGACCTGCTGTATATTAGTATATCATCAAAAAATACTAGCACAAATTTTCTAAGGAAGGGTTTGAAAATGGAATTCATCAACCCTTGAAATGTAGAAGGTGCATTGGTAAGGCCAAAAGGCACGACCAAAAATTCATAATGACCCTCATGAGTTCGAAATGCTGTTTTCGGAATATCTTCAGTCTTCATTCTAATTTGATGATATCCTGAACGAAGATCCAAATTGGTAAAATAAATTGATCCATGTAATTCATCCAATAATTCATCAATCACAGGAATGAGAAATTTATCTTTAATGGTGAGCTTATTGAGCTCCCTATATCCGGACACATGCACCATGATCCATCCTTGTTGTGTACCAATACTACAGGAGCAGAGAAAGAACTTTGACTAGGTTAAATTATACCTGCCTCTAACATTTCTGCAATCATACGTTCAATTTCGCTCTTTTGGACATAAGGATATCTATAAGGCCTAATGTTTGGAGGAACACTTCCTGGAATCAAATGAATAGCATGATCATGATCACGAATAGGTAGGAGTCCTTTGGGAGTTTCAAACACCTTGGAATGATTGTCCAAGACTTTTTGGAGATCTGCAGAAATAGATGATTTTGATGTTGGAATTTCTAGTGAGCATAATTGTGCAATTAAGCCTCGTTGTTCTTTCTTTAGAAGCTTTGTCGTGACATTAGATCTTATTATATTTCATGGCTTCCCTGCAATACCCCGTAATTCAACTTCCTTTCCTTCTGAAATTTTTTTTCAAGAAAAGTGCTTGAAAATTAAAAGCTACTGTCCCCAAAGATTGTAACCATTGTACTCCTAGTACAACATCAACACCTCCCATAGGAATGGAAAGCATTGGACTATTCAATACATATTCCCCCATGGTTAGCTTGATATTATGACATTTTCCCGAGCAATTTATAGTTCCTCCATTTGCAACCATTACTTGACATTCTGGTGCTGGGTATAGGAAACAATTTAATTCCTTGGCTACCTTACAATGAATAAAATTATGGGTGCTACCTGAATCAATCAACACTATTACCTTTTCTTCTTGATTTGTCCTTGTATCTTGAGAGTTTGAGGAGTGGTAATTCCTGCCAGTGCATTACACGATATGGTCGGATTCATTTCTTCCTCTTCTAGGGTTGGTTCATGGTGTATATCCTCTTCTTGTTCATTTTCTTCTTCCTCTTCACAATCTATGTAAAATAATTTATTCTCAGCACACTTATGACCTTTAGTGTATTTGCTATCACAACTGTAGCAAATCCCTTTTTCTCTTTTTTCTTCCAATTGTTGTGGTGTCAACCTTTTAGGTTGTGGAAATCTAGGAGTAGCAACACTTCCCTCTTTATAGAAGTGAGTGGTAGGCTTCCTTGTCGCCATAATTTTACATTCAATTTTCTTGCCAACCTGAATGCCTTCTCCAATGAATCAGGTTCCAAAACGCGAACTTCATGTTGGATGTTATCCTTTAAAGTACCTATGAAGAGATCAATCTTGTGTTCCTCTAGAATATCAATTACCCTTATATTCAATTTTTGGAAGTCCTCAATGTGCTCCCCCACTAAACCCTTTTGTTTGAGATTTATCAATTGGCTAAAGAAGGTGTTGCTCTTTTTATTCTCATAATGTGCTATCATTTCCTCCGTAAAAATTGACCAAGTGACAATTTTTTTACGGGAGCAAAGCCATCGATACCATACAAATGTATTTTGTTCTAAATGTAAAGTTGCAATACATACCTTTTGTGTGTTTTGCACATTATGGAGATCAAAATATTGCTCCATCTGTAGTATCCATGTTACAAGATCCTTTCCATCAAACTTCCTCATATCCATTTTTGGAATATGGTGATTCTTCCCGCCAACATTAGAGTTTATGTAATCACAATTAACATTTATTTTGTTCTCATCATGAGTTTCCTCTACTATCTTTTCACCATTAGGAAACATTTCTTGTATCAACTTTGTCAAACCTTCCATGTCTGCTTTTAGATCATTCTTCATGTTTTCCATTTTTTCATCGATCTTAGCTTCCATTCCATCCATCTTAGATTCCATTCCAGCTTCCATGCCATCTATCTTAGATTCCATGCCTTTCTTCAAACCATCCATCTTAGTTTCCACACCTTTCTTCAAAACTTCCATGTCATTTTTGTTGCTCTTTGCGAGAGCGAAATTTGTTGCACTTGCTCTTGTAATTTTGATATGTCATGTTGCCATTCTTCGTCTTCATGAGTCATAGTAGAGCCTTCTAAAGGCTTAATGGGTGTTGAATTATTTTTAGGGGCCATTTTAGAATCCAATATTGATATCTATTCTACAATGTGCCCTTGGAATCGTTCAAGCAATTTATTAAACAAGACATACGATTCGGAGCATGCACCTTTTGCCTTTTCTGAGCTCTCACCAAATTGAATTATCTCTATAATTGAAGATCTTCAATATATGAAATTTGGCCCCGTAGTAGTCCTCTGAAGCTTCTTTCAAATGCCACAGGTCTGACTTGATTTGGATTCTTCAAGGCAAATTTATGTCCAATGTCCCACAATGACCTAATTATGGACTGGTTCAGTAGAGTGAACTGGTATGACTTGCCATGTGTCACTGTTCGCTCCTTTGGTCTGAAATTGATAAACAGGAAACTAGAGCTCGTGTACTTCCAAACACTTTTTACAGAATTCCAATCCGATGCTCAGAGAGAGAGTTATGAAGATTTCTCTTTTAGATGAAATTAGGGACCCTGAAAAAGACCTAACTTCCACAGATCATATCTCTGCAAATATTGTGAACCAAGCTATGAAATTTTGCAACGATGTTCCTCAGGATCTTGACTTCGCACTCTAAAAATTTCAGCTTCTGAATCTTCGTAGAAAAAAAGTTATAGCGAAAATGCCACGATGACTTGTTTAAGTGAAATTCAGGAGCCTGCAAAAAGCCCTACCTTCCACAAATCATATCTCGGAAAATATTGCGAACTAAGCTCTGAAATTTTGCGACGATGTTCCTCAGGATTTTGACTTCGCACCCTAAAAATTTCAGCTTCTGAACCTTCGTAGAAAACAATTTATAGCGAAAATGCCACGATGACCTATTTGGAGCAGCAAAACCCTAGAATCCAAAGCTCTGATACCAAATGTTGTGAAACCAGCCCCAAAAATAGAAGAAAAAAGATATCAATGCCTTAGAAATAAGCCACTTCGAGGGGGCAACCTCTAATACATTACATGAATGAACAATTATTGGATGATTCAAATTACAAAACCTCCTTTCTATATATACGAGTCCATGTGGCCACAATGTAATCCTAGCCGACCTAACAATAATAATTTAAGGGCACAATAATAACAATATGGGGGTTACAAGGGTACAATAATAACAATAAGGGGGTTACACTAACAACAATAAGGGACTATACTAGTAATATAGTGACCTAACACTTATCCTAAAACACAAGATTCCTGTGTACTTGATGCAGCTTTGACTGTCACAGTGTAATATCTCCTTTCAGGGATATCTCTAAAACACAAGAAAACTCCAATCAGAGATGGACTGGGAGGGCATTTACCAGATATTTCACATCTGAAAAGAGGGTGAGATCTGGAGGCTATCTGGCCCTTTCCAGACTCTGTCTAAGAGTATTGGGAAAACACACCAAGTGGTATAGTAACTGGAATGCTCGAGGAGAAAAATAACAGTAGTGCAAGCATACAATAGCATATATATAGAACATGTAACAGATACTCAAGAAATGCAAAGAGAATGCTGAGCCATTTTATTATGCTAAGAAATATAAGTGAGTACAATAGGTGATTAGAGTGATGGCACCTAGACTTGCACCAGGCAAGTGAAGAAATACTCTCAAAATGCTGATGGAATGGTTGCTCTCTGATCTACGTCCTAGCTGCTAGAAAACTATCGTGTAACTACTACTGCTGGAACAAGATGAGTATCTGGGGCTGCTCCCCTACTCGGAATAAGGTGAAACTCTGGAATCAGCGTCTACTCACCAAACCCATAAAATCCCAAAGAGTGTTTCTAGAATGACAGACCCCCAAAAATCACCCCCTTGAGGATCTATGCTATCCTCCAAGGCTTTGCGCTAACACTGAAGGGAATCCACCAAAATATTGACTCAAACTCTGCCAAAATCCTCCAATAGGCAAGGGCTGGCCCCTTGCTCAATCTCAAAGCTTGAAACCTCCAAAAGACACCCAATCCGGAGCTCCCAAGAAATGGAGTGCATCCTCCCTCTCAGAACTGCGCAGTCTATGAATGCACTGCTCCTCCACAAAAGCCAAACACCAATCCTCCTACAAAATACTGATGGGACAAACTCACCCGAGCAGGCACTCGAAGTTCCTCGAGGCTGAGGCTGAGATCTCCGAACGAAGATACTCAGTGCACTAAACAATGCTGCAGACTAGCTAAACAACCAGCGTGCTCAAGAAGTTGAAATGACCAGCTCAATATCATAAACATCAAATGACCAAATGAGGAGGCTCTCCTCCTTTTATAACGTTGGCCTCTCTCTCAAACTCTAGGCCCATCATCTCCAATGTAGTCTCTCTTGGCCCCACGCTGCCAACTCAACCTGCGCAGTCCCTCCACGTGCTCTAGTGGGTCCCCTCTCTACGTGGTCTCTTTGCCCCCCTTGGCCCACTTAAGTTACAACGTTGTGTCTACTAGGGAGTGAACTTTATGTTTAAAGTGAGTTATGTCCCCCTCTTACTCACTTCATTTATATTTAATTTTATAAAGGAAAAATTAATCAAAATTAATATTTCCAATTAGCTGCTGCTAATTGGGAATATTACAATCCTCCCCGCCAAAAATTGCTTGTCCTCAAGCAATGCCTGAACAAGCATCCGCTCTAGCTGATGCTCCCCACCATTACTGTAAAATGTGCCTGGGTCCCAGATGCACCACTGAGTCTTCCCTGTCCTCTGTATCACCCTGATATGGAGGGATCTCTCAATGTCGGGATCCCAAACTGATCTCTCACTGTACCAACAAACAAGCAATCCTCCCGGATCCCAACGCCACCATGGCCAATCATCGCATAAGTCCCACAGCTCAGGTTGCGCACTACTTCTGGCTATAGCTGATGCCCCATGAAGTGAAAGCATCAATGCTCCCTGGCTCCTGCTGTGCTGTACCTCTAACTATATAAGTTGCCCCACCAACTGCATACCAACTCATCACCTCTCTCCAATCCAAGTCCTGATTCAATCCCATGTTGATCCTGCTCTCCTGAAATCAGGATGGAGTGCTGAAGAAATGACGACCTATGCCCCACTGCCAGCTAGAATATGTAACATTTGCTATGTCTAAGGCCCCTGCTCTGTTGTGCTCCCTATGAAGAAAATCGCACCATCAAGAGGGTACCAACTCACGGTCTCCCGCCAATCCATCCTGGAAGAAGAATCTGATGTAGCAACATCTGTATACAGTACACGCCTAGAGTGTTGTCGCCAACCCGTAATCAACTCACACTGCTCTACCCTGTCTACCAACGAAAGCTGCCTGTAGAAGGAAGCCCCTCACTATATAATGGGCCAAAGTAGGCAAGATGTGCTGCAAGCCCCATTGATGTACTCCCGGAGAGTACTACTCATTGAAAGTACTGCAGCTCGGTCGACTATACGTACATCTATCTGTACCTCATCAATGTGTCAGCCCAAAGATTGATGCTCCACCATCTCCAACAACTCATCCCTCTCATCAGGAATGTGAAGCTCCTGCCGTCCCCTAGCCCCCTGCAGAAATATCCCATCAACCTCCAACATCTCTAGAGGATATGGATCTACAACTGCTGTCACCGTACACGATGTCAGTGCATCTGACTGCTCCTCCTCAATGGCTGACCCCAAGGTTAGCCGCATACCCATCACAGACTCGATGTGAGCCTCCATCTGGCTCTCCCCCAAAGAACTATCATGCATGATGTGCATAGTATCCTCCTCTGCTGACTCAGGCTCCATCATATGCTGCTATGGCTGAATCATCACAAGTGACTCATCGCCCAGAGTATCTCCCGTAGAGTCCCCTGACTACTCACCCTGGACACTGGAATGTAGCTCCAGTCTACTGTCATCATCTCTGCATGACTGCTCTCGCTCCCCAAAAGCGTCCTCAACTGATCCTATGGACTCATATAAAGAAGATTCCTCACCCTGGCATACAGAAGGAATGCCCTCCTGTTCTACCTCCGCCACCTCATCTGCATTGAATATGCCATCCACCCTCTCAATAATGTGTCGATACATTTTCTGGAGCCTAGACACATACTGGGATGCTACCTCTGTTGTACCTAGTATCCTCTGCTCATGCATGATCTCAACATGCCCTGAGGGAAAAGTGACGCATGTCTCCCTCATGACCCACTCCCCAAGCGTAAGCTCAGGGATGACTGATGTGCCACCCCTGCAGAGGATCATCTCATCCCCTAAACTGTGGCTGTCAACTAGCGCCCCAACCCAGTGCCACTGCTGAGAAGTCTCTCCCCTAGTGTGCTGAGTGTCATCCAAATATCTTGGGTGAGCCTCGCGTACCCCGCTGCTCATGCCCAAAGTGCCAAAGGACAACGACAAAATCGACTGTGCCCGTGAGTGATGTAGAAGAGGGTCAGGTGCGTGAGTCCCCACAGATACCGTCAAGTATCGCTCATCTGTCTCCCCATCGATCCTGGGTGAAATAACCCCAAAGGTAAGCCCGGTGTCCCTGTCCGTGAGTCTCCCGGGAGGCAATGCTCTAAGACCCTGCTGTGCAGCACGGTATGCCCTCGCATACCACCGATCATCCATGTACTCCTTGACATGCCACCGCACACTGAGGCATACCCCTATACACTGCTGGATACCCCCTACTACTGCTGTACCACCCTGTACCATCTCGTCTGTGAAAAGGCATCGGTCACCCCCCGTGTGTTCTCAATGTGATGTAGGACACTCCTACTCCACAATGCAGTCCCACACACTATGGTACACCACCATGCGACTACATGTCCACCGGTAGTCCACTGCTCAATGCTAGAGGCTCCCACACACCCCTGGATGTGATGACCTAGAGTTGTGTCTCTACATGTTGGACCACCCCCAATCAGTATCATCATCTCCACTGTTGCATCACTATACCCACCGACGAATGGATCATCACTCCAAATCCTCCCCGAGGGGTCCGAGAAGTGAATCTCCCTATGTGTCAGTAGTGATACCACCACTGCTCGACTCCGCTGTGACCTCTGTGCCCCACACAAAGGTGAAAAACCCTTGGCCCCATACAAGGCACCATCTAGTGGCCTGCCAATGCCACCTCCTCCGACAAGCTTCTAACAAGGTATGTTGATCACTTTGTGACCCCGTGTACAAGTGTCATACCAAGACAACCTAGGGAGTCTATCCATAAACTGGTAGGCCACTGGAGCTGACCGAAACTCCCCTAGCAAATGCGCATGCTCAACTGCTAGGCCAACTGTACCCTCCAAGACATAGTCAACCAACCTGCCGAGGAAACAACATGTAGTCCCGCCTAGATCCCAATGCCAATCTGGGGTTCCTGTATTCCCAGCACCTGGAAACTCCTGCTGAACTACATTCGGGTCCACCACTATCATCATAACCCACTCCACCAAGTACCAACTCAAAATCTCTCGCCATCCCACCTCAATATGTGGATGTTGCACCCTGTGCAACTCCGATCGTCTCATCCCACTAACCAAGTCAACGTATGAGATCTGACTAGGTGGCTCGGCCTCTCTCTCTCCAATGGAAAGAGGTGACCCAATAATGCTGCTAGCCCCATCTATGCATGCCTGAAGGGGGCTGCTCTGACAATCCAATGTGCCCTCTAGCTGTACCATTAGGGAATCCAAACGTTCCCCAATGTGGGCCAACTTGGTCGCTGACTCGGCACAAACCACTCTCATGCCCTCTAGCTCCTCGTTCTGTAACAAAATAGCCTCTTGTACTGATGTAGCCTTCCCTTTCAAAACTAGAAGGTCGGCTCAAAGCTGATGACACTGTTGTGTGCGACCATCGTCCAATACCTCTGTATCTCCTAGTGCCTCATCAAAGGTGGATACATCTCTTGGCACCTCACCCATCTGCCGCATGCTGCTACCACCCGAAAACTCGGACACTACCCCAGTCATCACCTCAATGGATGGCACTACTAGGGTAAGCTCTACTAAGATGTCATCCGATATGGTCAAAGAAGTCTCCAACACAAGTGACCCCTGCGTCATACTGGGTGTATCCACATGCTCCCCATGATCCTCTGTGCCTTCATCCTCCAAGTGTGAGGTAGCCATTTTGATGGCTTCCCCCTCCGTTATTCGGTCAAGCTGGAAAGAGGTATCCATATTTTCCACCCGATCCCGAACCGTGCAATCGGTGGATCCATAATGTATGGGAAAAGGTGTCCTTCCAATGGTACGCTGCAACTCTGAACTCTACGTGCAAAGCTGAAGGGAAAACATGCTCTGAAGTTTTCCCCCAGGGACTGCCATTCGCGGAAATAATCTCCCAAGTGTATATGATCATACCTCCTACCTCCCTCACTCGGTACTGGAGATAAGAATGTAGGCATCGTGATCCTGGTTGGCCTACTGAAGACTGGTAAATGCTGGTCACACTATTGTGAGAACCCTATATTTTCCACCTCTACTGCGTTTGGTGGGTAAGATTCTGCCTACCCTCTTTGTTCATAGGAAAAGATCCCCACGGCTGAGCCAAGACTGAGGCTCTGATACCACTGTAATATCCCCTTTCAGGGATATCTCTAAAACACAAGCAAACTCTAATCAGAGATGGACTGGGAGGGCATTTACCAGATATTTCACCTCTAAAAAGAGGGTGAGATCTGGAGGCTATCTGGCCCTTTCCAGACTCTGTCTAAGAGTATGGGGAAAACACACCAAGTGGTATAGTAACTGGAATGCTCAAGGAGAAAAATAACAATAGTGCAAGCATACAATAACATATATATAGAACATGTAACAGATACTCAAGAAATGCAAAGAGAATGCTGAGCCATTTTATTATGCTGAGAAATATAAGTGAGTACAATAGGTGATCAGAGTGATGGCACCTAGACTTGCACTAGGCAAGTGAAGAAATACTCTCAAAATGCTGATGGAATGGCTGCTCTCCGATCTGCGTCCTAGCTGCTGGAAAACTGCCGTGTAGCTGCTACTGCTAGAACAAGATGAGTATCTGGGGCTTCTCCCCTATTCAGAATAAGCTGAAACTCTGGAATCAGCCTCTACTCACCAAACCCCGAAAATCACCCCCTTGAGGATCTACGCTATCCTCCAAGGCTCTGCGCTGACACTGAAGGGAATCCACCAAAATACTGCCTCAAACTCTGCCAAAATCCTCCAGTAGGCAAGGGTTGGCCCCTTGCTCAATCTCAAAGCTCGAAACCTCCAAAAGACACCCAATCCGGAGCTCCCAAGAAATGGACTGCATCCTCCCTCTTAGAACTGCGCAGTCTATGAATGCACTGCTCCTCCACAAAAGCCAAACACCAATCCTCCTGCAAAATACTGATGGGACAACCTCACCCGAGCAGGCACTCGAAGTCCCCCAGGGCTGAGGGTGAGATCTCCGAACGGAGACAATCGGTGCACTAAACAGTGCTACAGACTAGCTAAACAACCAGCGTGCTCAAGAAGTCGAAATGACCAGCTCAATATCATGAACATCGAATGACCAAAATGAGGAGGGTCTCCTCCTTTTATAATGTTGGCCTCTCTCTCAAACCCTAGGCCCATCATCTCCAACGTAGTCTCTCTTGGCCCCACGCTGCCAACTCAACCTACGCAGTCCCTCCACGTGCTCTAGTGGGTCCCCTCTCTACGTGGTCTCTTTGCCCCCCTTGGCCCACTTAAGTTACAACGTTGTGTCTACTAGGAAGTGAACTTTATGTTTAGAGTGAGTTATGTCCCCCTCTTACTCACTTCATTTATATTTTAACTTTATAAAGGCAAAATTAATCAAAATTAATATTTCCAATTAGCTGCTGCTAATTGGGAATATTACACACAGTGAATCATTGTTGGCCCCATCTCTAGATCAAATAATCTTGCAAGCATCTTGTGAAGCCACATTGCTTCACAACTTTCCATACTCGTTGCCATGACAACCACTGAATGTTTTTCTTTTATACCATGAGATCATGGCTAGTCCCAAGCTAAAACAACATCTAGACGTGGGTTTTCTTCCCACAACACTCCCTTTCCAATCATAATCTGTGCACCTCTGCATATTCATTCCACCAATTCCAACGCATATGAGTCCAAAGTCCATTGTACCTTGCGGGTACCTCAACACATGCTTCACTACCACCCTATGAACCTGTCTCGACTTCATCATGAACTGGTTGAGTGTGTGCACAACAAAACAAATATTCGGCCTAGTGTTGACCAAATACATCAAGGAACACTGTCAACTGCCTATATAGTGTAGGATCCACCAGATCACCTTCAAAAGCACTCATCTTCTTCAAGTTAGTGATCATTGGTGTAGACATAAGCCTGCAACCCTCCATCATGACCCTCCTCAAGATCTTGACTGCATACTTGCCCTACCCTAGGAAAATCTCTCTTGGCTACTACCGCACCTCCAATCCCAAGAAGTAGTGCATCAAGTTCATCTCCTTCATTTCGAACTTCGAAGAAAGATCTTATTTGCACACCCCTATGATCTTCTTTGATTTTGTTAAGAAAATATTTTTAACATAAAGGAACAAGATGAGCGGCTTACCCTCAACAAGTACATAGTACAAGTTAGAGTCTGCCTCACTCTTAGTGAAGCCCAAACCAAGAAGATATCCATTGATCCTGGCATACCATGCACGTGGATCCTACTTCAACTCATAAAGGGCCTTCTTCAATCTGCACACATGAGACTCTCTTCCATGCACCTCAGAGCCTTGAGGATGCTCAATATACACCTCCTCCTCAATCACCTTGTTGAGGAAATCAGTTTTCACATCCATTTGATGTATCCTCCACACCATCTCTGAAGCAATGGACATTATTGATCTAATGGATGCATATCTGGTGACAAGTGCAAATGTTTCCTCGCAATCCACTCCCTCCTACTAGGAGAACCCTCTCGTAATGAGCTTCGCTTTGTACTTCTCGACACTGCCATCAACTGCATGTTTGATCTTATACATCCATCGAGAAGTGACCATTGATTTTCCTTCTAGCCTCGGCACTGTGTCCCACATATCATTCTTCATGATGGAGTTATAGAGTTATACTCCTCCACCATGGCATCCATCCAAACTTACTCATCTGCAACCTCCTCAAAAGTAGATGTCTTGGGCTCACTGATGTTGCTCAACAAGGCCAAATAACTAGAAAATATTTTTGGTGGTCTTCTTTGCCCGAAATTGTTGCTAGGAGCCTCTACATGTTGCTCAACATATCTCAAGGTCAATTCGGCCCATCTCGGCCTCCTCTTGGTATAGCTCGAAGGAATATCTCGCTCCTCCAAATCTACACGTTGTGTCCCTTCTGTTGGTGTTGTTGGTCCATGCTTAACCTTGGGAGCCTCTTACTCCTGATCATCTACCCTTGATGGCTCTATATTGTGAGATCTCCTAAAGGTCTTTCCCACATCAAATCTGACATGCCAACTGACTATCACCTTCCTCTGTCCTGGGAGGTAGATTGTATAGGCCTTTGAGACCTCACTATAACCAAAAAATATCCCCTTCTCTGATAGGAGCTCCAACGTAGTCTCTTCGTTGTGGGAAAGTGGATATACACTGGACTACTAAAGATGCGAAAACGAATGACATCTAGTTTCACTCTTGCAAACATCTCCCCAGGAGTCATGTCCTCCAATATCCTATGAGTACTCCTGTTCCGCACATATGCAGTTGTATTGAAGGCCTCCAACCACAAAAAAAGGGGCAATTCTTGATCATAAATCATTTCCCTTGCTACCATAAATTATGGTCTTGTTTTTCCTCTCAGCGACCCCATTCTGCTGAGGATTATAAGGTACTGTGAGCTCCTTCTTGATTCTTACTGCTCTACAAAAGTCCTGGAACTCATTGGAGATATACCCGTCCCCGTTGTCCAATCTCAGCACCTTAATTTTTTTCCTAGTCTAGTTCTCCATAAGAGCTTTAAATTCTTGAAATTGGCTAGATGGTGAGGCTATCTTTGTAGTTGTATTGGAACTTGCTGGAACTAAACTTGAACTTCTCGAAACCCATGGATCAAATTTTCAAAACTTGGAGTAGTGAGGATTATCTCATCCTCAATTCATAGTGGGGGCTTCTAGGACCTGTTACCACACAAATATGTATTAACAAACATGCAAGACACATTTAGACAGTCAACCCTATCATGATTGAAAGCATTTGTGTTTAGACTGGTGTTTTCCAGTCTGTAGGGTGCGTCTCTAGATGATGTATGCTATTATCCACTTAATATTCTTGAGTAAAACTTCAATTTGATTAGCATACAACAAAGCTTCACTTTTGACTTGGCGCTAAGCAACCAAAAGTGAAGTAATTCTTTTAAATGAAATTTTAAGGGTTGAAATTAGATTTCTGAAAATAATAGTAGCAATGGAATTGAAAATGCTAGAAGGAACCAATGCGCACCTCTAGTGTAATAATTCAAAACAAGTGCACTTTAATATACCCTCACATTGCATAAAAGTTCATTTGGTAGCCTCCAATACATTCAAAGAGTTAGAATCAAACATAATTGAATAAAATCACAATTACCCAAGAAGTTGGTTGCACCATAATGAGTAGTAAGTGACAAGCTACTGCAAGTTCCTTTGGTTGTGGTGCAGGTAGGGATCTGACAGACTAGAACACAGAAAATCGAGATTTTCGCTGCTACCAAAGCATCTAAAAAAATTGTCAAATCCTTGTTCCAGTGCTCCAATACGCATATATGGAAGAAACATTTCCTCCCTCCAACTAGTTGATCCAATGGCTCAAAGCAAGGAAAAGTTGCAAAGGACAAAAGCTTTGTAAGTACAACCATCCTTTCTTCCTTTTCCACTTTCAATTATTTTGGAAAAAACACAAAAATTGTGTTCTTTGCTCCACTTCTTGAGTAGAAACATCAACAAAATATGCTTTCTTTGCTTCACTTCTTGAGTGGAAACATCAACAAAACCTCATTTTCACATCTCCTCATTGAATTAGAAAAAACTCTTTTTGCTCTAGCTTTACTCATAAAGACATTTAGTAAAGGCCCCCATTCTCTCATTAAAACTATTTGACTCCTTTTCGATGTGATTAAATATTTAAAATAAATATTTAATTATTTCACAACTTATGAAGTTGAAGTTATAATCCTTGAAAATTTTCCCACAGATATGATTTAGATCCATGCCAAGTGTCGTCTCAAGATAGAAGCGAGTGACAAAGATGTTACTCAACTCCTCACTTTTCCATGTAAGGGAAGCTCAAACCACCCTTGAGTTGCTAGCTAGGAACCACAACCAACACTTGCACTTGCCAAATATATAGGCTTACTAATTATATACATGTCCCCAAAAAAACAAAAAGAATATAAGTACAACTTTTGGCCAAATGAAATAATGGACCATAACAACAACAACAAAAGAAAAAAAACACAAAAATAGAGGAAAAGGTGCCATTCTAGATCTAAGTGAAAATGGTCCCATTGGACTCGTTTTTTCACTAGGATCAAGAAGTAATCAAATTTGGCGTGTCAATCCTTGATGGTACGAATATTGAAAAAGTAGAACTGTTAGCAGTTTCCTAAAAATTGACGAAACTAAATATATAAGGTCCTCCGATCGACGGTTATGCCATGAAGCATCTAGAAATAGATCAGTGTGATTGAGTCGGAGAAAAGGTAGGGATTTCAAGGATTTTTCCTTGAAACAGACTAGCCCAATAAGGGGCGTTGATGTGGAAAAATATGGCGTGCTGCAGATGTGGCATCGACATGGGATGACATGGCATTGTCGTGGTGTCAATGTGGAGATGATATGCTAATGATGTGGTGTCCATGTGGTGACAACATGGCGTTGACGTAGTTCTAATGTGGCATTGACATGGTACTAACATGGAGATGATGTGGAGATGACATGGTGTTGAAGTGGCTTTGAAATGAAGATGACATGGTACTGACATGGCATTGAATAGGCATCGATGTGGAGATGATGTGGTTCCAACGTGGCACAGACAAGGAGTTGAAGTGGTTGATGATGTGGAGATTGGGATATCGGCCTATCGGCATAATGGGATGTCGAGAGATTAGCTACTAGGAGGCTTGGAACCCCGTATTTGGCTTGCCTCTCAATATTAACAAAAGTTGAAAGTTTGTCAAGTGACGAAAGGGTAGAGATCCATCAATTATAGAATGTTACCGGATTGGGTTGAGCCGAGGCAAGTGGTCTATTGTATCCAGACGTTGAAAGTCGAGATATCCACTTATGGTCTAGGCTCGCAAATGAGGACTCGTGTGGAAGTGACATGTGGCCGAGGGCTGCCACGTGTCATCCAAGTGGCATAGTATGGATCTGATGTGGATTTGGAGGACAATCTTAAAGTGGGAATAACTTCTTGCCTAGAGTTCAAATTTTGATGAAATTTACATCATTGGAAAGCTCTCGACGTGTAGGATACAATGGCATTGTAATAATTATGATTTGAAGTGAACGAAGAAAAATGAAATTTGATAACTCCATCTTCATGATTAACCTTGAAGGTCGGGTCTAAATAGACCCCGCATCCTTAATTAGGCGTTAGGGGGCTGATTACCTTACATTCACTCTTGGGTAAGAGCCCGTGTAAGGTTTCTGATATAGATTACATATCCATTCCCATGAACCACCACCAAAAATTTTGTAATCTTTTGTTACATGCTTCCAAAGAGAATAGAAGTCAGCCCTCATGTTGCTCTTGGACATTGGAGTAGAATACCTCGATTGGAAGACATTATTGTTGCAAAAAAAAAAGTTCAAAAACAAATCTACACCAAATAAAATGAAAAAGGAAATACTAAAGTTTATTATGTCCTTAGAAAACCATTAGAAATAAAGTTTAAACTCTTAGAAAACACCAAATAATTCAAAGATGGTTGCTTCTTACCATAAGATGTTTTTTGTAGCGGAAGCTTTCCGAAAACACCACAAAACAGAACTCAATTATGGCTGTAGGTGCTCAAAAACACCACAAAACAGCAAAAATTTAGGGATCTAGCTGCCCCAAAACGCCACAAAACAACAAAAAGGATGGCTGTAGCAGCCTAATATTTTGAATAGTCTCTTGCTGAAATCGCCCTTGCTCAAATCTCCTTGATTGAAATCACCCTTGCTCAATTCCCTTTGCTCAAATCTCCCTTGCTCAAGCTTCCAACAATGTGAGAAAAAATGAAAGGAACATCCTCTTTAAAAGATTCTTTTTTCCTAGAGGTCTCAATTATATATATATATATATATATATATATATATATATATATATTGTCTTTAGAGGAATCGGCAATTGGGGTAGTATTGTACTCACGTGACATGGGGTTGATTCCAACCGCTACCACTATAATTTGTAGGTGTGTATGTATGCCCCTTCCACATGCACAAGTGAATCAGGGGGGTTTGAACCATGGACCTCCTTGCACATAATACTTCATTTACACGATCATCTCCAATTTAGTTGCCCCCGGAGGGTTGAAATATTATTAAAACCTAACTACTTAAAAAATTAAATTTTAATCAATAAAAAATGTTTTTGTGGGTCCCAAGCACAGAATATTGCATAAGAATGCATTGTATGGACTTACATGCGTTGTACAGGTGCTGAAACACATTGTACAAATGCTAAAATGTGTTCCAAAAATGTGAAATGTGTTTCAGCCGTCGTTCAGGGTTTCTATACTAAAACCCAGTTGGTATGGGGAGCAGGAGGGTCACATTTCCTGCAACTTAGATTTAGTCCTTATCTCATTTCCATTTCCACCCCATTTCATCTACTACAACAACTACACATTATGTGACCAATAGGAATAACAAGAAGAAGATCAAACTGGGGAATAGGAAGGGAAATAGAAAGACCAATTGCAATATACTAGCACAAAAGAGCAGCAAGAAACATAAGAGGCAAAAAAACAGGAAGAGATACCAGATGTTCCATTAGACAATGGTGCAACCCATGCTTCCAGCAGCCCACCAACATCATTTGAAACAAAGGCCTCATAGAACCGCCATGCAGTTGATCTGCCTTTTCTGCCGTTCTTGCTCATCAGTGGAAGGTGTGAAGGTATAATGCTTTTCCCCTTTATCTATTCTTTGGAGCCCACCCGGATACTCGTATATAACTAGTGAGACGAACCCCTATAGTGATACGTACCCAGATAAGTCCCGTAATTTATACAGCAAGAGCCTGGCCCTGTCCTTCGATTGATGGCGGTTCAAGGCTGCCTGACTTGAGACTGCCTTTATGCTCTCCATCGACTTAAGGTTCTACTGCTGCATTGAGGGAAATATTTGACCTATGCTTAAGACCTCTTACTGCCGCCTTTCAATTGCTGTCGGTTAATGATCTACCATGGCTGCCGGTTTCACTAAAGGTAGTGTTTACGGAAGCTAGCCCTAAAGTGGTTCTTTACAATGGTATTATGCTCCTGGCAACTTGGTGCTTTGAGTCTGATCCTTTTTCCTTTAATCTAGCCCCAAGGTTACAGGCCAAATTGTATTGTTTTCTCCCCTCCTGCCCCCCATAGCCTTAGCAATCTTATTTAGGGATACCCCTTTTGGTTTAAAAGAACCAACCAAATAAGAGAGGGAGCGAATGTGTAGCCTTCTCAAGTTGCTCAAGACTAGCTCCTTGATGCTTGGGACTTTACATCATATGTGGTGTTAGTTGTTGTGATAGGGAGTATAAATATCAAAATTAGTATAAGGTTGGTCATGGCTAAAAATGAAGACTACACCCCTATTTTCAACATGCTTCTTTAATCTGAATAGGGGACATCCATGGAGAGAAGACATTACATCGCAAGGTACATCTCCCCTCAATGTTACAGGGGCTACGTATGGAAGACATACTATCCCCCTTGAACGCCATATCTCCTAGAAGAAAATGATTCCACATGCTAGTGAAAGTGACAACTTGAGTAAATCTTTTGACAAATCTCCAACGTGGAAGCAAAGACAGTTACAAGAAAATCAACTTCTGTAAGTATTTTTCGACAAATCTCCAATTGTCCTAGGACATGTCTTTCGGCACAAAAAATTGTGACTAACCAACCTGACTACCTGCCAAACACTCCACGCAGATTGTGGCAGCACTAAGGATCTCCAAGAAGATTAGCACCCTGGTAGAATGGAGAAGTGACCAGACTTGAAAAAAGAGTTTTTAAATCAATTCCAGACTGAAGTGACTCTTTTATATTACATTCTGTAAGCTTAAATCATATGCACTGCATTATAAGTAATTGTGAAATTCTGTCGTCAATCTTTTCTGATAACTATACCACTGAGGATGTTCATCTCCAGTGCTATTTTTAACATCCATGCGAAAAATGACCTTAATGTACAATTTTAAAAGGGCTACCAACAAACTCATTTATACCATGCTTATTGTTCAATGGTTTTTTTAGCATTCCACTATATATTATTTCATGTTGCAGTTGTAATGTAAGCAAGCATTTTTTACTTCCAAAATTATTCTTGCGTAAATATGTTTGAAGCACTGTAAATATCGGAGACTCCACATTTTTAATAAAGCACCTCTTCATTTACTTTCTTCCTCTTGCTCGTTGTGCCCGTTTAATCTTTTCATCTTCTTACATGACAGAGACCGTGAACAAGATTTACTAAACGTTGTTGGATCAATGTACTGTGCTGTGCTTTTCCTTGGAATCAGCAATTCGTCAAGTGTACAGCCTGTGGTCGAGGTGGAAAGAACTGTCTTTTATAGAGAGAAGGCAGCTGGAATGTTTTCTGCATTCCCTTATGCATTTGGACAGGTAACTGGACTCGGTGATAATGGAATTTCATTACAGTGCGGACTCAATTTTGAGCAAAACAATATTCATCTGATGTTGCTATCATGGTTTCATCTATGCAGATGGCAATTGAGGTTCCCTATGTTTTGCTACAAGCTATAATCTATGCAGTCATGGTCTACTCCATGATTTCTTTTGAGTGGACATCTGCCAAATTTCTCTGGTTCCTCTTCTTCATATTTTTCACTTTCCTCTATTTCACCTACTTTGGGATGATGTCAGTTGCTATTACTCCAAGCTACCACATTGCTTCAATCATTTCATCAGCCTTTTATTCCTCTTGGAATCTCTTTTGTGGGTTCATTGTCCCTCGGCCGGTAAGTAAGACCATGTTTTTAATTCTCAAATTGTTCAATTTTTATTTGTTGAAAACTTTTTTTTCAATGATTGCAAGCATCTGGAATGTGCTTAACATTGTCGTTTTCCTCCTTTTGCTGGTTGTGCATGGAACCAGAAAATTCCTGTGTGGTGGAGATGGTTTTATTGGCTCAACCCCATTTCTTGGACACTTTATGGTCTAATTGCAGCACAGTTTGGTGACGTGGATTCTGAGATGGATACAATAGAAGGAAAATCCAACGTAGTAGACTTTGTGAAAAGCTACTTTGGGATTAGATATAACTTCCTGGGAGTTGTTGCGTTTGTCATGGTGTGCATTCCTCTTTTGTTTGCTTTGATGTTTTCCTTTTCCATCAAAACATTCAACTTTCAGAAACGATAGATTTCACATAAATGTCAGGCATATATCGCCGTCTGTAAATTTGAGAGCATGCTGGAGAATAGTTCACTCTATTCTTTTCCCATTGGTCTGATATATCATATTGTTGCCTGCTCCAGTTAATGAAATAAGTGTTCATATTTGTTGCGGCAACTGAGTAAATGTGACTTTTAATAAGCAGAATTTCGATAATATCGTTCATAGAACTCACTTTCATAAGAATAATTAGCTTCTACCATCTATGCGTTCTCTGCTCTATTGCTCTGCACTAAGTAGTGTCTTTGAATAAATAGATAGCTTCCTCGCTGAGATGTGTAAAGGTTATAAGCGAAATCCAAAGCAGGGCATTTTGTGATAATCTACTTTGGGATTTTAGATATAACTGCCTGGGAGTTGTTGCACTTGTCATGGTGTGCATTCCTCTTTTTGTTTTCTTTGATGTTTTTGCATTTTCCATCAAAACATTCAACTTTCAGAGACGATAGACTTCAGATAAACATTAGGCATATATTATTGTTTGTAAAATTGAGAATATGGTGGAAAATTCTCTAACCTGCTCCGGCTAATGGAATAAACAGCGGGTAATGACATCTATTGCTGCAATAGATGAAATGTAACTTTTAATAAGTAGATTTTCTCTAAAATCTTTCATAGAACTTACTTTTTTAAGAATAATTGGCTTCTATCATCTATGAGTTATCTCTCTGTTTCTCTGCACCAACTAGTCCTTTTGAATAAATGGATATCTTGTCCCTTCCTTACATGTGTAACAAAAGAACTTTCACAAGGTGGATAACTAGCTTCTATGGAGGTTAATATTAATAATGATATCCATTACCATGTGACTGAAATTGAGGTTCAAATTTATAACTCATCTATTTTTATTCTCGTTTCGAAATGCCCACTTGCAAATTGACCCCTGCAGAGCTGCGGATTCTATTTTGTGACTTTTTTTCATGTGGATTTCTGTAGGTTGTAACTGTCTTTGCTTCCACATTGTTCAAGGAACTCTAGGAGTTATGATTTTTACTCAAGTAAGACCATCTATGAGATCGATGTTAGGGATTTTTCTTGGATTCATTGCCATGTATAGTATACCACATAACAGATGGATTAATCTGATATCTTATCTTCCTGACCTGGAACAATGTATCTCGTCTAGCACCTGTTCTTGCTATACACACACACATTTGAAACTAGGAGTTATGATTTTTCCTCAAGTAAGGCCATCTATGAGATCGATGTTAGGGATTTTTCTTGAATTCATTGCCATGTATAGTATACCACATAACAGATGGATTAATCTGATATCTTATCTTCCTGACCTGGAACAATATATCTCGTCTAGCACCTGTTCTTGCTATACACACACACATTTGAAATGAGAAGAAAACAGATCTTACAAAGTTGTAGATTTCAACGTGGATGGAAGTCCTACTAACCTTCATATTCTTCGCAGAAGATATGTGTGAGAAGGACAGGCAGAGACACAAATGTAATCAACAATGTTATCCATGTTTGGGTTCCCTCCTAACTTTCAAGGATCGAAAATAAAAATGATCTCACCTCGTGAACAATGCAAGGTTGATGTGTCGAAATATTTTTTGCAAATAAAGTTGAAGCAATGTAAGCTAGTGACATCCAATGTTACTAGCAACTGAAAACAGGAAATTGGATAGGAATTGCAATGGAACAAGAGACAAAGCCAGAGGAGTTCCGGAGATAAAAAATGTAACCCCATTCCTTCCCTCAATTGCATATATTATGCTTATAAAATTGATCAGTACAGTAGTAATGCAGTGTCAAGATAGTAATGGAAATGATAACAAAACGATGTTGTATTTGCTTCAAACTGCTGTTCAATAGGAGTGTGCCTGAATGTGCAAAGGCACATTGAGTTTTAAGTATAGAACATATAATCTAGACTTACGGCAGTTGATATCTAGGCTGGCTAATGTATGGATCTCATGCCTGTAGGTGGTAGTTAACATCATGCGTACCATCTATTGGACCATGTGCTTGCGCCATCTACTCTCAGCTTTCTGTGTGTTTCTACACTAAGTGGTTCTATAGGAAAATAACTAGATATATGGTGGCAAAATATTAAACTTATAAGAGAAACCATAAACTATCATATTGCAGTGATTGCAAGAATCAAACATATAATGATAAGCTTATGACTAGAAAACAAACATTAACGCAAGAATCAATGAAGGGTCCAGCATAACCACAGGATTTTGGTGAGTAAATAAAAAGCCAAAGAAAACAGGAAGAAAAGTGGGCGTTTATTTAATGTTTAGTTATCCAACATGTTCGACAGAGGGACATTGGAAAGAAGCATTTACTCTATACAGAATTACTACACAGCTCATGAAAATAAAATTGAAAATGTGGTGTCGAATGTTCTCTTAATGAATTGTACTGTGTGTAATATGTGGGGGGAGGGGGAAATGAATATGATACTTAATTGAGAAAGGTAGAAAACTATATTACAAACACGGTAATGACGTGTGCATCGGTCATTGGTTGAATGATAATTTGGGGACTCTTCTCATGAAAAGCTTCATATTTTGAGTTGGGTGAACACTTCGTTTTTAATCTTAATACTAAAATATGAAGTCAAGGTTATCTCTCGATGTAACATATTAAAATTTAAAGTCAAGATAATCTCTCGATGTAATATCTAGTGCTGATTACTTGATCACAATTGATAGTGCTGATTACTTGATTAGTGCTGATTACTTGATCACAATTGATAGTGCTGATTACTTGATAACAATTGATTAGAGATGTATATTAAATGTATATTTGCTAGTAATTGTTTTTAAAGGTGTAAAGGTATACCAAAAGAATAATAGATTTGGAAAGATTATATTGTCACTCACTCCAATGCAAGTATTGTTAATCAATTTTATGAGTGCAATAAAATTGCTTCTCGATAAGAATATATATATAAAGCCACTCAAAAACGTTAAAAATGGGAATACAAATCTCTGAAGAGGACTTTACCTATTAGATTATAACTACTGATGAGAAAAATTAGGCTTATTAAAGAAGGCATTATCCGTATTCATAAAGACGTCATTGTCACTTCCTTTGGTACAGTCCAGTTCAGAGCGAGAGGAATGTGAATGAAAACAGAGTAGGTGGAACTGGAGTAGAGTGACACTCTTCCAGAGGTGGAAAGAGAGACACTCTTCCATGAAAAACAATCTAATTTCATTAATCGTTTTCCTGATAAGTTCATTTGTGTGCTAGTTTTGAACTTCTAGGTTCTAAGTTTTGTAAATATGGGAACCATGATAATATTAACGTCCTTTTAGAAGAAAAAAATATATTTAAGTGAATTGGGTTGCACATTTCGCATGTGGTGGCTGCAATTACATAATTTTTTTGGAATAAGAGTTATCTTCTAAAGTAGACAATCTTGAATTCACCAACCAATTTCTAGGTCGTGCATATGACATCCGAAGCACAATATATGTCATCTCACTCTTGGGCTTGCAAATAAAACTATCAATCCATGAATGCTTCTAATCATCGTTCAAGTCCCCATAATTTTCCATTTTGGGTTAAAAGAAGCACCAATGACATTGATTTTCCCCAAAGCTTTGATAGATTATAGGCACATCCAATCCATAAGATTGATTAAAAGAAGGCGACACAAGCGACATTACTCCATGATTAATCTACGAGAATTAAATGTTTCCTTATGCTTTAGCTAAAGCTCCATCACATCTTTAAGTAGTTTTTCACTGATGCTAAATCTTTTTGTTCCCTCTTTTATGATATCATAATATAGTATAATCATAATAAAAAAAATACGAAATACACACACACACACACACACATATATATATATATTATATTTTTTATTATAAATTGACTTTAAAACATTTAAATATAAATTTAAAAATATATTTATTTTTTAAAATCCAATAAAACTTAATCTTATAATAAATTAACTTAGAAACCAATGAAAAATCAAAATATCTCAAGGTTTAGAGATTATAATCTTTTTTTTCATTTATGATGGGATTTAGAAAGCTTTAAACACATCTCACTTCTCAGCCAATTCCATAATAGTTGTGATGGCATGTGACAAAAACACTTATATATTAAATATATATATTAAAAAGCTTTATATAATAAAAATATATTTTATTATTATTTTAAAACATTTATATATATTTTTATTATATTTATATAATAAAAATATACTTATTTATTATTTTAAAACATTTAAATATAAAAAAATATAAAGTGTTATTCTAATATTTTTATATATTTATTTCTCAAAATCCAAGAAAACTTAATTTTATGATAAATTAATTTAAGATCCAATGAAAAAACAAAATATCTTAAAGTTTAGAGATTAGAATCTTTCTTTTTTCATTTAGGATGGGATTTAGAAAACTTTAAAAGGCACAAACTTCCTAGCTAATTCCATGATGGTTGCAGTGTCACGTGTCAATTTTTATTTGGAGGGAGGAGGATGAAAATACACAGGTCTTATTGGTCAAATTTTCCCAACCAAACCCATCATCAGAACACCTTTGGTGTAATTAGAAAAAACAATAGAAGCCAATCATATAAAGAGCAATTGCTTGGTGAATGTTCAGGGTCAAATTGGGATGAAAAGCTATAAAAAGATAGAACTCTAGATGCCCTTCTACTTTTTCCTATAGGCTATTTTTAGCCTCGTGGACATTAAAAAAAAATTGTTTCTTTCTTTCAAATTAATAGACAATTGATAAATGTTTGCGTCAACAAGCTCTGTGCCCCCATTTTGAATGTGATTTGATAAGTATTCAAGCTCTTCTTTGGTAACAAAAAATTAAAGGTTGATCTGCATGGACGTTAGTTTCAGTTTAAAAAAAATAACATCACTATATACCATCATTCATTTACCACCATTCAGTTAAAAAAAAGTGATCTCACTATATATCATCATTGTATACCAGTGAATTCCTTAAAATAAAGAATTACATCCAAAAATAGAGAGATAAGAAAATGAAGTCAGCCACTGGAAATGAGGAAAGGGCATATTTAATTATCCTCATCCAAGGGCAAAGAATTGCCTTAAAAAGACTCAGAGAAAAAGAAAAATAAAAAGTTAATGATATAACAATAAACCTTATCAACCAACACATGGCGCAAACCATGCAAGAAACCAACAGAAGCCTAAAAAAATGTTGAAGTAATATCTCAACAAAAACCCAAAATGTAGAGTCCTCTTTAAGGACAATAAAAAACACTTACTAAAGACTCATACAACAATAAGACACTTAGAATTTTCAGAAATTTTAAAAAGAAATTAAAAAGAAGATAAAAAGCAAAGCAGAAGCAATTGATAAATTAATACATGCATCAACAAGTTGTTTCCAATAGCCTCATGGGTATAGCTAGTGCATTAGGGTGCAGCATATAAACAGAGTCCTACCTATCTTGCTACTTGGTGGAAATCATTTTTGAAAACTGCATTAAACAAGCCAGCCCAAATAGAAGCATAGATTATTTTTTTAGTTTCAAAAATCAAACTTGAAATAAAAGTGAAAGAATGGTGATTCTTGCATGCCAACCCACACTGGAACATCAACCTCCTTCGGATCACACCCACAACTTCAGCATGTTCAACGAAACCCATGCAATTATCAATTTGGTACCTCATTGACTTTAAAAAAAATGTATTTTGAAATCGTATTTACAAGACATCTCCTATGAATTTTGAAAAGGGTCAACCAGATATCTCAATTGTGAAAAATATAACCCAAAAAATAAATAAATACCCAAAAAAAAATTATAGCGAGAAACAACTGCGAAGTTCCACAATGCCATAATCAAAATCCAATCTACTTTGCTGGTTCCAACTCCACTAAAACCTAAGCGTGCAAAGGAACGTTAAACTAACATACCACGAAAGTATTTTATCTAGCAACATCTAATGTTGTAACTCCCATCAAATGCTTAGGGTTATAGACACCGGCTCTTTTAAAAACCTCTGCTGCAATTGGTACAATGGAGTACTCCTTCATTCTGCAACTTACCATCACACATTTCACAACTTATTTTAATAGCTAAAAGAAAGCAATTGATTTGGGAGGTTGAATTAAACTATTATCCATTTAATTGCGGATCCTCATTATACTTACGAATGCTTTGGATGGACGAGGTGTGGCAACAATTCGAGAGATGCGAGCTCTGGTTCTGTGATCCAAGGTGTGAAATGATTGTCTTTTCAAATCTTCCTCTTACACGGAATTTATATTAGGGACCTACGATATGTATTGATTGGAAAATTATTATGTGATCTGCTCACGTTATCTTTTATAAACACCAACAAGACTCCGTCAACTTGTGTTTTTATTAGGCGGTCGTTTCAGCTTCCAATAATCCTGAAGAAATTCACTCCAGATAATTTGGTATCTGAAGTGGACGGTCCAAGCCATGCATTACATAAGAAATTACTTAGTCTCGTTCAAGTATGCCATTGAAGTTCGAATGTTGAATGCAAACACACCAAAATGCTGCAAGACAGGGAAGGTAGTGACTGAAGCTGTAGCACGTGGTGGGTGGCGGCATGCATTAATAAAACGATGGAGGTTCACGGTGACGTAAATGGAACAGAGACAGAATGAAAAGGGAAACGAAGGCCCGGTCCACCTGTTGTCGGGAATCTAAAAAAATCAGTAGTTGGGAAATCCAAAACGTAGCAAAGGTAGACTATACCTTCTTTTCATATCTCGGTGGTGGAAATGGGAGGCAGCGAGACATTTGAATTGATTTGATTGTTTTAAATGGGTATCAACATCCTTCGAAAACCACTGAGATCCCTCTTGGATCTGTAACTGCCTCTCCCAAGAGGGTTGCTGCATAGGAGAGGTTTTAGAAAGAAGAGTGAATTTACAGGTCTCACGAGGAAAAATAAAAAATTTGAGAATCAAGAAGGAATATGTTTTTACTGATTTAGTATACTTCAATGCCCCGATATCAGAACTCTCCTCGGTTTAAATTGTTTGAAAACGCAAACCTAAATACCTGCTTCTCAATGGTACACTCATCTGCTGCAGCAATTCATCAATCTAAAATAATATTCAGTTGAGCAATTCATAAAACACCATAAAACTGCCCTAAAATCGTCTATACTCTTGAAATGTATAGCATCTTGCCTCTCTGTATGGTAGGGTTGGGGTTAGTTCACTATGTGATTAAAGGATTTGAAATTTAAATGGTTTGAGTCATACCCAATTGTGCTTTCCCCAAATTCTGGGCTGATCTATGAACAAAAATGATTAAGGCCTCCGATCCTTCAGAATTATGGCGCAAGACCAATCCAATAAGTAAGCCAGGCAAATTTGCTTCGCCCGCTTCATCTAATTCTGTCAAAGAGACTGCCTCCACAAAGAGCCCTGCACTTCCCTCGATGCTCCCTTACATGACTGCTCAGATCTTCACATACTCTGCCGTGACCACAGATTCTATCACCGTTTCGCGGACCTGACACTCGTTGAGTCACCAACTAAGAAGAGTCAACTAAGAGTCAACGTAAAAGGAGAATTGACCCTGAAGCGGCCTGTCTGACGACGCACGTGGTAAATACGAAAATAAAAGCTGCTGAACAGTGTTTACTCAGCCCAATCTTCAAAAAACACCTCCAAGGTAAATATGTCATGGCCAGGCACCTCAACTATGTTGGTTTTTGATGTTGAATACATTGATTAGTCAGCATGTAGGTAAACATTACACTGGTGTACTTTGATTATGTTAATAGGTACATGTGAGGCCTTCAAAGACACCAGGGAAAACTATTCAGGTATTTTGGCAGCGAATTCTTGGGATAAGCTATTCAGCGAAGAGTTTGTCGATAAGTTAGGAGTGGTCATTGTAAAACTTCATAGGAAAAGGGCTGAATACAAGAGTCAGATAGAGAAGCAACCTGTCTATCTTTCTTTCTTTCTTTCTTTCTTTCTTTCACGGAGTATATTGCTAAAAAGAACCAAAAAGTGGCAAATGAGCACAAGGGAATATGAACCCACGAGACAGGATGAAATAGAAGTAAAGAAAATAATATTACTTTATTGATCTCATGGGTTTTGTCCTAAGCCCTAAGTTGTCCACCCTTTGCTATGATAATTAGAAGTCTCCCTAATATTGTTTTTAGTTATCTAAAAGAGGGATATATGGGGTGTTTTCAGGGGCACGAGTGCTACACAAATCATGGAGTATATAAGCCACAACATTTTTCATTGAAGTTGTCTTTTTTTATTTATTGTGGTAACCCAATACCATTTGTATGCTTTTACGATACCTATATTACTAGCATGTTGATAGATTGATATCAATGGTTGTGAATGGGGAAAGGCATTACGAAAAGGAGTAACTTGGAATTCTTGTTCTTGTATCAAAATTTTTATTTTTGGGTTTACTCATGTGAAAAAAATATATTTGGAAATTAACTTAAAGTTTAGAAATTTCTTGTAGGAATTTAGTCAAACACCCTCTACATAAGTAATTGTTTCAATAAAAATTACTCAAAAAATTTGTAGACAATTCAGCAAATAGAAGTCTGGTTTTTATCAATAACAACATAAAAGACAAATTTGAACTTGAAATCGACAAATTTGAACTTGAAATCAACAAATTATGAACAACAAACTCATTAACAAAACTCAAAATTTTTGGACAAAGGTTCCTAGGAAAACCTCAGAAGGAAAACCAGTGCAAGATGGAGATTTTATTATTCTTTGAGCTCTAGGAAAATTCTTTACAACAGAGAAATTCAACAGAATTTAACAACTTATCTCAACCAATTAGCAATCCATTTTCTTGAAATTCATGCCACAAATGCTCGAATTTTGTGCCAAACTCTTCCAAGAATTCTATATAGTTGTATGGACCGCTACAACGTTAAATGCAACAGTTCTCCTCAAATTTTGTGCCCAAAAATTGCTCAAATATGCCTCAAAATGCATGCCAAACCAACTCATAAATTTGCCTCGATTTTTGTGCATGAATAGGGAAAATAAATTGTACAACATGCAATAAATGCATTGTACGATATGATTTAATGTTGTTGTACATTCCTCTTAGGTCGATACATCTTTCTCGATTTGCATGCCACTTCTTTTGCTTTGGAATTAAGTGTTAATCTTCCTTTGAATGTGTGTCTTTTGTTGTCTTCACCTTCTCCTTCGCTTGACCTCTCCTCTTGGCCTCTTATGTCTCATATAATTGAAGAATGAGCTATCCTTGGGATTCGTCCCACTTAAGAAGCCAGATGGATGTGAATCTTGACCTTCCAGCTAGCCTCCAAGATCAATGGTTGAGATTTGAGCTTAGCCCATCATGATCCAATGACTGTGTTTGAATCTTCATTGACTTCATTTAAAATGCACTTTAACTCATAACTTTATATCTCAAAAAGTTAATTTATTTAGGATATTCCCCCACATGCTAGCCAAAAGCAAATGTTGAGGACACTTATCCTAGTTAACTTTAACAATTCTAAAGTGGATACATTATTATAGGGGGTATTTCATAAGGTATAGGGCTAATTTGAAAGTGTTTACACCATGATCATGGTTACTTTATTAGTTTTTGGGTACATGGTGTGTGTTTAACCCTAATATGGTTCCAGATGGATTCATGCATGGGAGATGGCCCATGATGGATTCACATAGTGGAGATAGCTTGCCCAATAATCACTTAACCTAAGGTAGGTGCCTGCTTGGAATTCTTCCCTAGGGTGTTGAAGTTCTCTTGCATGCTTGGTGGACATCCTTCATTGACACATGGAGAGATCCACTTGCTTGGACAATGCACTACTTAGGAGGGAGTGTGGTGTGCATATTGGAGGTGGGCATTAGGTCCTATATAGCATGGGGTGGCTTTGATTCTTGTATGGACGCATGGAGTGGCTTTGATTCTTGTATGGACACGTGGAGTTGGCTTTGAGATTCCTTAGCTGCAACAATTTCTTGTAGGGGCAACTAACCCAGTGGATGGAGTCTGTGGGAAATTAGGATGGAGACTGTTGGAAATATAGTAGCCATGGTCGATATTTTCATTTATAAAGATTTTATTTTTATTTTTTTGAAATTTGCCTCTTTGATCAATTCGGTTGGGCCCCTTTGAGGCACCTTTTCACCCCCCTTTGGAAAACTATAAATATGAGAGACTCTCCCTCTCATTTGGTGCATTTCTCATCTATTGTTTTATCTCTGTTCTAGCGAAGGAAGGAGATGGGGGAACCAAATATCATAAGGGAGGCTTGGCACTTGTGGATGCTCTTAATTTCTAATTAGATGTTGTCTTGATGTCTTGTTTTTGGATGTATTGATGAATTTTGAACTCTCTCTCTCATAAGGAAAGATTTATGGGTTTTCAACTTGTGGTTTTTTCCCTGGCCTTAGGCCTAAATTTTTGTGTCTCTCATCTCATTGTCTCATGGTTATTTTTTCTGTTCTTTTTATGTTTAATGGTTTCAATATTCTTATGTATAATTGCTTAAGGATATTGCATGCTATATGGAACTAATGAATCATTAGAAGTAGTTATTGTTTAAGAATAATTTTTCTAGTTTCTGTGAACCCTAGAAACATCAACATGGTATTAGACAGAGATTGAAGAGCAGTAATGAGATCATCTCGCACTCAAGAAATCCTGGAAGGCTGAATTTATAAAGGTATGATTCATGGCAAGTTTTGGGCATACTTTCTATGATAAATCGACGGCTAGGGTGAAGTAAACACAAAGTTCTAAGAAGAGGTTCGAGACCCTTGTTGAGGCTAGGATAGAAGGCTAAGTTTCCTTAAGGAGAAGCAATGCATTGATTCTTTATGGAAAAGAAACGACTCTGTGGCACCTTTTATGAGAGTTCTGTGAAATGATTTGTGACACTTTTATGCAAGCTATGTGGCACCCTTATGCGAACTTTGTGGCATCTCTTATGCAAGTCATGTAGGCATATTATTATCATTCTTATGCGAACTCTTGTGACATCTTATTCTCTATGGTATGTGAGCTCATGTGGAATCATATTATCTTTGTTAATCAAGCTTCCCGTGGTATCATATCTATGGTTTATGCAAGATACATGTGGCATCATATATCTATGGTTATGTTGATAGTATGAATTGATTGCATCAATATTGGGGGAAAACCACCTGGTTGGAGTCCCAATTAGACCCTTTTCCATTTGGAATAGTGGCTCCGACAGGAATTATGGGACAGATTTCCCTAAAATAGGATGTGTGGAATGGGATGAATGATGGTGATAATGTATGTATTAAGAAAACAAATATATTCTTATAACTTACTTACAAATTGCTATAACTTATTATAATACTCGGGTAAGCTAAAAACATATATGATAGAAATATTCTGTAACAAACATAATAATGTAGATTATTATGAAATTACGATATTAATTATATTAAATAAAATCAATTTTTATTAAGCATTACATATGATAAAGATTTCATTGTTTACAATATAACATAAATTTCAACCAAACATGTCAGTAGTGTCATAAAACACTGACTGAAACACACACACACACACAGATATATATATATATATATATATATATATATATATATATATATATATATATATATATATATACATATATCAATGAACAATTCTATTTAAAGAAAAGTAACGGAAACAATGGATAGTGGTACCCGAGAAACTATAAATCTCCTCATTCTAGAACTACAAGTGGTTCATCTTTATATTAAGAAAACGCAAAATGAAATAGTGCAATTTCAAGTTCCTTCTTCTCAAAATTCATAACCCCTTTCTCCATATTCGAGAGGGAAATTTATAGTCTCAATACAAAGAGGATAAAACAAACTCTTCCTTTAATCTCTCAATAAAAACAAACAATAAAAACAAATTAAGAAATTGTTGCAACAACCTTTAAATTTAGGACGAGGACTGTCCAATGGTGAGTTTCCGCAACATGAAAATGTCCAGCAGGCTAGTGAGCTCTGGAGGACGTTTAGGCTTGATTCTCATCTCATTGGTGAAAATAACTTCAATGGTGGAAAAATCTATGTAGAAAAATTAGATAAACAACGAAGTACCGACCATTGGCTATGGGGCTTGACAAGAAACAACCAATGATTCTCAAGGTAAATTTTAGATAACTACTTGATTCTCTCAGTTATTGTGTTTCTATGTTCCAACCAAGTCTTCATTAATGTCTTTGCATCTGGAAGTGAATCTTCTAGGAAGTTATAAATCACATTTGATTGCAACAGGGTATCATTGACCGATTCAATGATGGAACTAGAAATATTTGGGACCTCATTCACTGAAACCTCCACTTGTTTCATTATGGTCTCTCACTCTCGGAAAATTATTGTCTTATGTGCCTCATCAATTTTAGGCATATTTTCTTCTCTGTCTTCTTTACTTTCTTACCATCTTAGAAAACCAATTACTTCATCGAAGTAATTCATCATCTCATTTAACTGATCAACCAGAGAATTTCCTACTTTACGTTAATCATGAAACAATACGAGCTTATTGAAAAATATTTTATGTTGATTCTTGAGCAAAGTGTTTAACTCTTTAGCTTCTTTCTTAAACTCTGTCAACTGAGGATTGACACCTAATTTCTTTATCTTTTTATGCATTTCTTTATGTTGATTATCTTTCATCTGTATCTCCTTGTCAGGTTGTAGTTTCAATGTATCAAATTTCCATTGTAGCTTTGCTACCTGATTCTTCCATTGTACAATAATTTTCTGCTTCTCGACATTGAATTCTTGTTCCAATGAGGTAATTTTTTCTTCTTTTTCTTTTAGAAGTTCTTGAACTTCTACTGCTTTGTTTATTGTGGCAGAAGCATAGGATCCTATAAATTGGGTCAATTTTCCTAATTCTTTAGAAGATGTAGCAGAGGAACCTTTCCACAAGACTTCAAAGGAAGAGAGTTTGCTAGAAACTAATGACTGAGATTGATCAAGCTTTCTTTTCCTCCTTCCTCTTTTTACCATTGCCTTATGTTGAGGACTGTAGAATATATTTAAAGGAGGATTTTCCTCCACATTGAGAGTAACCTTTGAAGTAGGGAAAGCAAGAATAAATTCAATATCCTTTTGATCATAAATAGAAGACTTATCAATAACTTCTTTTGACCTGGTGTCTTGTTCAACATTCCTAAGAGTACCCTGTACATCAACTTGTTGTGAAGAAGTGAAATTTGAGAAACTGTAGTTTGACCCTTGGTCTTTGGATTTATAGTCACACTTAACCCATTCCATGCTTCATTTAATTCAATATTAAAAATTAATTCCTCAACCTGAGGTGGAGAATAAATTATAACAACCTCTTCCTGATCCTTAGGAGGAATGAATGACTGTGAAGAACTTTCAGGCTGAGCAATAGACATTGATGACTTTTCCAGTGATGACCGTAGCAAATATAGTGGAATATTGGGTATTGGAGAATTTTGTATTGAATAAACTGAGTTTTCTCCTCTACAATCAATTTTTCTTCCACTCTTCGTAGTACTGTTGCATAGGAGGAATATTGTAGAAACACATCATCTAACTTTTCTTCTTCATGTATGAACTACCTGATTATTTGAGATGCAGTAAAATTCTTCACAACAGAATCTGGATCATATTGTCTATTAGGAACAGTGGGAAATTTGAGAGCTTGAATAGCTAAGGTTTCTTTCTCAGCATGAAGGTAATTGGCCAATGCAAATATACCAAACCTTACAGGAAAAACAAGTCATGCCCTTTTATTTGATTCTTTCAATACTTTAGTAATATCGTAACCCACTGTCTGATAAGATACTTCTCTGCTAACTAAAGTATCTGGGATGAATAAAGAAAAAACATGAGGATGAACAAGGCTGCCCCAGACTTTGATATATGTGAATAACTCTTCTCCAAACCCATTTCCGATACTTTGCAGGTCATCCATAACTTCTTGAGACATCCTAGGTGTCCGAGACTCAACAATAACTTCTTATATCAGAATCATTACCCAGTGAAAAATATGCTAAAGATGTTCAAGATATTTGGATTCCCATAGGATATCATGATAAATGTGAATGGGATTGGGATCCTGAATGGTCCATTTCCAACCCATAGTAGGAAAATCCATAGAAAAACATAATGCATCCATAACATGGGCTGACATGTAGAAAGAGGGAAGCTTATATTCATAAATACTTCTAGCTTGTCGAAATGCCAAGATATGAGTAGCCAAGTTATTAGAAAGCATGGTAGCCTAGTCGAATATATAACCTTCTGAAGCCCATCACTTAGAGGTACCTAGGTGTCTAGGAATTTCAACACATTAGGTAGTGCATGCAATCAACACATCATTGCTGCAACTTGGGAAAAAGGAGTAGTGAGGGAATAGATCGCATACTTACCGGTTTCCTTTGCTTTATGCTTTTTTGGGTCTGGTCTCCATTGTTTGATTTGTTCTAACAGGTGCACACACTCCTTTATGAAACCTTTGATGTACTCATTATTATATATACTGAGGATTTGGTAAATGATACGTTCTTTTAAAATCATTTTTGGTGAAGGACCCAATTATGGCTCTTTTTGGTCTGAATATGTCTATCAGAAATATCTAAATTCTCTACCACCCAATGAACCATGTTTGTATAAGGAAATAATCGGGCCTAGTCACAATTTTGTGAAGAAAAGAGTTGGCGGCATCACTTATAGTGGCTTCCGAGATAGGAGTTCTATCGTCAGTTGTGATTGTTCTAATGGTAACCTTGGGTCCCTCATTTTTGAAGAATTGATAAATTGATTCCCAAGAGGGAAGCCTGACGTCTCTAATACATACAGTATCTAAAAATAGTCCCGCTCGTGGAATTTTATCATCAACATCTTCAACAAATGGACCGACATATTATTGTTGTGGAGCCTTCTTCTTAGATCTATTTCCATTCTTAATCACGTCCAAATTACCTGTAGAATACAAAAGTAGAGACTTAGCAGGGAAATTTTTTTGCAGTGACTCACAAACGACATAAGAATGGAAACAGATCATAAAAATCCTTTATTAAAAATCAATTGAGAAAAGCGAAGTGTAATTAATGTTAGTATTTAACTCTTTCGAGACCCATTATTAATATGTTAAGTCACATAAATGAAAATAAGACGAATCATGTGATCATGCCATGTCGGATATCAAAATGGAGATATCAGAGGGGAAATTAAAATAAAGTTACGATATACAACTTTCCCGATATGCAAATCTCCGAGACACAAGGATCTAAGATTTGAGGCCCCGAGATATGAAGTTCCAAGATATGAAAGGTTTGATATGAGATTTTCCAAGATAAGAGATCTGAGATGAGAAAGATTTTGAGATGCAAGGGCTTTGAGATACATAAGTTTCAAGATGTAAGGGTTTTGATGTCTGAAAGTTCCATGATGTAAAAGTATCTCGAAAAAGCTCTTTCTCGGAAGTCTTTTTAATAAAAGGGAAAAAATAAAAGAATGAGTTTGTAAAACCTATATTAAATATTTATTAGGGTTTGGATTAAAAAACCCTAGCTAAAAATATTGCAAACCCTAACAAGATAAAAGGGGTTGGAAATGAAATGCTAGGGATTATGGATTAATTTCTTCTTCTCGAAAGAAAAAACCCTAGCTCATAGAAGGTTTGAAATCTTGATGATGTTTTTTGAGTCCTTGATGATGATGTGGACGAGGTTGATTGGATGTATGAAGGCTAAATTAAGAGGGAGCTGGCTTGTTCTCAAAAGTTAAGTATCTTGTATTCATTTTATTCTAAATCATTATTGATGTTTCTTTTATTCATGTCATTTTATATCTTGTTTGGTTGTATTTGTTCTTCCATGGCCTCCTAGTGAGGATTGTAGGTACATGATGAAACCTTCCAAGGTTGTGGCAATTGATGAAAGAACAAAGCGACAAGAAGACTTGTGATTGGATGAGATTTGGACTCAGAGGGAGTAGACAAGATCAACCTGATTAAAGCATGTTTTTGATCTATGTAATTTCCAAGATGATAATGACTAGAAATATAGAAGAGAAATGATGATCCAAATTTGTTGAAGATGGGCCCACGATTTTTATGCTATGTGTTGATGATATGTTTCCGACAAAGGCTGAAGACTTTTGTGTCCTATGTAAGAGGGAGTTTTTTTTCGTAAAGGCATGAACCTGATGAAATCTTTGTTGTAATTTGACATATTAGACTACGATTCCATCTCCATGATGAAACAACAATTGAAGAATCTGCAAGTCTCTGTTGTTGAATTGATTCTATAATTGGTGTTGGAAAATCAAGGGTGTTGGAAATTATTGTTGATTTTCCTTTTTGATAATTAATTGTGACGTTATTTGGAATTTTATTACTTATTATTATTTTTTCATTAAGAAATTACCAAAACAATGAAGATCACAACGAAACAAAGTACACAAGATATATGCTCCAAGCCAAGGAAAAACCCATCCAAGGGGAAAACCCATAAAGAACGATTCTTTTCTTATAGAATATTCTTAGAATGAGACTTCCAAGACCCAAAGACCAAATCCTAAAATCCTCCCAAGAACCAATTCAACCCCCCAGCAATATCTCTCCAAAGAAGACTCAAAACTTCAACCTTCTGTAACTTCGTTTTAGAATTTCAACCCTGCAATTTCTCCTTAGAATTTTGGCCCTACAATTTCTTCCTCCTGCAATTCCAGCTACAAAAAACCCTAAATTTCACATGTGTGTATAGAGAGAGAGAGAGAGAGAAATTATCCCAAGAAACTTCACTTTCTTCTTCCTTCCTTTGTCCTTCCATCTCTTTTTCTCCTTCACTATTGTAGATCGAACTCGTGATGAGCGAGTGAGACAAATGAGGTTGAGCTCCTTGTATTTATAACCTTCTTGAGGGGTCGAATAACCTTCCCTTTAGGCCTACTTGTCCTTGACTGGGGCCGACTTGGTCTTCGAGGAATACATGGATTTTTCTTGACAAAATAAATATTTTTCTTTGTTACAATGAGTCCAAATGGGAATATAACACGTGTTGGAGCAGAGTCCCCTAAATACGAAAATTTTTCTATATTTTGTAATAATTTAGTCTTGCACAGGGGTTTTTGGGGCAGGTCAAAACCCCTCACAAATTGTAAGGGTATATCAAGGGTCCGCAAACCATGGTTTGCAGACCATAGGATAGCGCAGGCTAAATAGTATAAATAAATGAATATATTGAGTCTAAGAAGTCAGTTTTGGATAACTCTGAACATGGATGATAGATTTGAATATTTTGTGATCATTTAGTGGATTCTCTGGGTAGAAGGCTCCTACTCGCTATGTGCACGGAGACATTAGTCCTGCTATGTGTGGACCTCACTGGTTGTGTGTGTGGGTTGTTGAAATGTTTTGTAAGAAGGTTTTGAACTGATAGTAGTAAAGGAAGATTGTTGCGAATATCTGAGTTATATATGCTTCTTTTGGTTATGATATGAATGCTTATGCATATGGTTTCCATTTCCTGTACTATCTGAAAACAGATCTCTTGCGCGACTGTGATTGGGTTTATATGAATGCTTATTGGATGGACTTGGTGGTATAAGGATATGATATGATATGTTAAAGGGTATTACTTGATTTATGATTGTTGTGGTTTATATGAATGCTTATTGGACGGAATTGGTGGTATAAGGATCTGATATGATATGTTAAAGGGTATTACTTGATTTATGATTGTTGTGTTAACTTGTGCAAGATATTCTGCATATTTGACCTAAATCTGTTTGAAAAGGGTTCACTAGTCAGGACCGTTGTTGCAGAGGTATGTTTATGATCGGTTGGATCTTAAGGCACCCACATCATTATGAATCTCTCTCAGGGTGTGGAAACCTAGTTCTAGCAACCCCCCATACTGCTTCAGCTGAGACTTTGACTTGTGCAAGCAGGTCACTGCTGAAAGGGCCGATAGTAAGAGGGTTTTGTTGGTTAACCTCAATTCTGAACCTGGGTCAGGACCCTTCAAGCCAAAAAATGGTTCCATTAAGCCGTGAAAGCCTTTGGCGTTGTTGTATCTCAAGAAAAAATCCCTTGGCTATGGTAAGGAATCAATTCTCAAGACATTTATAAATCTATGTCACAAAATTAAGATATCAAATGGTCTTTGTTTAACACCTTTGGAAATTAATTATTTATAACCCTCAATAATCTAATATAATTAAAGCCTTCACAATGCCATTATCTATTGATTTCATTGAAATGGAAGGAATAAAATGGAAAGGAAACTCAAAATGGTATGTTGAATAATAGAATCTATCACTTTAAACCTTAGAAGAAAATTTATGAAGACGAAATAGTTGGAGTGAAGGAACGCACATTAAGGACATTTAACTCTTACTTACAAATGTAAAAATAGACCCGCAACTACATTACTTCACCTCATTCACAAAAGAATAAACATATGATGAAACTGGAAAAATGCATCAACATCAACAGGTGCAAGAAACTTGATCTTCTTTCATTACTTTTTAGAAAATTTAGTACAAAATTTATGGTCATCCAGAGTCCAAAACGCAGAACCTTCCTCTTTCTTTTTCATTACTTTAAATACAAGGAAAAACAGTTGTAACTGCTAAAAACTACTTGTAACTGCTCGAACTACCTAAAATTGCATAAACTACCTATTACATGGAAATTAACAACTTCATTACAATATGGATCTTTTAAAAAGATAACTAAAACTAAAGCCTCAATATATTTGCTGAATTTGAATTTGACTAGCTGCCACTATATTCTTCGGATTTGCTAACGTGTCCTTTTGTGACGTTGAGGTGTCACCAGGTGAATCATTCATCCATGCTCTGCACTTCTTCCATATCTCGATGCTAGTTCTAGGAGAATTGATCAATTTATGATATTCTAGCCAAAAGGCTATGATCCTACTAAAAGTAGGTTGTTTTGTGAACAAAGTCTTTACCATCCAAGGCAATTGAAAATTCCACTGCAATAAATTAACAATTGTAGCTCCTTTCAGGATAGCGGTCTTCTCATGGGTATTATCAATTTTACTCTTCGCTAGCACTAATAGTGGCTCATAGGAATCCCATGATAAAATACTTCCTTTGAGATCCTAGCAAGAAGGCAATCTTGCTCTAGCCCTTTGTCGAATATGTTGTCAAACATGTTTACAACTTGTTTCATCTCTGCCAACTTCTTCTCTCCTGACTTTCTGAAAGCATTTTTTACAATCAACTTATTAATCTCTAGGACACATAATGTCCTGTCTTTAATTTCATTTTCTTCCAACTCTTGATATGTTTTAGAATTTATGAAATCAAGGAACTTCTTTTCCCATAAGGCTCTTTTAAGAGTCTTCTTTTTATCTGCCATAACCTTTTCCTCTAAGTCTCTGATAATATTCTTTTCCTCTGACACTATTATCAAGGACTCCCAAGCTGTTCTCATAGCTTCAATGATCTCATTCCATACAATGTCTTTTGCTTGGATCAAAGTTATATTTCCTTTCAATTTTTCCTTTAAACTCTTGATCTCATTATTGGTTGTCTGACAATCTGATATGTAATTATTAACTTCTCCTTCTTGAGCCTGCATTATCTTAGTCATTGTCTCCAAGTCGCTCTGAGCCTTCTTGAGATCCTTTTTTGCCATCTTCAACTCTATACTCAATTGAGATAATCTTGTTGTTGGGTCATCAGTTCCAAATGGCACGAATATAGTACAAGAATGAGAATCAATTTGAGTTTGTAAGTTAAGGACATACTCCTTTCACTTAGAGATCTCCTCCTCTTTTTGTAGCAACTGTTGTAAAAGATTTTATTTCTCATTCTCAACCTCTGCTACCTCTGCTGCCATTGAGTGTTCTCTAGTGGGAAACTTTAATTTCTTCTTCAACACATTTATCTTTGAATAAAAATTCTGTAACAATTTTTTTTACAGCCGACTTATCATTAGGATTCATTCCAATCTTTACAATAATATTTTTCAATTCTTCGTTCTAAGTTGACAGAGTCCTGGAATTGGCCTTTTCCAATTTCAACTGCTTGATCACTTTTCCTAGCATCTGTTCTGCCTTTTGAGCAACTACACTGAACTTCGTTAAATCATTAACAATCAATTGCCTTGTCTGCATATGTAAATTAAATTTATCAGGTAAAGGAATTTTCTTCACATCAACAGTCAAATTAACAGTTTTAAAACTACTTGATGACCCTACTGTCATTTCAGATGGGTGAGAAAAAGCAATTTTAAACTGATATTTTTCTAAGTCCATGGCAGTAAATAATATAGTTTGGTCAAGAGTAATCTGATATTCTGCTTGTGCTTCCATACTAGCTTTCATATTTTGATTCCTCTCTGCAATCTGAGTAAAAACCTGCTTGATCAAAGGGACTTGATCTTGAACATCTCCATGTCTTGTAGGTGAAGCTAGTACATTCTGTTCATCTCCTAATTAAAGGAGGAAACCAGGTTGAGTGCTTGGTATTTCTTCAGTCAGTCTTGCCCTCTTTTCAGCTCTTTGTTCCTCATCTTCATAATCAACAACTATTTCTTTACTTCTTTTGCTCAATTTCTCTGAGATGATGGGGGTCTGTATGCTGGAACTAACAGAATTTGCAAAAATTTTATTAGCCAATTTTTCAAGTTCAGGTTTACTGTCATGAATGAGAGCAAGGTAGCCATTTTCAACCCTTTTGTTAGAAATCACCTTGTGTGGGTCATAGGCCCATTTCTGACCTAATAATAAGTGCATATCTTCCAACATCCTGCTAGCTTCATTAAAATCTTGCCTCATATTTACTACAAATGGACCCACAGACATAGGAAGTTTAAACAAATGACCCTTCTTCATTGGAACAAAATAACCTTGATCTACATTCAGACATTGTCTAATAGATTCCAATTCAAACAACCTCATGGGGACAAAAATTGGCAATCTATAAGGTTCTATTCCTGCTCCATATAATCTAATCTCTGAATGATTTTCATATACAAACCAATTCCCAAAGTTACAAGCATTACTTAACTAGAGACACTACTGATCTTTGGGGAGGAAACATGGAGGATGAACACCATTTAAAACCTTATAAGCAATTGACATAACAGAGGCAGAAAAATCAAATATCCCTCCCTCATCTAGTTCATTTCCTACTATACCATTCCAGAAAACTACTGATTGTCTTTTCTTATTTGCATCCCTTACATTCAATCCCAAATGTAAAAATTCCTCTACATTTTGATACAGAAATAGATAAGTGATAAGTGATGGGAACTTGAAGGACTCGGTGAGGGATAAGCTCATGAGATGAGTATTAACAGCCTCTTGCCAGTAAGAGGGAATATCCAACACTACTTTAGATTTCATCATCATGGCAAACAATCCCGACACTGACATTTCAATCTGAGCAGAATCTTCTTTTCCAAGAATCTTTGACAGAGATTGTAGCACTGGTCTGACCTTTGCATCAAAATTCTTTATCATCTGCTGAAAATTGCTCTGAATTCAACTTCAAAAAGGAGATCACCTGGTTAAACTCCCGTCCTACAATATTATCATAGAATGCTACCAATGACTCATCAGTGAACTGAACATAAGACTCAAACTCGGGATAACATAGGGCTTGGCGAATTAACTGGGATGAAACCTGAAGAACATTTTCCCCTAAACAATTCATCACAAAAAATTTACCAGGATACAACGCAAACACTAACCAACACACAAATTTGGGAAAAAGATATGTTTTAGGGATGCATGCAGAGAGAACACCAGAATTAGCCATGGTTGAATAGATGGGGGAATTTTTCTCATTCAAGATAATTTGTTGGTAGAAGGGAAAATGTTCAATGGTGTAGATGGTGTCCCGAATATCTTGTTCAGTATCCATGCGAGGGATATGGCTAGAAGAGCCAGACAAGGAATATTTGTTAGCCATGGAATAATGTAGGGTGGAGGACAATGGTATGCAGAAATAAGAAAATAGAATGAATTGAATGACTTCGTGGATGACTAAGAATAAGAAACTGATAAGAGAAAGAGAGACTTGAATCCTTTAAATAGATGGCGCAGATTTCAAACATTAATGTTGAATTAATGCTTAAACGAACAAGTAACGATACTTATGACAATGATAGATGAGTTGCCACCAACTGGATGCATACGTTATTGTGGGAGTGCTCGAGGGTACAGAGCATTCGTCGGAGTGTTGCCCCCACAGTGAACGGGAACTGTCGATTCTTGATCTGCTATTGGTCAACGGGGTCAACTGTGGAGGCACTTCTCTTGCTAACCTGCAGGTTGTTTGTGCCCGTGGGTTCCCGCTGATCTTCGTCAAATGAAATAGGCTTTAATCCCACCCACCAACTCACACGGGTATTAGTTGGAACTCTCGGTCCCACCTTCACATGCTTCGAAAACATATTAATTGATCAATATACGAATTATAAAATGAATTTCACACAGATGAAGGATTTTCATTTTATCATATATGCTTTTTGTATTTTGAAAATAAAATAAATGAAAATGCAAATGAGCCAAAACATATGGCTCCACCTGGGGATAATGTTTTTTTCCATGAAACACTAAGAACCGCATATTAGTGCCTTCACTTCGGGCATGGAGTCAAATATTACTTGGTGGTATATGAACAATGAACAATCTTGGTATGTACAATGGTGACCATTGAATTCTTAATGCTCGAAATAGTGTTTCAAGTACTACCCATTCACAGGCAGTTGCACTGGCTCTCCATCTAGGTCTTCCAAAATGAATGTGTTATTAGACCTTGTCTCAGAAATTTGGTATGGACCATACCAGAGAGGGTCAAATTTACCATGCTTTCCTTTTCCTTCTCACCTGGTGTCCCACCTCAATACCAAATCTCTTTCTTGAAAAAGAACTTCTTTTTCTTTGCTATCAGATATAGACTTCATATTCTCCTAATAAGTAATTAAGTTATCCCTGAATTTGTTTCTGTTTTCACTTAAATCAATTACTTTGTTCAATATTCTTATCATAACATTAGGTTCTTCCTAAGCTTCTTGAAGGAAATAAATCATTGGTTTGACTAACTGAGTAGGAAATAATGATCGAGTTCCATAAACTAGTTCATATGGAGACTTACCAGTAGATCTTCTGGTAGTAACTCGAACCACCCAGAGCGCAAACTTCAACTTCATATCCCAATCCTTTTGATTCTCAGTGATTGTCTTCTTCAAGAGTCTGACCAAAGTCTTATTTGAAGACTCTTCCAATCCATTCCCCTGGGGATGATACACTGTGGAATGTGATAAAATAACGTTATATGTTTGAAAAAAATTAATGAAATGAGAAGAGCTGAATACCTGGGCATTATCAGTCACAATTTTGACTGGACATCCAAATCTACTGAAAATGTTTTCCTCCAGAAACTTCATCACTACTTGGTCATTCGTCTTTTTGGTGGGGATTGCTTCAACCCATTGTAAAGTAATCAGTGGCAGTTAGAATCCACTTGGACTATCCACTTGATGGTGGATTGATTTCTCAAATAAAATCCAATCCCCATTTCCTAAAAGGCTCTTCAATGAATACTGGGATGAGAGGTAATGGAGCAAGCTTTTTCTTTTTAGAAAACAACTCGCACTTCTGACAAATTCTGACCATTCTGAAAACATCTGCAAACAGGGTTGGCTAATAGAAGCCTGACTTGAGAATCTTATGAGTAGTGACCTTCCAGCTATAATGTCCTCCACACAGACTTTGATGATATTCTTTGGTAACTTCAGTATATTCTGTTTCGGTCAAACACAACAAAAAAATACCAGCAGGATCTTTCTAGTATAATTTTCCTTCCACTATGACATATGGTTGAGATTTTAGCTTGAGAGCTCTATATTTTGTTCTATTTATTGAAGTTGGACAAGAAAAGAAACACAAGTAATGCACAATATACTTATACCAATTAGAGCACAAGAATTTATATTGAATACCTGCCTTGGACTCATTCTGACCTTCTTCATTGAAAACTCCATCTACTAGTGCCAATAGATTAATTCCCAGGGCTTGAAAATTTGTTTTTGTTAACAACTTCGCTAAACCCTATCCCTTGACCAACTTGGTGGGTTTGATATCCAAATCATATTCTTGGATTTTTTCTATCCATTTTCCACTTTTACCTTCAACATCACTCTGAACCAACACATATTTTACAATAGAATTAGGGACATAAGCTATTATTTGAGACTGTAACACATAGGTTCTGAAGGCTTTCAATTCTTTGACCAAAGCATATACTTGTTTCTCCAAAATATTATATTTGAGCTCAACATCCCTAAGAACTTTACTGAAAAATGCCACTGGTTGCTCTTTATTATCTTCATTTTCTGCAACAATACAACAACGATAGTAGTAGGGGATGCAAATGAGAATACTTGAAAGTCTTTCTGATAGTCTGGGCTAATCAGAACTAGAGATTCCTACAATGCTTCTTTAATTCTAGCAAATGCTTCTCTTGCTTCTTTATCCCATTTTACTTCTGCATTTTTCTTCAACATATCCGTTATGCTTCTCACAATATTAATATAATTGGGCACAAATCTCCTCATAAAGTTTATTTTTCCTAAGAATCTCTGGATATATTTCTTGCTTTTGGGTAGAGAAATCGTTTGAATGGCTTCCACCCTTGCTGGATCAATTTTTACTCCTTGAAATGAAACTATATGACCCAATAATTTACCTTCTTCTAAGGCAAATAAATACTTCTTGGTATATAATGACAAACCGAAATTCCTGCATTTTTGAAAAGTATTCTGCAAATGTTCCAAGTGTTCATCATCTGACCCAGAGAAAACGATTACATCATCCAGATATATAACTACAAGATTGTCACCCACGAACGCTATGTCCATGGCCCTCTAAAAATTTTCACCTGCATTCATAAGGCCAAACAACATCCTTGCATACATGAAGGTGCCCCAAGGTGTTGTGAAAGCAGTCTTCTTCTGATCTTATTTTTCCACTGCTACCTGATTATACCCGGAAAATCCGTCAATCATAGACAACCCGTAAGCTCCTGTCACTTTCTGTAATACATAATCCATTTTCGGCAATGGATAATTATCCTTTAGGGATTCTATGTTCAAGTTCCTGAAGTCTACACACAACCTTATCTCTCCATTCTTCTTCCTTACAGGAACCAGATTTGAAACCCAATTTGAATATCTGAGAGGGACTATAATTTTTGCCTGCAACAATTTCTTCACTTCCTTCTCAATTGGAGCTAGCAACAATGGATTGATCTTTCTGAGTTTCTGTCTGTGAGGTTTAATTCCTTCCTTCAACGGAATTTTGTGCTGAATTATACTTTTGTCATATGTCTTTAAGTCTTCATACCTCTAGGAAAACACATCCATATACTTCTTGAATAGATCAATGTACTTTTCTTTATAATATTTTGGAACACCTTTGGATAATCTCACCGTCTTTTGCTGGGTTCCCAGATTAAAGTCTTCCATCTCTCCTTCTCGATGTATCTTTTTTGAATTGAGAGAAACATCATTGGAATCAAATAGTCTTTCAAGAGGAACCAATCCCTTACGAAGTACATTGTCTTTTAATTGGATAATCTTCTACTCACCTATTGACTGTTTCAAATTTCTTATTTCTCCTTTCTGCTCTATCTGTTCTTCTTCTTGATCTATCTCAACATCTTCAAAAATTTCTACCATGTTCAAGAAGTGATTTATCTTCTCATCATCTTCAAACACCTGCCAATGCTTCACATTGTCAAGAATGGAAGGCATGTATCTGATTTCAATCTCATACCTCAGTCTTGGATTTATAGGTGGCTTGAAGGTGCTAGCTGCTACTGCCAATGAATCTAGCAACCTATTCTCTTCCCTTGGAATAAACTGTATATTGAAAGCTTCAAAATAATTTCCAATCAAATCCCAAACTTCGTTCCTGTATGATCTCAACCTTGGATGCTTAGTCTAACATTGATTTTTAATCTTATTTATAATTAATTCAGAATCACCAAAAACGGACATACATTGAATTCCCATTTGTTTGGTAGTTTGTAGACTTAGGATCAAAGCCTCGTAGTTAACCATATTATTTTTTGAATCAAATTCTAACTTAAAAGAAAAATTCATGAGATTACCTTCTGGAGATATCAATAAGAATCCAGCTCCTGTGTCATCTTTTGAGTAGGCACCATCAAAATATCATTTCCAATCATTTTTTGAATACAAATCCTTATATACAATTTTTGAAGAGAGCTGCTTTTCTGTGTCTTCAACAAATTTTGCATCTTCATTTAGCAAAAAAAAAGAAATATCTTCTTTTTCCTGACTGTAAATGGGGGAATTTCTTGCATCTTTCTTTGTGGTAGTTTTCACAAATCTTGTTTCTCTATATAACCTTCTTTCTTCCCCATTGAAAACATGAATGATAGCATAAGTGAAGTCCAGTTTTAAAACTCCTCCCAACTTTTCTCCCCAAGATCTCAACAAGAGCATTCCAAATCTGGCTGGAATATCAACAACCACTACATCCATCATAATACTCTTCACTGGAATTTGAGCCATAGATACTACCATGTATTTGATGAGCCTAATACACTTCACCCTCTTAGAATCAAAAGATTACAGGTCTCTGTATGGTTTAGTGATATGTAAATTCAACTCTTTCATAATAGACAATGGCATAATGTTGTGAGAAGCACTTGAATCTAACATGCAATTGTGGCGGAGAAAATAATGAAGAAGAAATGAAATGTAAAACGAAGGAACAGAAGAATCTACTTCTTCAACGTAAGGACCAAAAGTGACTACTAGATTTTCTTCTTGCAAATTTACAATATTACGAGAGATTAATGAATTCAAAAATTTATTTTTTGTAACCTGGTGTCTTAGCTAATTCAAGGAGAGGTACATGAATCTTGACCTTCTCCAGTTCTTTTGATAGATTGAAAGCTTGAATTTGCTTGAGATTCTTCTCAGGTTCTTCTTTGATTCTTCTAGGATTTGAAACTTGTTCAGGTACATGAACTATCTTCTCCAAAATATTATTATCAACAGACTTGCTTTGGGAGGATTAAGCTTGTTGCACTTTTGTTCTGTTCACTGAATTCACAGGCTGTTTTCCTTTTTCTGCTTGTGTTACTGAGTTATTTTGTGGTGGAGTCGCCATTGGAGAAGGAATAGAATCTTGCTTTTCACCTTCATCATCTTGTACCCTTGATCTTTTTCTAGATCTCAAATCATACTTCTTATGCAACTCAGCTTGCATAAAATCTGTAAATTGCCTACAATACGTATCCATCTCATCCTGATCAAAAGACACCTCTGCTTCAGCATATTCTCCTTCAAATTCTTCCTCTTCTTCATCTTATCTTATGTATATAGCAGATATATGATCTTCAACTTATTTCTGATCATATTCCGCTGAATGTGTAGGTGCTGCTTCAATATACAATGGTGCTTGAACTTGGTCTTGATCTCTTCTCTCCCTTTTCAAAATTTGAGGGGGTTGTTTTTTGAACCGAGGATTGAATCCTCCTCTATTTTTTTGTGCGGTTATTTGGGAGTTCTTACTTTCTAACTCCATATTCACTAGGTTGTTTGACAAATTTTTGATCACCTTTGTCATATCATCAATTCTTTGATCCTATGGTGATTCTTCCTTTGCTTTTCCCTTATCTAATGACTGCTTCTCTTTAATTTTTCTAGCTACAGTCATGTTAGCCTCAATCTCCAATGAATTAGTCTGTATTTTTTTGAGAGTTGGGGCTCTTATTTCTCTCAATGTAAAACTAAATTCAGCTTCAAAAGCCCTAGCAAAAACTACCTTTGCTCCAACAGGAGGGGGCTTCATTTCTACAAGTAAACTATCGTACAATTTGTTAAATCTCTTTAAAAACTCAAAAATGTTTTTGTCAGGCTTTATTTTAATTGCATTAAACTCTATCAATGAGTAACCATGATCTCCTTTTTCTCCCCATCTTCAAGTAAATTGAGTTTCCAACTCATCCCAGTTATTTATCGAATCATTTGGTAAACTTTTGAACCATTTTATAGCCTCTCCATTTAGAGGCTACACAAATAGTCTCATCCCAATGTCCAGATGTTCAACATTTAAATTTTCTACAAAAGTGCAAAACAAAGTTAAATTTTGTTCTGCAGTTACTTCATCTTCTCCAATGAAATGAGGAAGTAATTTGAGGTATTCTTGAGGCATGAAATTCATTGGTTGTGGAAGATTTAAAGGTGCATATCTATTCATTAAGAAAGCTAGTGCTGCCATATTGACACCTTGGTTAACTGTTCCTTGGGTGGTTGTGGTTGATGAACCTGCTGTGAAAGTAAATGAAGGTGGCGAGAAGGTTGATATGGGAGTGGGTTGATGAACGATGGAAGAAGAACCAACAATTATATTTGGTTGAGCTTGTGTAAAGGTGAAAGAAACAAACTTGAAAGAATGTTCTTCTAACTTAGGTTCTTGAAAATGAGTGGGTGTGGAAGGAGAATCTTGCTCCAAGAAAGAGATTTCTTTGGAAATACCTTCAAATAAGGGATTATGAGAACTGTTTCCAGGAGCAGACAATGTAGGATCAGGTGTTGAAGGGGTTTTTGGCCTCTGAGCCTTTTTAGAAACCAATTTTCTGGATCTGACAAAGTAGGGACCTTCTGCTGTGAGGTATCTAACCTCGCGTGTGGCCTTTTGAAAGCCAAAATTCTAAAAAGAATAAGCACAGTCGAATATGTCCTCCTCACTGAAAAACCAGAGGAAATAGAAAGAAAACCCAAGGAAATGAACTTCGCTTCTTTTCTCCCCAGCAAAAACGCCAAAAAATGTTGTATCTCAAGAAGCAATCCCTTGGCCATGGTAAGGAATCAGTGCTCAAGACATTTATAAATTTATGTAACAAAATTAAGATATAAGATGGTCTTTGTTTAACACCTTCGGAAATTAATTATTTATAACCCTCAAAAATATGATATAATGAAAGCCTTCACAATGCCATTATCTACTGATATTCATTGGAATGGAAGGAAGAAAATGGAAAGGAAACTCAAAATGATGTGCTGAATAACAGAATATATCACTTTAAATCTCAAAAGAAACTTTATGAAAATGAAATAGTTGGAGTGAAGGAGCGCACATTAAGGACATTTAACTCTTACTTACAAATGTAAAAAGAGACCGGAAACTACATTACTTCACCTCATTCACAGAAGAATAAACATATGATGAAACTGGAAAAAGAATCAAAATCAACAGGTGCAATAATCTTGATCTTCTTTCATTAATTTTCAGAAAATTCAATACAAAATTTATGGTCATCCAGAGGTCCAAAACTCGAAACCTTCTCTTTCTTTTCATTACTTTAAATACAAGGCAAAACAATTGTAACTGCTGAAAACTACTTGTAACTGCTCGAACTACCTAAAAATGCATAAACTACCTATTACATGGCAATTAACAACTTCATTACAATATGGATCTTTTAAAAATATAACTAAAACTAAAGCCTCAATCTATTTGCTGAATTTGAATTTGACTGGCTTCCACTATATTCTCTAGATTTGCTGATGTATCCTTTTGTGACGCTGAGGTGTCACCAAGGGGATCAATCATCCATGCTCTGCACTTCTTCCATATCTCAATTCTCATTTTGGGATAATTGATCAATTTATGATATTTTAGCCAAAAGGCTATGATACTGCTGAAAGTAGGTCGTTTTGTGAACAAAGTCTTTACCATCCAAAGAAATTGAAAATGCATCTGCAAGAAATTAACAATTGTAGCTCCTTTCAAGATAGCGGTCTTCTCATGGTTATTATCCATTTTACTCTTTTCTAGCACTAACAGTGGCTCATAGGAATCCCATGATAAAAGACTGCCTTTGAGATCTCAGCATGAAGGAAATCGTTCTCTAGCCCTTTTGTCGAATATGTTGTCAAACCTATTTACAACTTGTTTAATCTCTGCCAACTTCTTCTCTGCTGACTTCTTGCAAGCATTTTTTACAATAAAATTATTAATCTATATGACACGTAATGTCTTGTCTTTAATTTCATTTTCCTCCAACTCTTGATCTGTTTTAGAATTGATGAAATCAATGAACTTCTTTGTCGATACGGCTCTGTTAAGAGTCTTCTGTTTATCTGCCATAACCTTTTCCTCTAAGTCTCTGATAATATTCTTTTCCTCTGACACTATTATCAGGGTCTCCCAAGCTATTCTCATAGCTTCAATGATCTCATTCCATACAATGTCTTTTTCTCGGATCAATGTTATATTTCCTTTCAATTTTTCCTTTAAACTCTTGATCTCAATATTGGCTGTCTGACAATCTGATATGTAATTATTAGCTTCTCCTTCTTGAGCCTACATTATCTTAGTCACTATCTCCAAGTCGCTCTGAGCCTTCTTGAGATCCTTTTCTGCCATCTTCAACTTTGTACTCAACTGAGATAATCTTGTTGTTGGGTCATCAGTTCCAGATGGCATGACTATAGTACAAGAATGAGAATCATTTTGAGTTTGTAAGTTAAGGACAAACTCCTTTCACTTAGATATCTCCTCCTATTTTTTTAACAACTACTATAAAAGATTTTATTTCTCATTCTCAACCTCTGCTACCTCTGTTTTCATTGAGTGTTCTCCAATGGGAAAATTTAATTTCTTCTTCAAAACATTTATCTATGACTCAACATTCTGTAACATTTTTTGTACACCCGACTTATCATTAGGATTCACTCCAATCTTTACAATAATATTTTCTAATTCTTCGTTATGAGTTGTCAGAGCCCTGGAATTGGCCATTCCAAATTAAACTGCTTGATCACTTTTCCTAGCATCTGTTTTGCCTTTTGAGCAGCTACACTAGAATTGGTTAAATCATTAACAATCAATTGCCCTGTCTGCATATGTAAATTAACTTTATCAGGAAAAGGAATTTTCTTCACATCAATAGTCAAATTAACAGTTTTAAAACTACTGGATGACCCTACTGTAATTTCAAATGGGTGAGAAAAATCAATTTTAAACTAATATTTTTCTAAGTCCATGGCAGTAAATAATCTAGTTTGGTAAGGAGTAATCTGATATTCTGCTTGTGCTTCCATACTAACTTTCATTTTTTTATTCCTCTCTGCAATCTGAGCAAAAACCTTCTTGATCAAAGGGACTTGATCTTGAACATCTCCATGTCTTGTAGGTGAAGCTGGTACACTTTTTTCATCTCCTAATTGAAGGAGGAAACCATGCTGAGTGCTTGGTATTTCTTCAGTCAGTCTTGCCCTCTTCTCAACTCTTTGTTCCTCATCTTCAGAATCAATAGCTTTTTCTTTACTTCTTTTGCACAATTTATCCGAGATGATGGGGGTCTATATGCTGGAACTAACAGAATCTGAAAAAAATTTATTAGCCAATTTTTCAAGTTCAGGCTTACTGTCATGAATGAAAGTAGAGTAGCCATTTTCAACCCTTCTATTAGAAATCACCTTGTGGGGATCATAGGCCCATTTCTGACCTAATAAAAAATGCATATCTTCCAACATCCTGCTAGCTTCATTAAAATCTTGCCTCATATTTACTACAAATAGACCCACAGACATAGGCAGTTTAAACAAATGACCCTTCTTCATTGGAACAAAATGAACTTGATCTACGTTCAGACTTTGTCTAATAAATTCTAATGCAAACAACCTCATAGGGATAAAACTTGGTAATCTATAAGGTTCTATTCCCGCTCCATATAATATAATATATGAATGATCTTTATATACAAACCAATCTCGAAATTTAAAAGCATTACTTAACTAGAGACACTCCTGAGCTTTGGGCAAGAAACATGGAGTAGGAACACCATTTAAAACCTTATAAGAAACTGGCATAAAAGAGGTAGAAAAATCAAATATCCCTCCCTCATCTGGTTCATTTCTTACTATATCATTCCAGAAAACTATTGATTGCCTTTTCTTATTTACATACCTTATATTCAATCCCAAATGTAAAAATTTCTCTACATTTTGATACAGAAATAGATAAGTGATAAGTGAGGGGAACCTGAAGGACCCGATGAGGGATAAGTTGATGACCTGAGTATTAACGACCTCTTTCCAGTAAGAGGGAATATCCAAAACTACTTTAGACTTCATCATCATGGAAAACAATCCCAACACTGATCTGTCAACCTGAGCAGAATATTCTTTTCCAAGAATCTTTGACAGAGATTGTAGCATTGGTATGAACTCTGCATCAAAATTCTCTAATCAGAATTCTTTATCATTTGCTGCAAATTGCTCCAAATTCAGCTTCAAAAAGGAGACGACCTGGTTAAAATCCTGTCCTGCAATATTATCATAGAATGCTACCAATGAATCATCAGTGAATTGAACATAAGACTCAGACTCAGGTTAACACAGGGCTTGGCGAATTAACTAGGCTGAAACTTGAAGAACATTTTCCCCTAAGAAATTCATCACAAAAAATTTACCGAGATATAGTACAGACACTAACCAATTCCCTGTAATCAATGCATACTCTCCATTTACCATTCTTTTTAGGTACTATAACCAAAGGAGAAACCCATCGGCTATCTGAAATTGGATAAATGAAGTTTACATTGAGAAGTTTTTGGAGCTCTTCTTTCACTATCTCCCTAAGATTTGGATTCATCCTTCTTTGAGGTTGTCGGATTGGTCTACTGTTTTCCTCAATATAGATATGATGGATGCAAGTCTTAGGATCAATACCCTTCATGTCAGTATACTCCCATGCAAATGCAGTAGAATGTTTTTGCAAGATTCTGGTTAGTTCTTCTTGTTGTGACTTCTCTAGATGTTTATTGATATTCAATGTCTTTTCTGGAAAAATCTCAATAGCAGAATTACCAAACTCTTCCATAGAGTAGAGAGACATTTGTCTTGATGATAAATATTCTATGTCAGATTCCAACTGAAATTGTGTGGGGTCATATTCTGAAGTTACCTCAAAATTTTCTAATGTGTTCAGAATTTGACTATCCTCACTAATTTCAGAAATGGTAAAGATAGGTTGTATAGTGTTCTCATCATCGACCCATTCATTGTCTCCTATTTCTGTAATTGCTCTTGCGGGAGGATACAAATTGAATTTCTTTGTCGAATTACCATTAGAAATGTACATGTCTCCAGATCTACAACTAATAAAAGCATCGGCTGTGGCCAGCCAAGGTCTTCCTAAGATAATTGGATGTCCTCCTAGATTACTTTTGGGAGTCAAAATCATAAAGTCTACTGGATATTCCCAAGAATCTAAGGAAACTGAAATATCTTCTAATACACCATCTGGTTTAATAACCGATCGATCTGCAAGTTGCAATAAAGTAGGTGTAAAAAGAAGGTTAGGAAGTTTTAACTGTTCCATAGTCTGTCTACTCATAATGTTGATAGCAGCCCCTAAGTCAATCGATGTGTTTGGAATTTCTATCCCATTTATATGTGTCTTGACAATTGGACTTCCTGGATCTACATACTTCTGCATGGTAATTTTTCCCATCATAATGTCTGTAATCTTTCCTACCAGGTGGATTCTTCTTGTGTCCTTTAGCTTCCTTCCTGGTCTTTTGAAACTCAACTCCTTTATGGTTTTTGCTAGAATAGGAATTTCTCGAATGGCTTGTAGCGATGGAATCTTGATACAAACATTCTTCAATTCATCTAGAAAGTCATAGTTAGGCAACAAGATTTGTTTTTCCACCCCCTTATCAATTTGTAGTCTTTCCGGAAAAGGAGGTGTAGATGAAGATACAGGTTGCTCAACTATAGGAGTTGTGGATGTTAGCTTTTCTTTTTCTTTTTGAATTTTTGAATTTTGAAGAGATTCTTCCTTAGAACCTTTATTGACTTGAAGAGAGTCCTCTTCAGAGGTATCTTGCTCTTGAATGTCTATAGAAGGTTTTTCTAAGACTCTACCAGATCTGAGTTGTACATCGTTGAGAGGAACAATCATATAAGTAGGAAATTGCTGTCCTTCTACCACATAAGTAGTTTGAGGATTCTTATTGTTAGGATTTGGCAATGGCTGAGCTGGAAGTTGATTTGTCTTCTGTTGGTATGGGAGCATGAGCTGAGGATTTGTATTTTGTTGAGAAGGTTGTTGTTGTGGAAATGGCAATGAAAGTTGTGGATTTGGGCTTGGAAATTGTGGAGCTTGTTGATTTTGAAAAGATGGAGGATATTGATAAAATTGAGAAAATCTCCCATAAGGATTTTGCATCCCCTGTACCCATGGCTGATATGAATTCTAATGTTGGGGCCAAGGTTGTTGCCAAGGATTCCAATTTGGTGGGGTTTGAAGATTCATAGGGTTATTAAACCCTTGAGATTGTTGTCCCTGCCAAGGTCTCCTTGCGATAAAACAGAGAGATTCTACTGAGTTTGGATCTTCATGAAAAACAGCTTTGAGTCCAGGAATTGAAGGACAATCCTTGATCTCATGATTTTCTGAGCAAATCATACATGTTTCTACAACTTTTGCATCCAAGGGACATTCCCTTAAAGCATGTTTCTTTCTACATTTCGGACAAAAGATGGCTAAGGCATCTGTTTCTGCTTTCTGCTTGTTTTGGATTTTAAGGGTGTCTAGTTGTTCACTAAGGCTCCCTAAGATATCGGTTTTGAACTCATCAAGCATATTACCAATCTCTGCCCTACTTACTGATCCAGTTGCAGATTTGTTAGCCCTAATAAGAGAAGAATCCCTAGGCCCTTTTCCAGTTTTAGATTTTCCCCTTGAGAGATGGATACATAGTTCTGTTATATCAGGAAATGGAAGTCGAGAAATGTCTCCTTTCCCCATCATGTTTAAAATGTCTATCCATTCATCTCTAATGGCTTTTAATAGGAGGGCTTTCAAGGTTTCATTATCTAAGTTGCTCATCTTTTCTCTTTTTAAGTTGTATTGAAATCTTTCAAGTAAATCTTCCAAGTTTTCATCTTCTTTTTGTGTCATTTTGAATACCTCATCCTTGTGATTGGTGGGCATATAATAGTCCAAGTATCTATCCAAAAATGTTTGTTTCATATCATTCCAAGTCCTAATAGATTGAGTGGCTAATCCCATGAACCATTTCAAAGCAGCTCCCTTCAATGTTGAAGGAAACGGTTTGAGTTTTTGAGAATCTTCCATATAGTCATAAGTTCGGCACACTACTTCAAACTCAAACAGAAATGTTTCAGGATCCTCACTTCGCAATCCATAAAAGTTAGGGAGAACAGATGGTGAAATATTTTTCATTGTTGCATGAGTTTCCTCATCAACTATAGGGAATCCCAACAAATCCCTATTTCTACCATCATTTCCTTCACCATTGTTATCTCCATTATCTCCTCCACTTCTACCTCCACCTCTATTTATTACTTCCTCTGCCATGATAGTTTCTTTAGAGTCCTTATAGTCCTCTAGTTCTTCTACCAAGGAAGGATGAGAGAAAGTCTCTTTGTTTTCTAAGTGGGTTTTAGAAGGTGGTATAGGAGAATCCTCTAATTCAGCTGTTCCTTGACTTCCAAGAATCTTAAGGCTAGGGGTAGATGGTGGTGAATTTGGTCTATGCCTTGAAGAAGATGGAGTTGTGAAAATCGAACTCTTGGCTTTAGCTATAAACCTTCCCCTAGAATCTCTTGCTCTATGCATGTCATTTTTTATTTTTAAAGTTGGGCTAATAATTCTCTTTCTGATCTTCCAGGTCACACTAGGTGCAAGAAGAGAGCATACTAAAGAAATTACTAAACCAATAACTCTCTTTTCTGATCCTCCAGATCACACTAGGTGCAAGAGGAGAGCATACTTCAAGAAGTTATCAAGTTTTCCCTTCTTTTATGATTTTATGTTTTTTTTTAAGAAATTGGCTACCTAGTTACACTTCCCCGACAACGGCGCCAAAATGTTTGGTCAATTTAGTGTGTCCTAAATTGCTGCATTTAATTTGTCAATCCAGGAATCGTAAGCTGATGAAGTGCGGCGCACTATATGTGCAAGATAACCTATTTCTTAACTTTTTGTCATTTTTGGTTTTTCTAAGGTGAAATGGAAATTCTAAGATGAAAACAAGTTTGGTTATGTTTGTTCAAGGAAGTGATATCCCCTATAATGATTTACCAACTTGAAACTTTAAAAGCAAATTGAAAATTACAATGACAAGACTTGAAAGAAAGTAAAAATGTACTGCTGAAATGAAAAGGTGCTGCTAATCTAATGAATCAAAACAGTAAACTAGTGAACATGAAAACCAAACTATTCTTGCTGCCAACTAAACACAAAAGAAACTATGCTTAAGAAAATTCAAAATTGCAACAAAATAAATCTAAATCAGATTACATCAATTCATTTTCTGACCCTTCATCATTAGACCAGCTATGACTTTCGGAAGTAATCATAAACAACTTGTGTAACTGATATTTAATTTGCAGAAAATAAACTAATACTAAACCATACACTCATGATTCAATCCCCCTCGCCATCGGTCGGTGGCATGGCTTTCGGAAAACTGACAAAGATGTCATCTGCATGATTTAATATATCTAAATTTGCAGAAAATAAACTAATACTAAACCATACACTCATGATTCAATCCCTCACCATCAGTCCAGCTGTGGCTTTCGGAGGCAACCGAAGATGTCATGCATGATTTAATATATCTAAATTTGCAGAAAAGAAACTAATATTAAACTACACATTTCATAATGCGATCCCTCACCATCAGTCCAGCTGTGGCTTTCGGAGGCAACTGAAGATGCTATGAGCAGCTTAATATATCTAAATTTAACTCTTTTGAATCGAGATAAGCACCCTGAAATGTCTAAAGCAAAATGCCGAAGTTAAGCAAAGCTATGAAAAAGCAAACTAGCAGCAGAACAATGTTAGTTTCATGTCATTAGTCAAAATACTATGAAAATGCCCGGGCTGTCTACCTAAAACCTGCACAAGAAAACTGATCAGTGATTAACAATCATAAAAACATGAAAAACAGAAATGAAATGGAAATTATGGAAATGTATAAACAGAAATGAAACAACTACAAAGTATGAACATATGATGGATTATGATACAATGACTTTTTAAAGAAATGAAATGAGAAATGTACACTAATACACAAAACCTTAGCTGAGAAGGGGCCCTCTACACAGCCTTGGTAACGATCCTCAAACACGAATTAAGTTGAAAAACAGAGTCTTCTCATATTAATAAGCAATTCATTACAGAATGGTAGTGTTACGGCTCAAGGGCAGCGTAATCACTACAAAGCAGACTAAAAGATAACAGAGTTTATTCACGAACATCAACTATCAACTAACAACTAACTTTATGTGCGTATGCAAACGCTCTATATATAACAATAAACTGTAACTGTATCCTAAAGTTCATGATGGCAGAGAGCACGTAGACCACTACGTCCACGGATATAGGAGTATGGCCGTGTTGGAAAGTGAATCTACGGAAGGTGGATGCTTGAATTCAACTCCAGAGCTCTGCACATATGTCGATTTAACCTCCGCAAGCTTAGAAACGGCCGTATGGATGTTTATGTGCCACGAAACAGAGTCCGGCCGACATGAAACTCCATAGTTGACCTCCACGTGGACGCCTTTGACCGCGGCTTCTTTGGACGAGTTTTCTTGAACCAATAGGACACGAACCATGTCCACGTCATTCCTAGCCTACCCATGTGGCTCGTTTCCCTTGTAGACACCTGTAGCATAGAGTTCCACAAAATAGCTGCGGAAAGTTGCAGCAGCTGCGGAAAGTGGCAAGATTCCGCAGCTGAATGAACAAAATCTAGATCGAATAGAAAACACAAAAATATAATTAAAAACCATGTTAGATACCCTTTTGCACATGATATTGACAATTTGGGAGGTTTAGGTGAGTGAAAAAGGTATGGAAAAGTGTATGGAAAAGATGCAAATTTGGGACTCAACATACCCCCATTGTGAAGGTGTTGCATGTCCTCATGCAACCAAAATTTTGATACTCTTTGTTCAGTTCATGTGCCTTGATACTTCAGCCAGCACATCCAACCCCCTTCTCTTCTTCTTTGGTACTGCCATCATTCTGGGTTTCTTCATTAAGCACCTAAATTTGATATTTACAAGTGCTCTGCTCAATTTCTGGCATTTCCTTTTTAATTTCTTATTCTTCTTTTGCCAAATTCCCAAATGTAACATAGTATTATCATGGATGATCTTATCCAGTTTGCCTTGCTCTTTCAATGTTTCATTTTCATTTTTGATGTGCCTGTTTAAAAGCTCCAGCTCAAAAATTTCCTGTTTTAATGACTGAACTAAATCATCCTGCAATGTATGAGGCTGAATGGAAGAGGTACTTGGACCTGTGGCTGCCTTTTCCAAGGATTATATATAGTCATATACCTCCTGCTGCTTGGGGTCTACTTCCGGTGTCATTTTCATTGGGCTGTCCCCAAAATGCTGTAAAGGAGAATTATGTTCAAAATCTGGCCGAGGAGGGCTTACATCAATATTTTGCTGAGAATAAGATGGAGTATGCTCATTGTATGATTGGGAATGAAAGGAATCAGGTTCACTAACTGACTGAAATGGACTATGGTCAGTTGGAGACTGTTCAGATGTCTCCTCACCCAAATCAATGAAATGAGGACCCTTAATTTGTGTTTTTCTCAATTTTCCCTTAAGCCTGCTGCTTCTCCTCACATGTTGTGGTACACTACCCTTTTGTTCTTTTTTTCCTGTCTCTGCCTTCTTGGATATAGATGACTGTTTTTGAAGATAAACTAATCTTTCAGATAGTATTTGGTGATCTTCTTCTTCAGAAGAAGGAGTTTTATGGACAGCCTCAATAATTTCTTTCCTTTTTGGTATTATTGGCTTCTTAGCTTTAATTTCCTTCTTCTTCCTTTTTTACCAATCTCTCTTCCCTATCAGTTTTTTTCATAGTAGTAGTAGAAGTATTTTGGATTTCATCTATTTTTCTTTTCCTTCTACTTCTTTTTGCTGTGCTAGCTGCGGGAATTTCCTGAGTAGGAGCAATTTGGGTTTCAACATTCATTCTCTTTCTTCTACTCCTCCTAATTGAACTACCTTCAGGAATTTCCTGAGGTTCTTCAAAGAAGTTTCTAACTAGGAATTGTTCCCATGTATCTTTTCTTTCCTTTAGCTCCTTTTCAATCAGAATTTTTATAAGGCCGTGGTGATAAAGATGAGGCTCTACATCTCCCAAGTGTTTTTTGAACAGTCACAGCCATTTTCTTTAAGCTATTGAATAGAAAATAAGGGAGATTGAGAGTTTGGTTTTCAAGAAAATTCATCAATAGCCTGGTATGGTACATGTACATAGACCCAAAACGGCCTTCACATGTAATAAATTTCTGAACAATTAGTAGTAAAGTGGCCCATTATTCTTTTATTGCATGCACAGGGATTCCTCTTTTAAAAACAGTGATATCCATACCTTGATTTCGTAGGATTGTTCTCCATGCCTCATCACTGATACTTTTATTTTTGAACCAACGTTCTCCCTCCTGAAGAAGCTCTGTGGCTGTTGCTATTGATGCTTCATTGACCTAAAACTTGAGGTCTCCAACTTCTGCTTCCGAGCCATCAAATGATCTTGCAAACGCTTTCGTAACTTCTCTGTGGTAACCCCTGAATTTCTGAATAAAACACAACCATTTAGCTTTCCTCAACATCTCTTTTGCTTGCGGATATCCCTCTATAAACTTCGGTCCTTCCGGCTCTGCCCTTAATAATTTTCCCATTTCACTTCTCTGTGCTTCACAAGTTTGCCTCTGTGAGGGTTTAAGTGGAAATGGAACGATGGAATACACAGGATCGAGCACAGTGACTGTGGGAATGTATCATAGAATGGAAATGAGTACCATAAACAGAATGGAGTAAGACTGTGGGTAGATATACAGGAGTGAGAATGAGCAAAAGGAACGAAATGGAGTGAAACAGGGAGTGAGAATGAGTAGAGCGGGGTTTTGTAAACACGACAGAGACACGACAAAGAGGTTAACAAAGTATAATGCATTCAGCCGCGTTTTGAATTTTGGTGGCTATGTAATAAATATGAACACGTTTCAATCAATGATTATGAAGTTATGCGGCTTGTAAGAGTCCTTTGTCAACTCAAATACGTCTCATTATCTACGGTGGGATATTGGAACATGAGTGAGAATCGGAATTTCAATGATGAAACCGTTTGTGAATAAATGCGAGAGGATAACATGGAGATCGTGGAAGGTTACGGGACTGTCAATATAATCATTGCGCGTTATGGGTAGAGCTCATAGTTTAAAACTATATAAAAATGTGTTTTTCAATACTATTTGAAATAAACTTTATTCATACCTTTGGAATCCTTTCTTTTGCCCTTGGTCTTCAACTGATTGATCTCCATTGGTGTCTTGAATGTTCCATTGATCCTCTCCCCTGCATTTTATTTCATAATTATGGAAATAACAACTAACTGTACATTCTCTTTGAAAGCAGAGTAGTAGCTGCGGAATCTGCTTCTGGCTGCGAAAACTGGAGTCAGCTGCGGAAACAGATGTCAGCTGCGGAAACTGACACAGCTATTACTTGGTTGAATAGAAATGAACAAATGACAGATGACCAGGTGGAAATGGTCATAAAAAAAAGATTTTTATTGATGGAATGGATGAAATGAAGTGGAATGAAGTGAAGTGAAATGAAATGAAATGAAATGAAGTGGAATGAAATGGAGTGGGTGGTGAGATGAAATGAAATGAAAGACAGATTTTTTTGGAAAATATAGAGTGTCAGGTGTCCCTGATTTTCACCCCATATTTTCTGTATAAGACTGCCAATCAATGATTGGTTTTCAGGCTTATACCATTTTTTTTCTTCTTCTTTTTTTTTTTTTTTTTTTAAACTTGAAAAACAAAAGCTAGGCTGGTGGAGAAGAAGAATTCTTCTGTACCAGCCTGATTGCAGAACTTTCTTGAAACAACTTGACAAAATCCTCTTTAGAGAGTGGCTTATGATAAACTTTCAATCTATGGCCATTCACTATAAGAGGAGTTTGAAACTCATCAATGGTCTTGATTCTTACAGCTCCATTGTTAAAGATCTTGTCGATCTCATATGGCCCAAGCCAATGAGTCTGAAATTTCCCTTGAAAATCTTTAAACTTGGAGTCAAATAACAATGCCCAATCTCCTTCTTGAAACTTCTTCTCTTTGATATATTTGTCATGCCACTTAGTTCTTTGATATTGAACTAGATCGGTTCTTAGAATTGCTTCTTGTATGATCTCATCTAGCTCATTCAATTGCTCCATTCTATGCTTTTGAGCTTCTGATAAGTCCATTCCCAACTGAACTGCTATCTTGAAGGTCTTGACTTGGAACTCAATGGGGAACAAGACTTCTTTCCCATAAACAAGTTCATAGGGAGAATGTCTTGTTGTATTCCTCCATGTAGTTCTGTAGGCCCACAAGGCTTCTGGAAGCCTTTCTGCCCAATCTCTTCTATGTAGATGAACAGTTTTGGTGATGATACTTTCAAGAACTTTGTTTGTAGACTCCACTTGACCATTTGCTTGTGGATGGTAAGGAGTAGATCTTCTGTACTTGATTTTGTATTCTTCCATCAACTTTTCCACCAAATTGGATGTGAATTGGCTCCCCTGATCTGTCACAATTTCTCTTGGAACACCAAAGCGAGTAAAAATATCCTCATAAAGAAAATGAACAACTGAATTTTCAGTAGCAGATCCTAATGCTTTAGCTTCTACCCATTTAGTAACATAATCAGTGCAAACCAATATATACTTCTTTTGCTTAGATGGTGGATTAATAGGTCCAATGAAATCTAAAGCCCATTTTTTAAAGGGTTCAATGAGTACCTGTGTTTGCAATGGCATTTCATTTGAAAGGGTAGGTTTCCCTACTCTTTGGCAGCTATCACACCTTTTGACATATTGTTTTGCATCTTTGAAAAGAGAAGGCCAATAATATCCCAAGGAAAGGATTTTATAGGCCGTCCTTTTGTCCGCAAAGTGTCCGCCGCATGGTTCATCATGACATGCCTTAAGAATATCGGGCATTTCATCTTCCCTGACACATCTTCTGATCACAAGATCTGGCCCTGTTTTAAACAATTCGTTAGAAATCCATGAATATTTTGAACTCTCCTGAATAATCTTTCGTTTTTCTCTTGGAAATAAATGTGAAGGTAGTTTCCCTGTAACCAAATAGTTAGCAATATCTGCATACCAAGGGGTCTTAATAATTACTGCAAACAAGTATTCATCAGGAAACTTATCTTCTACAGGAGAATCTTCTTTAGTATTCTGAATCCTAGACAAGAAATCAGCTACTGTATTCTGTTTTCCTGGTCTATCCAACACAGTAATATTGAATTCTTGCAAAAGTAAAAGCCATCTTGTCACTCTGCCATTATTAACAGGTTTGTTCATTAAATATCTAATTGCAGAATGGTCAGTATGAATAAAATTTTCATAGCCTGTTATGTAATGTCTAAACTTATTAATTGCATGAACAACAGCTAAGAATTCTTTTTCAGTCACAGTATAATTCAACTCTGTGGGAGTCAAATTTTTACAGGTGTAATAAATGGCATAAGGAATTAAATCTTTTTGACCCAACACAGCTCCAAGAGCTGTATCTGAAGCATCTGTAGAAATATGGAAAGGAAGTTTCCAATTTGGTCCTCTCAAGATAGGTGCTTCAGATATTCTTGTTTTCAAAGTTTCAAAAGCTGATTGACAATCAGGATCCCATTTAAATTCACGGTCTTTTGTAAGCAATTTGAAGAGTGGAGATGCTATTTTAGTGAAGTTTTCTATAAATCTTCTATAGTAACCAGTAAATCCTAGAAAACTTCTAACATCTCTTTGACGATTTGGAATAGGCAACTTGGAGATGACTTCAACTTTTGATCTATCAACCTTAATCCCATCTCCTGAAATATGATGTCCTAAAACAATCCCTTCAGTAAACATCATAAAGCATTTTTCATGGCTTAATGAAAGGTTTGTTTCTTTACATCTTATGAGAAATTTTTCCAAATTTTCTAATGCCTCTTCAAATGAATTACCATAAGCTGTAAAATCATCCATATAAACCTCTACACAATCATGGATTAGATCAGAAAAAATTCCTAGTACTGCTCTTTGGAATGTTGCTGGTGCATTACATAACCCAAAAGGAAGCACTCGGTAGGCAAAAGTTCCCCATGGACGAGTAAATGTGGTCTTATCTTGATCTTCAGGTGCTACCTGAATTTGATTATAGCCACTAAAACCATCCAAAAATGAAAAGTACTTTTTACCTGCTAATGTATCTAATACCTGATCAATAAAAGACAAAGGAAAGTGATCCTTCAAAGTTGCTTTGTTCAATTCCCTGTAATCAATGCATACCCTCCATTTACCATTCTTTTTAGGTACTATAACCAAAGGAGAAACCCATCGGCTATCCGAAATTGGATAAATGAAGTTTACATTGAGAAGTTTTTGGAGCTCTTCTTTCACTATCTCCCTAAGATTTGGATTCATCCTTCTTTGAGGTTGTCTGATTGGTCTACTGTTTTCCTCAATATAGATATGATGGATGCAAGTCTTAGGATCGATACCCTTCATGTCAGTATACTCCCATGCAAATGCAGTAGAATGTTTTTGCAAGATTCTGGTTAGTTCTTCTTGTTGTGACTTCTCCAGATGTTTATTGATATTCAATGTCTTTTCTGGAAAAATCTCAATAGCAGAATTACCAAACTCTTCCATAGAGTAAAGAGACATTTGTCTTGATGATAAATATTCTATGTCAGATTCCAACTGAAATTGTGTGGGGTCATATTCTGAAGTTATCTCAAAATTTTCTAATGTGTTCGGAATTTGACTATCCTCACTAATTTCAGAAATGGTAAAGACAGGTTGTATAGTGTTCTCATCATCGACCCATTCATTGTCTCCTATTTCTGTGATTGCTCTTGCTGGAGGATACAAATTGAATTTCTTTGTCGAATTACCATTAGAAATGTACATGTCTCCGGATCTACAACTAATAAAAGCATCAGCTGTGGCCAGCCAAGGTCTTCCTAAGATAATTGGATGTCCTCCTAGATTACTTTTGGGAGTCAAAATCATAAAGTCTACTGGATATTCCCAAGAATCTAAGGAGGCTGAAATATCTTCTAATACACCATCTGGTTTAATAACCGATCGATCTGCAAGTTGCAATAAAGTAGGTGTAAAAAGAAGGTTAGGAAGTTTTAACTGTTCCATAGTCTGTCTACTCATAATGTTGATAGCGGCCCCTAAGTCAATCAATGTGTTTGGAATTTCTATCCCATTTATATGTGTCTTGACAATTGGACTTCCTGGATCTACATACTTCTGCATGGTAATTTTTCCCATCATAATGTCTGCAATCTTTCCTACCGGGTGGATTCTTCTTGTGTCCTTTAGCTTCCTTCCTGGTCTTTTGAAACTCAACTCCTTTATGGTTTTTGCTAGAATAGGAATTTCTCGAATGGCTTGTAGCAATGGAATCTTGATACAAACATTCTTCAATTCATCTAGAAAGTCATAGTTAGGAAACAAGATTTGTTTTTCCACCCCCTTATCAATTTGTAGTCTTTCTGGAAAAGGAGGTGTAGATGAAGATACAGGTTGCTCAACTATAGGAGTTGTGGATGTTAGCTTTTCTTTTTCTTTTTGAATTTTTGAATTTTGAAGAGATTCTTCCTCAGAACCCTTATTGACTTGAAGAGAGTCCTCTTCAGAGGTATCTTACTCTTGAATGTCTATAGAAGGTTTTTCTAAAACTCTACCAGATCTGAGTTGTACATCGTTGAGAGGAACAATCATATAGGTAGGAAATTGTTGTCCTTCTACCACATAAGTAGTTTGAGGATTCTTATTGTTAGGATTTGGCAATGGCTGAGCTGGAAGTTGATTTGTCTTCTGTTGGTATGGGAGCATGAGTTGAGGATTTGTATTTTGTTGAGAAGGTTATTGTTGTGGAAATGGCAATGAAAGTTGTGGATTTGGGCTTGGAAATTGTGGAGCTTGTTGATTTTGAAAAGATGGAGGATATTGATAAAATTGAGTAAATCTCCCATAAGGATTTTGCATCCCCTGTACCCATGGCTGATATGAATTCTGATGTTGGGGCCAAGGTTGTTGCCAAGGATTCCAATTTGGTGGGGTTTGAAGATTCATAGGGTTATTAAACCCTTGAGATTGTTGTCCCTGCCAAGGTCTCCTTGCGACAAAACAGAGAGATTCTATTGAGTTTGGATCTTCTTGAAAAACAACTTTGAGTCCAGGGATTGAAGGACAATCCTTGATTTCATGATTTTCTGAGCAAATCATACATGTTTCTACAACTTTTGCATCCAAGGGACATTCCCTTAAAGCATGTTTCTTTCTACATTTCGGACAAAGATGGCTAAAGCATCTGTTTCTGCTTTCTGCTTGTTTTGGATTTTAAGGGTGTCTAGTTGTTCACTAAGACTCCCTAAGATATCAGTTTTAAACTCATCAAGCATATTACCAATCTCTGCCCTACTTACTGATCCAGTTGCAGATTTGTTAGCCCTAAGAAGAGAAGAATCCCTAGGCCCTTTTCCAGTTTTAGATCTTCCCCTTGAGAATTGGATACATAGTTCTGTTATATCATGAAATGGGAGTTGAGAAATGTCTCCTTTCCCCATCATGTTTAAAATGTCTATCCATTCATCTCTAATGGATTTTAATAGGAGGGCTTTCAAGGTTTCATTATCTAAGTTGCTCATCTTTTCTCTTTTCAAGTTGTATTGAAATCTTTCAATTAGGTCTTCCAAATTTTCATCTTCTTTTTGCATCATTTTGAATACCTCATCCTTGTGATTGGTGGGCATACGATAGTCCAAGTATCTATCCAAAAATGTTTGTTTCATATCATTCCAAGTCCTGATAGATTGAGTGGCTAATCCCATGAACCATTTCAAAGCAGATCCCTTCAATGTTGAAGGAAACAGTTTGAGTTTTTGGGAATCTTCCATATAGTCATAAGTTCGGCACACTACTTCAAACTCAAACAGAAATGTTTCAGGATCCTCACTTCGTAATCCATAAAAGTTAGGAAGAACAGATGGTGAGATATTTTTCATTGTTGCATGAGTTTCCTCATCAACTATAGGGAATCCAAGCAAATTGTCCCTATTTCTACCATCATTTCCTTCACCATTGTTATCTCCATTATCTCCTCCTCTTCTACCTCCACCTCTATTTATTACTTCCTCTGCCATGATAGTTTCTTGAGAGTCCTTATAGTCCTCTAGTTCTTCTACCAAGGAAGGATGAGAGAAAGTCTCTTTGTTTTCTAAGTGGGTTTTAGAAGGTGGTATAGGAGAATCCTCTAAATAAATTGTTCCTTGACTTCAGAGAATCTTAAGGCTAGGGTAGATGGTGGTGAATCTGGTCTATGCCTTGAAGAAGATGGAGTTGTGAAAATCGAACTCTTAGCTCTAGCTATAAACTTTCCCCTAGAATCTCTTGCTCTATGCATGTCATCATTTTTTTTTATTTTTAAGTTGGGCTAATAATTCTCTTTCTGATCTTCCAGGTCACACTAGGTGCAAGAAGAGAGCATACTTAAGAAATTATTGAACCAAGAACTCTCTTTTCTGATCCTCCGGATCACACTAGGTGCAAGAGGAGAGCATACTTCAAGAAGTTATCAATTTTTCCCTTCTTTTTATTGTTTTTTTTTAAAGAAATTGGCTACCTAGTTACACTTCCCCGGAAACGGCGCCAAAATGTTTGGTCAATTTAGTGTGTCCTAAATTGCGCATTTAATTGTCAATCTAGGGAATCGTAGGCCGATGAAGTGCGAGGCGCCTTATGTATGCCAGATAACCTATTTCTTAACTTTTTGTCGTTTTTAGTTTTTAAGGTGAAATGGAAATTCTAAAATGAAAACAAAGTTTTACAATTTATATTTGTTCAAGGAAGTGATATCCCCTATAATGATTTACCAACTTCAAACTTTAAAAGCAAATTGAAAATTACAATGACAAGACTTGAAAGAAAGTAAAAGTGTACTGCTGAAATGAAAAGATGCTGCTAATCTAATGAATCAAAACAGTAAACTGGTGAACATGAAAACCAAACTATTCTTGCTGCCAACTAAACACAAAAGAAACTATGCTTAAGGAAATTCAAAATTGCAACAAAATAAATCTAAATCAGATTACATCAATTCATTTTCTGACCCTTCATCATTAGACCAACTATGACTTTCGGAAGTAATCATAAACAACTTGTGTAACTGATATTTAATTTGCAGAAAGTAAACTAATACTAAACCATACACTCATGATTCAATCCCTCGCCATCAGTCCAGCTGTGGCTTTCGGAGGCAACCAAAGATGTCATGCATGATTTAATATATCTAAATTTGTAGAAAAGAAACTAATACTAAACTACACATTTCATAATGCAGTCCCTCACCATCAGTCCAGCTGTGGCTTTCGGAGGCAACTGAAGACGCTATGAGCAACTTAATATATCTAAATTTGCAGAAAAGAAACTAATACTAAACTACACATTTCATAATGCAGTCCCTCACCATCAGTCCAGCTGTGGCTTTCGGAGGCAACTGAAGACGCTATGAGCAGCTTAGTATATCTAAATTTAACTACTGAATCAGATAAGCAAAGCTGAAATGTACAAAGCAAGACTGAAGTTAAACAAAAGCTATGAAAAGCAAACTAGCAGCAGAACAATGTTAGTTTCATGTCATTAGTCAAAATGCTATAAAAATGCCCGGGCTGTCTACCTAAAACACCTTGCAAGAAAATACGTCGGTGATTAACAATCATAAAAACATGAAAGACGAGAAATGAAATGGAAATTATGGAAATGTATAAACGAAATGAAACGACTACAAAGTATAGACATATGATGGATTATGATACAATGACTTTTAAAAGAAATGAAATGAGAAATGTACACTAATACACAAAACCTTAGCTGAGCAGGGGCCCTCTACACAGCTTTGGTAACGATCCTCAAACACGAATTAAGTTGAAAAACATAGTCTTCTCATATTAACAAGCAGTTCATTACAGAATGGTAGTGTTACGGCTCAAAGGCAGCGTAATCACTACAAAGCAGACTAAAAGATAACAGATTTTATTCACAAACATCAACTATCAACTAACAACTCACAACTAACTTTATGTGCGTATGCAAACGCTCTATATATAACAATAAACTGTAACTGTCTCCTAAAGTTCGTGATGACAGAGAGCACGTAGACCACTACGTCCACGGATATAGGAGTATGGCCGTGTTGGAAAGTGAATCTATGGAAGGTGGATGCTTGAATTCAACTCCAGAGCTCTGCACAGATGTCGATTTAACCTCCGCAAGCTTAGAAACGGCCGTATGGATGTTTATGTGCCACGAAACAGAGTCCGGCCGACATGAAACTCCATAGTTGACTTCCACGTGGACGCCTTTGACCGCGGCTTCTTTGGACGATTTTGCTTGAACCAATAGGACACGAACCATGTCCACGTCATTCCTAGCCTGCCCATGTGGCTCGTTTCCCTTGTAGACACCTGTAGCATATAGTTCCACAAAATAACTGCGGAAAGTTGCAGCAGCTGCGGAAAGTGGCAAGATTCCGCAGCTGAATGAACAAAATCTAGATCAAATAGAAAACACAAAAACATAATTAAAAACCATGTTAGATACCCTTTTGCACATGATATTGACAATTTGGGAGGTTTAGGTGAGTGAAAAAGGTATGGAAAAGTGTATGGAAAAGATGCAAATTCAGGACTCAACACTAACCTACGGGTTGTTTGTGCTCTTGGGTTCCCACTGATCTTTGTCCAATGAAACAAGCTTTAATCTTGCCTGCCAACTCACACAGGTATTAGTTGGAACTCTCGGTCCCACCGTCACATGCTTCGAAAACATATTAATTGATCAATATGCGAATTATAAAATGACGTTCACACAGATAAAGGATTTTCATTTTATCATATATGATTTTTTTTGTATTTTGAAAATAAAATAAAGGAAAATGCAAATAAGCCACAATAGGGACGCAAGCCATAGAACCTTGATGCGGTACAAGAATACTTGCAGATGCCATTATGCCCTCAGGAAGTCCCCGTGTTCGGAGAAATGCATGACAAGCTCCCTCAAGTGAAGTTTGATGATCATGATCTCGCCAAAAAATAACGTTCCCAGAGCTTGCCCCTAAAAATTACTTGGAACGCGTGTTGTATGATGATGTATTGGAGGTAGAACCAATGCCCTGGGTGCACGAATTGCACAATGCGGAAGTCCTCAATTTTCTAAGGATCCCTTATTTTGGGCGATACCCCATCAAAAGCATGTGCGTTCACCAATTTTTGGCCTTGGTCCATGATGACGCGCTCTGGATTCATGGGAGAATCCTTATTGATGTCGCGTTGATCCATCAGATCACTGGCCTTCCCATGAGGGGGCCCCATCCAATGACAGGATTTGGGAAAAGCACCAAATTAAAGGTAGCAACGGAGGTAAATGAAACGTACAATGTAGAACGGGATAAGCGGGCTTTTTGGTCCAGACCATCAATGACTAGGCGGTGCGCATGGGCACCCTTGTCCTTGGATGTAAGCTTATGCAGAAATTTCGGCTGAAGATAGTTCTGACATACGTCATTTCCTTAGCGCGATAGTGCGAAAAAGAGGTTTTGTATAACTGGTTGCAATTTCTATGTGAGAAAATTTTGGAGAATGTGCGTGAGTCATAGGAAATGGGGAAGCCATTATGATATTCATGGCTTTTATTGCTGATTGCACTGGTAGCATGGGAGACCCGAGATGATGCAGTCCTTCCCGACATTGAGCTAGGTGTCTGCAAGGGGGTATGCTATGAAAATTTGTGGGACTCGTCTAATGCCAAACGAGTCGAACAAAGCAATTTTTTCTGAGTTCTTTTTGAAGCTGCGTTGGCACAAGCTATTCATTCCAGACCACGCCTCTCGCCAATCGTATATGAGAAGTATAAAAGCGTGGTGGAGTTTCAGGTGACTATGCACAACCTCATGATCAAGGCACGTAAGAGCCCAAATTGGTACCCCTTATCCTACATTATTACAGAAGCGGAGGTTGACCAGGTCATTACATCATGGACGAAGTCGTGGAAAATTGGGCTTGGCTCCAAAAAGCCTGTTATTCCATCCATATCCGGGAAATAAAAAACTCCGAAAGAGACAACTCCGGCTCCAAAATACACAACGCCCAAATATACCATCGAGCCGTGCATGAAGACAGGTGGAAAAGATAAAGAAGTTGAAGCAAAGACCCATATGCAGAAACAGATGCAAAAACAGAAAAAGACCAGGAATTAGGAGGTGACCACGCGGAGGTGGACCTCAACGGGTTGGATGGGCTTGGTGGAGATGGTGCAAAATCATTGCGTGACACTAAGCGTGGGGGAGAAACATCTAAGGGGTCGCACAAGAAAAGGAAAGGGTCCAAGGCGGGCGGAGATGAGGAGGTTACTCTGATGGAATAATAACTTGACAAAATTGCCGATGTGGTTACCTCGATGTCTGAGGACCGGTGGAGCACCATGGAGGCATAAAAAAAGGCTACGATGGAAGCTTTGTAGTCTAGCTTACAGGTTCTACAGCTAAAGGCAGATACATTACAAGCGAGCGTGGATTAAGTGAAGCCAATGAAAGCGAACGTGGATTAAGAGAGGCTAGTGCAAGCCTGCCTACTGTCTACAACAATCATCGCAGCTAAAGGAAGCAGAGTCTGCACCCTCCTGGGCGTAGCGGTATCTCTAGATCCAACAGATTTATGTGCAGAAGTCCAAGCCTGTTCTGAGGTCGGCCTTGATCTTGCCAAGTTTCCAAGTGGGCAGCTCCACACACTACATATATTCATCTCAGCAAAACTTCAGGACAGGGAGGCACGTGCCCAACAGCATGTCAGTGAGGCTGAGAAAATCGCAGTAGCAAAAACAGAAGAATCTAGTCAGGCTCAGAAAGGACAGTAGGCAGCCTTAGCTCAAAGAGTGGAGTTGGAAAGTGTCATTGGCAGGGTATGTGGCGAGATTCCCGACATCACTATCCTGACCTCTGCCACACCACAAGCTAAATTTGAGGGCCTGGTCGTAGCTCTCAAAGCCTCCAGGTCAGAAATTTAGTCCATGAAGGCAGATTTTGAGCAACACATTGTTGTGTTGCGGGCACAATTGCAGCTTGAGACTCCCCCAGAAGTGCACGCACAGTGAACAACTACTTTCCAGAATGCCTCGGCTAGCATTTCAACATATGTCATGTATGGCTCCACCTTGCTTGACAAACCCATGGGACTATGGACCTATATATAGACAGATCCTTTAGTCAAGAAAATCAATCAGGAACTGCGCGTGAAGGAGCAGGAATTTTACGACTTACAAGAGGTTCTTCCTATGCTTATCCCTGCTCAGATAATGGCACACCTTCAGACCAGCCAGGTCTTGTGGGACGAAGTGGAGGAGCTCTGCTGCAGGAAACAAATTGTCATAAATCACGTGAAGCCATGGGTGGATTAGGCCATGAAGCTCTCTTAGGACCTTGATGCTGCCATGCGCAGCTTGAACCAGACGATGTAGAATGTCACTTCGGCCGCTAAAGGGCCACCATTAGAAAAGCTGGTAGAGACCATGTAGAATGCCGCAAACTAAAGTGCAGGTATCTTGCCACCATTTGCTACTTCCATTGACGCGCTCGAGCTCAAAATGACTACCCCACTACCAATGTGATTCGGGACAAGTCACAAGATTGTGTTGGGGGCCTGTTGGAGCAAGGTCCCCTAGGTGCGACAATTTTTCTATATTTTGTAATAATTTAGTCTTGTGCAGGGGTTTTTGGGGCGGGTCAAAACCCCTCACGAATTGTAATGGGTCAAAGGGTAGATCAAGGGGCCGCAAACCATGGTTTTTGGACCATAGGATAACACAAGATAAATAGTATAAATAAATGAATAGATTGAATCTAAGAATTCAGTTTTGGATAATTCTGAACATGGATGATATATTTGGATATTTTGTGATCATTTAGTGGATTGTATGGGTAGAAGGTTCTTGCTGGCTGTGTGCACGGAGACCTTAGTCCTATTGTGTGCGGACCTTGCTGGTTGTGTGCGTGGGCTGTTGAAGTGTTTTGTAAGAAGGATTTGAACTAATAGTAATAGAGGAAGATTGTTGTGAATATTTGAGTTATATATGCTTCTGTTGGTTATGATATGAATGTTTCTACAGATGGTTTCCATTTCCTGTACTGTCTGAAAATAGATTTCTTGCACGATGAATGCTTATTGGATGGATCTAGTGGTATAAGGCTTTGATATGATATGTTAAAGTGTATTACTTGATTTATGATTGTTGTGTTAACTTGCACAAGATCTTCTGCATATTTGACCTAAATTTGCCTGAAAAGGGTTTACTTGTTGGGACCGCTGTTGCGGAGGTCTGGTTACGATTGGTTGGATCTTAATGCATCCAAATCATTCCAAATATCTCTTAGGGTGTGGAAACATGGTTCCAACACCCCCCCATATTGCTTCGAGTGAGACTTTGACTTGCGTAAGCAGGTCACTGTCGAAAGGGCCAGTAGTAAGAGGGTTTTGTTGGTTAACCTCAATTCTGAACCTGGGTCAGGACCTGTTGGTGTCTAGATGTGAACAATTATTCAAACCCTTTTCCCACATAAATTATCAACCCGAGGGTGTTAGTTATTTCAAGACTAACGCGCACAATATATGCAAGAGAAATCACACAACCTACTATTGGATCACAGGCTTTGATTAATGAACAAGCAACTATTGTAACATCAGGTAAAATGGATTACAGAATTGAAAAGGTATTCAAAGAAATTGCAGAGTTATACTGAAACAATAGTTACAAAATGAAACTAAAACATAACATCAACAAAAGAAAGAGAACGCAGCACCTGATCAAAAGAGTGGGCCCAACTCTCTGATCAGGGCTACGGAAAACTCACAATTTACAGGTGAAACATCAGAGTGTTGTGCATTCAATTAATTGGAAAATGCTTCTGTTACAAAATCTGTATATTCTTTCTTGACCCCAATTCACAGCCCGAAGGCCATATTTATACCACCATTCAAGAAATCATAGATTTTCTTTAACAACTAGATATTTACAAATATAAAATTAGTTACAACAACAACCTAGTTGCTAAAAGGAAACCATGAAAAAGCCTGAAATATTGTTGGGGTGAAACAAAGTCTGTTGCGCTGTAGCAGAAGGTAAAGATAGCACTGGAATTTAGGAGTTGTTCCGTGGCTCATAGCTATAATCCCCTCGATTTTACCAAATCTATAAAAATATCGGATTTAATGCTTGCAAAAGTAAAACCTCCACGACTATCACTTCATTAATCAAATACTCCATGTAAGATAGTGGAACAAGGTTTACCTCATGTATTTTAGAACAATTACTGATAAAAAGAGATAGAAAGGTGGGCGAAAATGGGAGAGAAAATTATACAAATCTGGTACCCAATATCTCCCCCCAACTAGTCTATTTGCATGTCCTCATGCAGCTCGTCGCCTCCTCAGATCTGGGTTGGACTGACTGTGACTTGCATGAAGCTGTGTGAGATCATACTCTTTGACCATTTCTGTCCCAGGGGGTTTATAATCTTTCATCAGAACAACATCCTTCCACAAGTCTGGGTCAACATTATATGCAAGAGTATATTGATCGGCTGGCAACCAAATAAGGGGAAACTGAAACCTCAACCCCATCCACCTGACCCCACAAGTCTGAATGCATGACACAAAATGTGGCATCCTTTCTAGTGCCCGTGCAAAGTTAGGTGCTCCAAATGGTTCTCGACCTCTGACGGCTGAAGATGACAACATCCATCTCCTTTGACAACTGTCAAGCGCTTCATTACTGAAAGTTGTAATATGTCTGAAATAGAGGTTAGCACACCATTTCTGGGTTGTCAACATGTGTCCTCTGTGCCCCTCAATCTATAGAAATGTAAAATGTTTGTTATAAATATTTGCTGACTGGCCATGCTCCTTTCTCATCATTAGTGGCCTGGTGACTTGGTTTTCTTCAAATGTGTCATAGGCTTTTCTCCATTTGATCTGATTGATAATGTAGGAGGCAAAATCTCTTAAATGAATACCCCCCACAAATGGAACGGTGTTAAAAGCCTGATCGTGCCTCAAGAAGTAACCATGCATGTAGAGCTCGCACATTAAGTTTTTTCCTATGATATCATGAATTTTCAAGATACAGAGAAACTGAATGGGTTCCTCAATATCATGCCAAATTTCCCTATATATACTCTCAAGACCAAAAAAAAAGAAATTGTTCATGAAGGAATAAGGCATAGCTATGTGTAGGAGGTCTGCAGGCCATTACCTGCTGTACCAGGGAGAAAATATTCTCCTTATCTGATTGCAGTAGCTGCACTTGTTCTTCCAATTCTTCTATTCCGGCCTTTTTTTTTTCTTGCTTCTGCCACGCCTTATCTAACTAGTCTATGTATCCTGTAACGATCTTGACAGCCTGTTCTCAAACCCGCATTGTCTGTTTCTTATGTACATTTGCAGCAGACTGCCACCTCTAGATTTTAGCAGCCAAGAAAAATTCCCAGCCTTCAAACAACTGTTCAATCAAACCAATCTGTGTAGCTGCAGAGGAGACCTCAACTTTTGGCTTTACTGCCTTCCACTTGTAGACTTTTACCTTCTTTTTCAACCAGGAAACTTGCCTCTTCAACTCCCAAACCTCCTTCTTCAATCTCATGGTTCCATTGAACTACAAAAAATACCTTTTCTTAAGAGGTAATATTGTTTTCTCACACTGTTCAATCCATTCTTGTTTGACAATGAATTCATCTCTAGGGCCTGTAACAGGCTCAAGGGGTGGTGGAATGTTGCCGGTATTATCAACTGATTTTTTTTCTAGGTCTTTCTGGTTGGGCTCCCTATATTTAGGGGCATCCTCCTCTATGTTTTCCTCAGGGCATCCTACGGCTTGGTCAACACTTCCCTCGACCATCCCGTGTTCCAGTGTTCCTACAGGAATTCCGTCACCCTTGTGGGCCTCTAGGTGCTCTAGCTGAGATTCAACAATCATTGAGCCGATATTGGCCATGTCCTTCCCTAGGTTGACGAACTTAAGAATTGGTGGAACAACTATTTCCTCCATTAATTTTTGGGACGAGTGGAATCCCCTCACCCCTCTAGGCATCATAGACTGGAACAAAGAACGGGGAATAACTTCATCATCCTCATTTCCGACTTGGGCTGGAATTTCCTGTACTACTACTTCAGTCAGGATCGACGCTAGTTCTTTTGGAAAAGTGTCGACTCTCAGTATTGTTTCCTTTCTATCTTCCTACCCTTTTTGCATTATTTCCTCCTCTTCTATCGATACTGGTTCTTGTGTGACAGTATCGCCTTCGCAGGCTATTTCTCCTTTGTCTTCCTGCTCTTTATGGATTGCTTCCTCCTCTTTGGTCGGCACTGGTTCTTGTGGAACAATTCCAACTTCGCAGGTTAACTCTTCCCTTTGTCCCTGTTCTATTTGAATCGGGGGTGGTTCTTGTGTAACACCCCCACTTAATTCGACATTTATTTATGCTTGGGCAAGTGATGTTGTTTCTTGCGAAACGACATCACTTACCATCCCTTTGTCTACTGTTCCACCTTCCTGTTCTTCATTAATGAAAGTTGACAACTGTATGATAGTCTCAACTTCATGCACCATATCCATAATTGCTTCATCTCCATGTTCTTCAGGCGAGGCTGTTTCTTGTGTAATAGCCTTGACTGTGTCGCCAAAAGTCTCCTCCATTCCCATTTCTTCTAGTTCTTCCTGATCAACTTCCATTTCCATTTCTTCTAATTCTTCTTAGACTATTTCCATGTCCTTTGAATGTTCTTCCTCTGCTAAACTAGCTGGAGAGGCTGGTTCTTCTTCCCTGACAGCATTAAAAGCTGCTATCTCTTCTTCTGATGATTCACAGAGTTCTGCCCAAGAGACTGGAAATATGACTATTGCATGCATGACCAGTAAACGCACCAATCCATGATTGGAAAGCACTATCGGCATCTGGCACGAACTTTGAGTAGAATGTGCCTTATGTTGCAATTGTTTTAATAAAAAGAAAGGCATGTTTAAGCAAAGCACCTGAGCCTGTGGAAATCGAAGGTGAGTCAAATTTTTTAAAGTGATATTTGAAAAGAGTTGTGGCTTGTCCTTCGCAGGTGATGTACTTCATTACAAAGCTTGCTAATTTGTTCCATGGATATGGTACATACTTGCGCTCATACCCTCTCCCATATGGAACGACACTTTCTCCTGCCTGTAAGAACATTTTGGGAAATTCTGGGAGAGAAACTCTCCGAGCAAACCATTGCTGCCCTTGCTATCTCAGCCCGCTAAATTCTGCAATTATTTCTTCTGTGATAGGAATTTCCAATCCTTTGACCTGTAATTAATTCTCATCCAAATTAAGTGAAAAATCCATTGTAATTCCTCTATCAAACCCCTGCAATCTATCAAAGTAGATATCCCATCCTACGTAGACAAAAACTTGCCATACCTCTGGATTACTGCGGACCGAGACTGTATTTTCATGTTCATGCCGCACAGGTAGCCCACCCATACTATGGATACTATAACAACACTCTGGAACAGCAGACCGTTGGACAGAGTGGTGGGTTCCAAATTTGGAAAAACAACATGGTGAAAAACGAGGGGTAGTAACAGTAAATACAGATGGTAATTCTCAGGAAACGAGGAAAATCATGAAAAAGTATGGTAAGTGAAATGAATAGAATAGTAATTATTTCATATGAGGTGGAAAGTACGTGTTGGGGATCCCAATATGTATTTAATGACTATACGGATTATGATAAGGACTGTAGGGTGTACCACACACAGAATTGTAATAATGACTTGTAAAATCATCATTACGCCATCGTTAAATTATGACGTCACCCCCCCAAATTAAAAGTTTCCGTCCGCAGTATTAACATCTTCACATGGAATATTTAATTAAATCCATAAAAGTCAAGTGGAGACATACTTGGCGGCCTACCTGGACGAAGTGACAGTTGGTAGAATGACGACACAGTAATGATGCGAATGGAGTAACAACAGTACGAGTAGCAGCATCAGGAGTAACAACATTTGGAGTAACAACAGTGCAAGTAACAACATCCAGAGTAACAACAGTACGAGTAACAACATCTAGAGTAACAACAGTGTGAGTAACAACATCCGGAATAACAATAGTGTGAGTAGCAATATCCAGAGTAACAACAGTGTGAGTAATAGCATCCAGAGTAACAACAGTGCGAGTAAAAACATCCGGAGTAACAACAGTGTGAGTAACAGCATCCGGAGTAACAACATCGTGACTAGCAGCGGCTAAGGAGTAATAGCATCAAGTAGCAGCAATCGAGTAACAACACCATGAATAGCAACAACCGAGTAACAACAACATGAGTAGCAACAATTGAGTAACATCATCATGAGTAGTAGCAATCGAGTAACAACATCATGAGTAGCAGCAACCGAGTAAAAACAACATGAGTAGCAGCAACCGAGTAACAACATCATGAGTAGAAGCAACTGAGTAACAACATCATGAGTAGCCACATCCAAGGAGTAACAACATCGATAATTTTTTTTTTTTTTAAATATTAATCCTTAGTAGTAACTCCTGCAAAAGGACAACAATATATATATATATATATATTAGAGCGAGGATGCAGAGGGAGAATTCTCTGTGCTGATAACCTTCAAAGAAAATTTCTCAGAGAGATGTTTGATTAAAGCATCCTTGAAGGTTGGGCGGTGATATAATCTTAGGCGATGTCCATTTGCTATAAATGAAGCATGTGTATCATCAATTGTGACTAGCCTGACTGTTCCATTATCAAATACAACATCCACCTCGTAAGGTCCCATCCAGCGAGTGCAAAGCTTTCCCTTAAAATCCTTAAAACGAGGGTCATAAAGTAATGCCTAGTCTCCCCTATGAAACACCTAATTTTTGATAAACTTATCATTCCATTTCATTCTCTATTGCTGGATAGCAGTAGTCCTATGGACAACCATTGAACGGATATCATCTAGTTCATTGAGCTGGGCCAGTCGGTGTTTCTGGTCATCTGACAGATCCAAACCAACTTCAAGAGCTATTCTGAGCGTACTGATTTCTAATTCTATTGGAAACAATGGGGATTTCCCATAAACAAAATCAAATGGTGAAAACCTAGTTGTGTTCCACCATGTTGTTCTGTATGCCCAAAGAGCTTTAGGCAGCTTCTGAGCCCAATCCCGACGATGGTATGCCACTGTTTTTTCAAGATATTTTCCAACGTCTTTTTTGTGCTTTCCACTTGTCCATTCACATGGGGATGGTATGGAGATGTCACCCTATGATTGACCCCATATATCTGCATAAGCTTTGCTATCATGTGTGATGTAAATTGTGCTCCTCCATATGAAACAATCTCTCTTGGAGTACCGTAACGAGAAAAAATTTCTTCAAATAGAAAATCTAAAACCACCTGCTATGTTTCTTTCATAACAGCTTTGGCTTCAACTCACTTAGTCACGTAATTTGTACAGACCAAAATGTGAACCTTTTGCTGGGAGGGTGGGTTGAAGGGTCCAACGAAGTTGATATCCCATTTCTTAAAAGGTTCAAGGGCTACCTGTGCTTGCAAAGGCATTTCATTAGCTCAACCGTGCTGCCCCATATGCTGGCAACTATCACACCTCTTGACATAATTCTGTGCATCCCGAAAGATAGAAGGCCAGTAATATCCCATTTGTAGCACCTTATGGCCTGTTCTTTTGTCTGTAAAATGCCCTCCACAAGGGCCATCATGGGCAGTCTTCAATACTTCATAAATATCATTCTCAGATACACAATGTCTAATCTGCTTATCGGATCTTGTATGAAAGAGGTACCCTGCCATCCAAGAGTATCAGGCACTATGATGAATAATTTTCCATTGTTCCCTGTATGAAAAATGATGAGGCACCTTCCCTATAGCAAGATAGTTAGCAATATCTGCATACCACAGAGGTTTAGTAGAGACTACAAAAAGATTCTCATCAGGAAAAATATCTTTATAGGTTTGCATTCATCATCGTTATCCATTCTAGATAGAAAATCAGCAACTACGTTATCTTTTCTTGGTTTGTCTACTATTGTGATATCAAATTATTGAAGCAATAAAAAATATCTTGTAATATGGCCAGGAGTGATAGGTTTATTCATCAAATACCCTATTTCTACATGGTCAGTGTTGGTTCGAGGGGTCTTGACCCAGGTTCGGAGGTTAAGGTTTGCCAACAAACCCCTATACTATTGGCCCTTTCGGCAGTGACCTTCTTGCGCCGGCCAAAGTCTCACCCGAAGTAGTATGGGAGGGTGCTGGAACTGGGCTTTCGCACCCTGGGAGATGATAGGTAATTCAAGCGGAGCTGCATTCGACCTCACAATTACTAGATCATATATCGTAGAACCCAGAGCTATAGATCCCTTTGCATCCACGTGCGCAATACCAATTATAATCACAGTAAACAACAAATCATAAATTCACAGAACAATAACGTAACTATCACAGATATTCTTGCATAAAGTATAACAGATAGATCCAGATCATATGTCAACGCAAAATAAGAAAATAACATAGTTACTTTCATAGCTTAACATAACATAGCAGATATCATAGATTCACATTAATAGATTCAGATATTCCAACAACCTTCCACTTCCATTAATCCTTCAGATCCATTTACAATACCCAAAACCCAACCTGCACACACAGCAGCAGGGTCTGCACACAGCAGGACTGAGGATCTCCGCGCACACAGCCGACAGGAGTCCTTCCCCCCAATAACCCAATAAATCTATTAATTCATACTTCACACCAATATTAATTCATCGTCTCTATTGACTCAAGCTGTCCTTCTATTTATAACAATCTAGCCTAATATTTCCCGTGGTCCGAAAATCGTGGTTTGCAGACTCTATGTCTACCCTTTGACCCATTACAATGCTTTTGGGGCTTTGACCCACCCCAAAACCCCTGCGCTAGACTAAAATATGCCAAAAAATATACAAAAATACTCAAAACTGTCCTAATTCACAGCCCTTGGAGGACCCTGTTCCAACAGTCCCCCAACACAATCTTGTGACTCGTCCCAAGTCACTGTGTTGGTGGGGTCTCCACCTGCGTGCGTAGTTCATTGACATCTGCAACCAGCGTGGGCAACACTTCTTGAATCTGAGCAGGAGTGCTATGTGCAATATCTATGAGATTCTGTGATGTCGGTCCTTTTGCCACAGCGGTGACACTCTCCAGTGTTTGATTTAGTCACTTAATAGCAACATCAACATCCTGTGAGAGATGGAGGGCTGCGACAACCCAAGGCTTCAAGCGTTCTTCGATGACATGCTTCTTATTCCAGAGCTCCTCAATCTCATCTTGGAGGGTGTTGCTGGTCCTTAATTGTGCCAAATGCTGTGCAGGAACCAAGGTGGGTAATGTAGCCTCGATCTGCTCGAAAGCTTCCTCCTTCTGCCACAAGTCCTGATTTATTTTCTAGAGGATCGGATTGCACTGGACCTCGGTACATAAATGCATGGTTGTTTCTAGTAACTCGGCACCCTAAGAAATCTGCCCTGTAATGGTGTTTGTAGCTGCGGTCACTAGCACAACATGCTGGGCTCGTACCTCCAGGGGTGTTTCAGGCTGCAATTTGGCCTGTAAATCAATGATTTGCTGCTCCAGCTGCATCTTAATGACCTGCATTTCTGTCCTGGAAGCCTTCAACGCTGTGACCAATCCTTCAACTTTAGCTTGGGGGGTGGCCATGGCCGATATCTCTTTTGTAACCTCCGTGCGGAGCTGGTGGATCAAGGTTTCGAGCTCTGCTTGCTCCGCAACAGTAAGGAGAACTTCCGCGTTCTGCTGTGCAATGGTTTGCTCGACGACACCAAGTTGTTGGTGTACTTTCTGGTCCTGATGGTGAATCTCCTAAAACACAGTGGTGTGGAGACCCTGCAATGCTTCGTGGGGCAGCTTGGCTAGATTCAACTGCACCCCTGCACCTGCTTGGAGTTGTATTGCCTAGTCTGGCGGACTGATCACAAGGGCAGCGCTAGGTAAGGAACATAGACAACTTTCCTCTGTAACTAGCACTGTACTGCTAGATGCCAAGGGAACCCATCCCTGAACCACGCTGTTCTATAGCGTGTCTATATTTAACTACAGGGTATGAAGCTCGGCCTGGATGGTGTTAATCGCAGCCTTCTGTTGTTCTTCTAAAGCTACCCATTTGTCTTCTATGGCCAGTGTGACTGCATCTGCAATTTGTTTGAGATCTCCCTCAGTCATCATAACCATCTCATCTAGTTCCTCCCACTGGGCGCACTGCTTCTTTCGGGGCCCCTTGACAGGCTCACCTGTTCGCTTTGTACCTCCGATGTTTACTTCCTCCGTGCCCATATCTGGCTGTGAATCGACTTGGGGTTCAGCCTTGGTGTCCTTCATGGTGGCCTGCTTTGGTTGCGTTTCCTTTTTCGCGGCTGCACCTGAGTCCTTCCATGTACTCTTGCTCGTGCCTCCAGTCTCCTTGATGATAACAGGTGGGAACACCTGCGACGTGCTAGTACTTGTGGCGCCCCTTGCGCTGGTTTTGAAGCCTATCTTCCAGGTAGGAGGCCATAGTGCAATCACACTGTCAATTTCCTCGTCTGCTACCATATAAGGAAGTGACGTCCATGTTTTATCCTTATGGTTGTGAATTTGAATGTTGTGCATGGTAACCTGGAATGCTGCAATACTTTTGTATCTGTCATATACTGTTGGGGACAGTCGAGGTCGAGAATTGATGGTTGCTGCCATGCTACTCTGGAAGAGGACCTAGAAGACTTGGTTATCCTCTATGCATTGTGCGTCCTTAGAATCCCACAAATGGGCATATCAAGCCCGTTCGCACATATCTGGGGTGAGCTCGGGGATGACTGACTCCGTAGGGGCCTCCCAGGTGACTAGGGCTATAAGGAACAATAGCTAGGCATAGCAAAAGGATTTTCCCTGCTCCTGAGATTCGCAGACGTTGGTCAAGAACTCATCGCATAAGTATTGGGCCCAATTGAGGCAAACCCCCTTCGCACACTGACTTGCTAACCGAATGACATAAGCAAGGATGGTTGCAACCTAGCACTTTCGAATTATCTTGCATGCTAATAACATGGTACCCATCTGTGTAGCAGGGTCACTGATACACTTGATGACGAAGCCCCGCGTATTCCTTTCCACATGGTAGGTCTGACGCACATATTCAGCAGTTTCACCCTCATATTTATTGCTCACACACTCTAGAGGGGGCGGCTCATTCATGGGAAGGCCCATAATTCTATGAACCAACGCAGCGTCAATGGGGATTCTGTCCCGAATCCATAGGCAGCCATCGTGAGTTAAGGCGAGCAATTGTCGGGCCAGCCGATCTATGATGTTGTAGTGGCCAAAGTGGGGCATCCACAGTAGGTTCAAGAGCCCGACTCTGGAAAATCCACATACCCAACACTGAGGAACGACTGTGACCCCATCATTCACATAAATCATGTCGAAGTACAATTCGAGGGCCAGCTCAGGGAAGGCTTCATAATTCTCCAAGTCGTGATCGTCGAATTTGACCACATGGAGCCTTCCACAGGGGTCACTAAGGATAGGGACCTCTCCTGGGGTTAGTGGCATCTACAGATAGGTAATCAGACCATCGAGGTTCTTTGGTGTGCACATCGAGGGCCTGCGCGGTCAGATGAATGGAGGTAACTGGTTGATCGGATTGGCGGGCTGGGCTTCCTTCTACGTAGCCTGACTCTGAGGCATTGCTAGCGGGGACTTGGCATGCCTTGGGGAATTCCTAGGTTTCCCCGCAGCCTATTTCGTAGCTTTTAGAGGCTTCCCTAAGCCCTGTGCTTGCTCTTTTCCCTTCCTTGTGACCGGTGTCGAGAGTACTTCTCATCCTCAGACCAAATCTCCATTATTTCCTCAATTTCTGGGTCTGTAGGTGCCGAGGGTTTAGCAGGGTTAGTGGTCGTGCATTTTCGGAAAATGAATCCCAACTCTGGGTGGCTACTTTCAAAATGAGGAGGTTGATCAGACATAAAAGGGACAGTGCAGACCTGAAAAATCTTAGAGCTGAAGTTAGTTCGAGATAAAGACGATAAGTACAAGTTATGCAAGTGAGACAAAACCCTTGTCTGAGCTATCCTGCCCTTTTTATAATGCCTACGGTCGTCCAATGGTAGGATAAAATTCACCTGGAACTTACCATCATGTAAATGGGAAAAAATCCCCAAAATTCGCCCCATTTAATGCCAGCGACCCACTCCTTTTAACGATAACTTTTGCTTTTTACCAGATGTTATTGTGCCAACATTTAGTTTCGCACCTCCTATGCGCTTGGCATACCTGATACACTTGGGTTAAACACCTGCGCCTCCTGCGCATCCTCCCCCAACACAGGCTTGATACCTAGGTACTGCAAAACCAAAGACATGTTTTCCTAACATATGTCATCCCAACAGAACCGGGCCTCCTTCATAAGAAAGTTTTTCAGAGGTGCTGTGATCAGCGCACACCCTCGAACAAAATTTCTGTAATAACCTGTGTGGCCAAGAATTGAATGCAATTGTTCCATTTTTTTAGGAGTTTCCAGATATGTGATGAATTTTCCTCCTGTATCTGCACCCCCAATCTTAGCCAACGTGTGGTGCGTCTCAATGCTACCCATTCGCAGCCTGAGCGGTCCGGTAACTGTCCGCATCCCATCCAATTTTGAGTTAGAAACGACTTGTGGATCATCCTTACCTTTTTTTGGGGCTAGGCTGCGGTAGTTGACCATGCTTGGTACTCGCGTTTCCCATGTGGGCACTTCAGGTGCGGCATACATGTGCGAATTGCCCCATGCTACAGTGTCAATGTCCTGCAGAGCTGCGTAGCACCTCTGTCCCACCTACTAGCCCAAATGTTCCTAGAAATTCACCCTTCAAAGTTTCCCAGTGGCGGGTGCGCTGATGTAGCTCCTCATCTAAGTACCATGCAGTGGGAAGTGGTCCCATGGCATGAATAAACAGATGAACTCACTCTTTGGTAGTCCCGTCGCACCATTGTTCTATCTAAGCGAACAGATATTCACGTGGGTATTCTGGCCCAAGGAAAATCTTGACTCGTACGTCAGTTGGGGCCTCAAATCATAGGATCATCATATCTCGACACTCCTCCCAATCCTGAATGTAGAAATTTTCTGAATAATGATTAATTATCCACCGAGACTATCCTTATCACATATCAATTCGAATTCATATGCAACACATAATCTCTTCCACTCAGATCATCACACATGCGGAAATAAAACAAGCGATAGCACATCAATTCATCATACACATTAACACAGTATGTATGGGGAAAGCTTATAGCTGAAAACCCCGCAGATATTTTGTATATTATAATGGAGAAAACATGTAACATAATCAGTACAATACTCCTCACAAGTACTCAGTACTATCTCATGAAGTTACACACAAACTAGCTTGGTTTTGAATAGGTTACTGGTTCAAAACTCACCACTAATTGCCTTGCCTCTATTGCGCAATCATGGCCTGTCTAAATAGAGATCCAAGGTTCGAATCTCCTTGGCTTGATAGTGCAATCATCATGGGAAATTTCTCCAAGTGTGGTGCAAATCTCATGCACAACTGATGTCGCCACTGATAGCTAACTCAACCCTTTCATCTACCTCTTTCATTGGTCTCCACTGAAATGTCCATGCACTGTAGTGAACTGATGTGTTCTTGAGTTGAAGAATGAGTTACTAATTAATGAATTAAATAATATTTAATTCACTCCACTCATCACTAGTGTATTAGCTAGTTAAACTAAACACAACTAGTTCAACTAAGTTAAACCGAACACAACTCCACCAACTGTCTCATCAACTCCACCAAACTCCGCCACTTGAGTTCTAACTGAAGTCAACCATGCATGAGATCACCAAACCCCTAGGAATAGCTTAATTCCTCGTCGATGCATGAGCCACTTCCAAGGCTCGAACTGAAGTGCTCCAAGAGAGTAAACTGAAGTTTATAGTCTAAATATTATTAATGGTAAATAATATTTGACTTCCCTATTTTAAGGAGAGGCAGTCTAAAAATAGACTTCGACCTATAGGTCCAAAAAATAGAGTCCCATCTATTTTTACCAACATGACCAATACTCCAAGAATAACATAATGCAATCCCTGGACCATGCTCCATATGTCTAAAAATAGACATAGTCTAAAAATTAGACATAGTCTAAAAATAGACTTTGCGCCAAAAATAGCCTGCGGGCACACTTAGTGAAGGCGACTTCATTTCACTAAGCTCCATCATCTTGTTGCATTTTCAACACTCCCTCTCAACAAGATATGGATTATCTGCAACCCCTATCCTGCCTCTGTGGAATTCGAACTTGCTCCTGGTGAGCGCCTTCGTCAAGATGTCAGCATCCCGATCCTCCGTGGGAACATATGAAAGTAACATGATTCTCCGCTGAACACAATCTCTGATATGATGGTACCTGATGTCCTGAAGCACCGCCGCCTCAACTCATCCTCCCTGGGTCTCGTGCACGATAGACCATATTCCTGATGTATGCCCTCCGATATAGCGCAATACATGCTTGCCTGCCTTCCAAAAGAGCTTGGTAGGCTTAACCATAGCTTGCGAAAGCTGGTTAACTGCATAGCATATATCGGGTCGTGTATTGACCAGATACATAAGCAACCTCACCAACTGTCGATAGACAGTGGCATCCACTACCTCCGCTGAAGTAGCATCCTCCTTCCTCCAACCACCAGGAAGAGGAGTGTCAACAGGCTTGCAGCCTTGCATGTTGAACCTCTCCAGAATCTCCCGAGCATACTTGCCCTGAGAAACAAACAGTCCTCCGCTGCGCTGCCAAATCTCCAATCCCGGGAAATAATGAAGGATGCCCAAGTCCTTCATCTCAAACTCTCGTGCAAGATCCTCCTTGCATGAAAGTATCAACTGCTCATCGCCAGTCAAAATCAGATCATCTACATACAGTACGATGATCAACAGCTTCCCCTCCACCACAATCCGGTACAGGTTAGGATCCGCCTCACTCTTGGAGAATCCAAGCCCGGTGAAGTAGCTGTCTATCCGAGTGTACCAAGCACGAGGTGCTTGCTTCAGCCCGAACAGTGCTCTCTTGAGTCGGCACACATGCGACTCACTGCTGAAGATCTCAAAACCTTCAGGCTGCTCTATGTACACCTCTTCCTCAATAACTCCATTGAGGAACGCAGTCTTCACATCCATCTGATGAATGTGCCACCCCATATGCGCTGAGAGAGCAAGGATCGTCCGTATGGAAGAGTACCTTGCGACAGGTGAAAAAGTCTCCTCATAGTCAATCCCCTCGATCTGTGAGAAGCCACGGGCGACAAATCTCGCCTTGTACTTCTCCACACTCCCGTCAGCCGCCTGCTTCACCTTGTAGATCCATCGCGAACCTACAACTGATTTCCCAACCGGTCTTGGGACAATCTCCTATGCACTGTTCCTGATGATCGAATCATATTCTTCGATCATGGCATCAACCCATGCGGGTTCCTCCACAGCTTCCTCAAAAGAGGATGGCTCTGTCACAACACATTGACTCATAAGAGCCATGTATCCAGTGTACCGATCCGGTGACTGTCTCTGTCTGCGCTGTGCCGTAGGTGGTCCTACAACCTTCTCTGCATCCCGAGCCAGTCGCTCAGCTTCTGTAGTGCGCATGCGCCCTCTGATGGTTGGCGCTGCCTGGGTGGTTTCTTCCACCTCCCGAACCTCCTCTTGTGGCTGATCCACATCCGGAAGCTCCTCCTTAGGAACTAACAGCTCCTCATCTGCATGCAAGTGTAGCTCCCTCTCAAGCGAACACCGCATGGCTTTCTCCTCCTGAAATTTTATATCCCGTCGCACAACAGTCTTGCGACTGTCTGGCACATACACCCGATAGTTGTGAGGTGTATCAGTGTACCCCACAAATATTCCAACTTCAGCAGTTGGATCCAGCTTCCTTCTCGCATCCTTCGTCACATGCATGGAGACAGGAGATCCGAAAATCCGCAAATGGGAAATATCAGGCCTCTTGCCAGAATAAGCCTCCTCTGGTGTACTCATGCCAAGAACCTTGTGAGGACAACGGTTCTGCACATACACTGCTGTATTGCATGCCTCAGCCCACAAGTGAAGGGGTAGGCCCCGATCATGCAACATCGCCCGTGCAGCACCCACGATCGTTCTGTTCTTCCGCTCAGCCACCCCGTTCTGCTGTGGGTTATGGGGTACGATGAGCTCTCTCCGAATCCCTTCTGCGCTGCAGAACTCCTTGAATTCAGCCGAGATGAATTCACCACCGTTATCACTCCTTAGAGCAATCACCTTCTTCCCCGACTCCTTCTTGACCGATTAGTTTAAACTCACGAGAACTTTGAGTATGTCTCGCTCTTCTTCTGCATGAAGAAGATCCAGCACTTCCGAGAGAAATCATCGACAAAGATCACATAGTACTTGTGCTTTGCTGTAGAAGCTACTGAGAAATGTCCACACACGTCTGTGTGGATTCTCTCAAGGATTGTCGTGGCGCGACTATCCTTCTCGTGAAAGGTGGCTTTCACAAATTTTCCCAAGGTACACCCCTTGCACTGATCTGACTGCGCAAGAGTGCCCTTAGGAAGCCCAGTAGAAATCTGCTGCAGTATCTTTAAAACTCCATGGTGAAGGTGGCCCAATCTCCGGTGCCACAGCTCGCCATCATCCCAACTCACCACTCCTTCCGCCTTGCATGCCATTGCTGCGTATCCACACCTTGTGATAAAGTTTCCAGTTCAAGCCCCAATCTTAGGGTCTCTCTCTTAAGAAATCTGCCTTGAAGGATTTTCCTTATTTGAGCCATCATACCCCTTATCTTCCAACATCGCCACAGAGATCAAGTTCTTCTTCAATCCAGGTACATGCATGACATCCTTCAGTACAAAGGGTTTACCAGACTCCCTCTGAAAGGATATGATACCGATACCAGTCGCACTGTATCTACCATCATCGCCCTCTCGATGTGCACACCCAAATCTTTGTCCTCCAGATCTGAGAACAAATCTCGATCTCCCGTCATATGAAATGACGCACCGCTGTCCAAGAACCACACCGATCCCATCACACTTGAAACCAAGCATGCGATCAGTGAAAATTCAAGCTCGAACTGTGAAGCCAAAGCTTCTCCATCTGCAGATCTTCCCGCTTGCTTGTTCTTCTTCTTCTTTGGACAATTGGTAGCATAATGTCCGTGATCATGGCAGTGAAAACACTTCACTTTCACCATATCCTGCTTCTTGCCCTTTGCACCAGAATGAGAGGTTTTCTTACCCTTCTCCTTCTTTGCTTTGGACACCAAAGCGCAGTTTTCTTCATCAGCTCCCTTTGATGAAGATCCATCTCGAGTAGTCCTCCTTATCTCCTCCTGCATGAGATCCGCCCAAGGGCGCTCCCATCCCGGCAGCTTCTCCCGACCATTGACACTATCTTGATATGAGTGCCAAGCCTTCGGAAGACCAAGGAGAGCCAGGTCGACCATGTCCTCATCTTCGACAGTCACCCCCACACTTCCCAGCTCATCTCTGCATTGAGTGAACTTCATGAGGTATTTGGCGATACTGTCTCCTTTCTCCATCTTGATGTTCCTGAGCTTATCTTTGAGCGCCAACTTCCTTTGGTCGCTCTTACTCTGGAATAGATCCGTCAAAGATTTCCACATTAAACATGGAGAAGCCTTTCCATGCCAGCTGGATACAATATGATCCTTGACGCCCTCCAACAGGATCCTTCGACATTTCGCCATCTTCTTTTGCCATGCTTCGACTTCAGTAGGATCAGTGGGCCTTTGGACATCCGTATCCATGAACTCCTTCAGTCCATTATCTTCTAATACTGCCTCCATGCGATCCTTCCATGCAACATAATTCGAACTGCCTTCAAGAGCATATTCGAGTCGCAAACCGTTGAAAGACATTTTCAACAACGGCACCAAGAAAACAAAACTGCTGCAAAATTCGAATTCCACCTCAAAGCTCAACCGCTCTAGATATGTGAGAACAAATTATTTCTAGCACAGAGATTGACTGCAAGGGGCGTTTAGCAGACCTTTCACTTTCCGAAGAAAGATGAATCCGGAGGCTACCTGGCCCGCATGCAGACTCTGTCTACCGAAATAAGTTTGTAATCACTGTGATGATCAATCTCTGCTTCAATAGCTCCGATACCATGTAGAAATTTTTTGAATAATGATTAATTATCCACCGAGACTATCCTGATCACATATCAATTCGAATTCATATGCAACACATAATCTCTTCCACTCAGATCATCACACATGCGGAAATAAAACAAGCGATAGCACATCAATTCATCATACACATTAACACAGTATGTATAGGGAAAGCTTATAGCTGAAAACCCCGCAGCTATTGTGTATATTATAATGGAGAAAACATGTAACAAAATCAGTACAATACTCCTCACAAGTACTCAGTACTATCTCATGAAGTTACACACAAACTAGCTTGGTTTTGAACAAGTCACTGGTTCAAAACTCACCACTAATTGCCTTGCCTCTATTGCGCAATCATGGCCTGTATAAATAGAGATCCAAGGTTCGAATCTCCTTGGCTTGACAGCGCAATCATCATGGGAAATTCCTCCAAGTGTGGTGCAAATCTCATGCACAACTGATGTCGCCACTAATAGCTAACTCCACCCTTTCATCTACCTCTTTCACTGGTCTCCACTGAACTGTCCATGCACTGTAGTGAACTGATGTGTTCTTGAGTTGAATAATTAGTTACTAATTAATGAATTAAATAATATTTAATTCACTCCACTCATTACTAGTTGATTAGCTAGTTAAATTAATCTCAACTAGTTCAACTAAGTTAAACCGAACACAACTCCACCATCTGTCTCATCAACTCCACCAAACTTCTGCCACTGAAGTCCTAACTGAAGTCAACCATGCATGAGCTCACCAAACCCTTAGGAATAGAGTAATTCCTCTGTCAGATGCATGAGCCACTTCCAAGGCTCGAACTGAAGTGCTCCAAGAGAGTAAACTGAAGTTTATAGTCCAAATATTATTAAGGGTAAATAATATTTGACTTCCCTATTTTTAGGATAGGCAGTCTAAAAATAGACGTCGACCTATAGGTCAAAAAAATAGAGGTCCATCTATTTTTACCAACATGACCAATACTCCAAGAATAACATACTGCAACCCCTGGACCATGCTCCATATGTCTAAAAATAGACATAGTCTAAAAATAGACTTTGCGCCATAATTTGCCTGCGGGCCCACTTAGTGAAGGCGACTTCATTTCACTAAGCTCCATCATCTTGCTACATTTTCAACACTGAAACGCCTCCTCATGCATCTCCCACCATCGTGCAGGTGTTCCACGCATGGCTAGCTTAAGGGCCCATATCCTTCATTCCCTTGGAACCTCAGCTTCGAATGCTTGTAAAAATTCCTTGATATTACCAGAACCATCAAAATAAGGTAGGTCTCCTACCTCTGAGGAAACGCAGTGAAATTCCTTTGTGACCTGAAGACATCGTAGTGCAGAGATATCATGTAACTGGTTTTTCCAATTCTCTATCTCCCCATCGGAGTTGGAGAAGCATTAACTGTCCTTTTCCCAGCGAAGTACGCCATCCACCGTGGGGTTGATCCAATATTCATCCCACGCAGTCAACTTATAGATGTGATCCAAATCCTCTTAATCACACATAGGCTTTGTGTATTGTTCGCCTTCTGCATGATCTAATGGTACTATTACCTTTGCACCATTATTTTAAAATACCATGCTTCTCTTCTTTAGGTTAATGATGCCTCCCATATCAATAGCCCAATCCAAGCCTAGGAGCGCAGGGTAGGGGTCCACATCTTCTACAATCTAAATTACTTCAAAATCAGCTTGGACCTTTACCCCTGCGATATCTACCACGATCTTCGATAGTCTCCCCAAGGGTATGATCTTCTGCTGATTGGACATACATAGTTGGATAGTGGACCATTCTAGCCTAGGTTCCCCCATTCGTTGCCAAGTTTGTTTAGGTAATACATTCACATCTGACCCTAGGTCCAAAATAACCTAATCCATATCATAATCGCTGATCTGCACAGTCAATCGCATCTCCCTACCAGTGTGTTTCTTGTATCTATATAGTTTGTGTGCGTCCTTGATTTTTGAAGGGAGGCTAGGTCATGCTGCGCAGCTATCTATTAATGTCTGAAGATTTTCCACAGCCTTTGGGTTGCGCAACAACTTCATACATGCCTGTAAAAAGGGTTTGACCTCCTCATCTGCCTTGAGGTCTTCTAGCGACTGCGAAGTAGATGCCTCTGCCTCAACAAAGCCTTTGTGAGCTGCAAAAAATGTTTCTTTTTCCTTTTTTAGATCCTAACCTTCCTTCTTGATAACTACTTGTTGGATCAGAGGTTTGGTTGCAGTCCTCTCCCCAGCCCCCCCAGTGGCCATCCCACTGCGTGTTACGACATTCACACTTGGATCTTTGTCTCGCAATTTAGCCTTAACCCTCTGCACATTCTACGTAGGTGTTGACTTCTTCTCCTGCATCTTTTCTATCAAGATTGGACAGTCTTCAATCACATGGTCCAACTATCTGCAATACTGGTAGGATTGCCTTGTAGGGTTTGGACAGTCCCTGGAAAAGTGTCCCACTTCTCCACAATTATAACAAATTAGTTGCCCTCGTCCCTGACCTACGCTCACACCTCTTCAGCCTCCCGTGCCCCTAGCTGGGGAGCCACCTGTGCTTGAGAGGGATCTTGGTGAGGATGGATCCGACTATACCCTATAGAGGTTCCCTCGATTGATCATCAAATCATATGTCCGGTAGTTCTGTTCATCGTGTTCTACCGACCTGTAGAACCTGCACCATTGCTGCTTTACTTCTGGGACATACGCAACAAGGCGGGGACAGTGGTTTGTGTCATGCAGCCCCGCAACACGAAAATCATCGCACCATAGCGCCGACCCACTCGATCCTGCAACTTCCCTAGGGGGCTACGGACTAGGTCCCCCAGCCTGCATATAGTCTGCAAATAGAGGGCAGTTAGCCTTGGTGTGACCATTCGTCCTGCATCGTATGCACCATCTTTCAGGGCTAGGCTCTGCTCCTCACTCCTTTCGTAGATTTTGGATCTCCATGTGCATCGCCTCTAGTTGTCCTTGGATCTGTTGGACGCCCAGCTGGGTATCATCTTTGGGCGCAACTTCTAACTTCATAGCGACCTCCAAGGATTTTTCCTGCGATTCAAAAGTTTGGTGACCCATAGGTACGCGCAGGTGAGGCAACAACATAGCAATGAACCATTCTGTGTGCTGTCTGTCATCATACTGAAATCCTCCTGCTCTGATCTCCTTCTTCAGTCGCTGATTGACCTCCCACACAAACTCAGAAGGCCCTTGCTTGAAATCCTTTAGATCAACCACTATTTGAGAGTAGGACTTAGGCTTCTTGAATTGTTGCTTCAAGGCGTTCTTAATCTCTTCAATGGTTATGTTCGCATGCTGGCCAATGTATCCCATGTACCAGTCCAAAGCTCTTTCTTCAAAGGTAAGGAACAGCTGTGCCCTCTTCACCACATCACTAGCTACATTCTGCGACAAACCAGAACTGATCCATGTCTTCATCTCCCACACCCTTAAAGGTAGGCAAATTCATGTGCGCAACCATGTCATCTTCCGGTGGTGGCGGAGGTGTAGGTGAATTCCTACCCCTATGATGGTTTAAAAGTGGTGTGGTTGGAGGACTCTACGCAGCTGCTTCTCTTACCAGACTGTAGACAGATCTATCTCCTTCTTGGTTGGTCTGATAGTATTTTCCACTTCGTGTTGTATTCTTGTCCAGATCAGAGGTCATTCATTCAGTGTGGCTACACATAATACTCTTTTTTCACAGTAATATCTTAATCAACAATGGTAAGGTCTTCAGAAACTTACCCCAGAATCCCTTGAAGAATATTTTCTCTACTTTAGAGTAGGAGATGAACTGATTGATGGAAAATTCTGTCACGAACCCTCCTAGCACACTGTCCACCTAGTGGTCCATTGTGCGAGTGATGGTGTTATCAGTCTTCTATAACTTCTGGATCAATTCTATGGTCCATTGTGTGACCCGCTCGTCCTTCCAACACTTCTGAAATTCGACCAAACTTGTGAGCCACTCCTGGAGCTCGATCGAAATTGTTACAAATAATATCTTGTAGATCTCCATGAAAATATACTTATTCTTCCACTCTTTGGTGGTCAACCTCTTACTGCGGTTTTATTTTACTGCGAATTATTGAACTTGATATTCAAACCATTCATCAATTTCTTTTCTTTCAGGTTTCCAATACGGCCTTGGCATTAACTAATCCCTCTCTCAAAATGATCCTGGTCTCGGCAACGGAACCATTTTTTGGCTCGAGGGGTCCTGACCCAGGTTTGGAGGTTAAGGTTTGCCAAAAAACCCCTATACTATTGGCCCTTTCGGTAGTGACCTGCTTGCGTAGGCCAAAGTCTCACCCGAAGCAGTATGGGAGGGTGCTGGAACCAGGCTTCCGCACCCTAGGATAGGGTAAGTAAGTTAAGCAGAGATGCGTTCGACTTCACAATTACCAGATCGTATATTGCAAAACCCAGATCTATAGATCCTTTTGCATCCACGTGCGCAATACCAATTATAATCACAGTAAACAACAGATCATAAATTAACAGAACAATAACGCAACTATCACATATATTCTTGCATAAATTATAACAGACAGATCCAGACCGGATGTCAATGCAGCATAAGCAAATAACATAGTTACTTTCATAGCTTAACATAACATAGCAGATATCATATATTTGCATTAACATATTCAGATATTCCAACAACCTTCCACTTCCATTAATCCTTCAGATCCTTTTACAATATCCAAAACCCAACCTGCGCACACAGCAGTAGGGTCTGCACACATTAGGACTGAGGATCTCCACGCACATAGCCGGTAGGAATCCTTCCCCCCAATAACCCAACAAATCTATTAATTCATACTTCGCACCAATCTTAATTCATCGTCTCTATTGACTCAAAATGTCCTTCTATTTATAAGGATCTAGGCTAATCTTTCCTGTGGTCTGCAAACTGTGGTTTACAGACTCTAGGTCTACCCTTTGACCCATTACAATGATTTTGGGGCTTTGGCCCACCAAAACCCCTATGCTAGACTAAAATATGCCAAAAAATATACAAAAATACTCAAAACTACCCTAATTCGCAGCCTTTGGAGGATCCTGTTCCAGCAATCAATATGTACAAAAGTAGGATACCCCGTGATGTAGTTCTGGAACTTGTTGATAGCATAAATGATAGACATGAATTTTTTCTCCGTCACCATGTAATTCAATTCAGCAAGAATTAAATTCTTTCTTACATAGTAAATTGCATACAGTGTTTTGTCTACCTGTTGTTCTAAAACAGCTCCTACTGTTGTCTGAGAAGCATCAACATGTACGTGAAATGGTAATTCCCAATCAGGTCCTCGGAGGATTGGAGCCTTGCACATTTGTTCCTTAATTTTCTTGAAAACTGCTTCACAGTCTTCAGTCCACAAGAATTCTGCATCTTTTGTTAGCAATTGAAAAAGTGGATGTGCTATTTTAGCAAAATTTTCTATAAAAGATCTGTAACAACCAACACAACCAGTAAAGCTACGTACCTCTATGGGTGTCTTGGGTACCAGGAAGTGTAATATGACCTCTACTTTGGCTGAATCAACTGGAATTCCAACAGCTGAGAGAAAATGTCCCAATACTATTCCTTCTTCCCTCATCATATGGCATTTGACTGTACTAAGAGATACATGGGTATTCTTACATCTTTTGAGTACTTTCTCTAGATTTTCCAATCCCTCTTCAAATGAGTTTCCATATGGAGTAAAATCATCCATATATATCTCAAAGCTGTCATCGACCAAATCATAAAAGATTCCCAGAATTGCCCTCTAGAAGGTTGCAAGAGCATTACATAGGCCAAATGGGAGGACCCTGTATGCCAAGGTTCCCCATGGGCATGTGCAAGTTGTTTTATCCTGGTCTTACGGGGCTATCTGGATCTTGTTATATCCACTGAATCTGTCTAGGAAGGAAAAAACTTTTGCCCAGCCAAGGTGTCCATGACTTGGTCAATGAATTGCAAAGGGAAATGGTCTTTTTGAGTTTCCTTGTTTAAGTCCCTATAATCTACACAGATACGCCATTTTCCATTATTTTTAGGAACAATAACTAGCAGAGATACCCATTGGCTATCCGAGATGGGGTAAATGAAACCTACATCTAATAATTTATGTAATTATTCTTTGACAATGTTCTTTAGAGTAGGATTCATTCTCTGTTGGGGCTGTCTCACGTGGCGACAATCTTCCTTAATATAAATGTGATAGGTACATAAGTTAGCAGGGATTCCCTTCATGTTGGTATAATCCCAAGCAAAAGCTTCCTGATGGTCTTGAAGGACTTTTAAAAGCTGTTTTGTGTGGGATTCAGACATATTGGGGTTGATATTGAGTGTTTTCCCTGGTTCAATTTCAATCGGAATACTATCATGGGATGAAGTTATAGGAATGTATTCAATTTCATCTTCTAATTCAATGTTTTCCTGTGTCTCACAGCTCATAGTAGATTCTAAAATTTGACGAGTTGAATTGGAAACAGAATCAGGATCATTAATAAAAGTGTTAATAGCATCGTCCTCGGTTTTTGTTTTAAATTGCAGGGCCTGCCCAATAGTGAGGATTGGTCTAACTTCTTCATTTTCAGGTTACGGTTCTTCTATGGGTAGAGGTTCCTGTCTGGTTAATAATTTTTTAGATGGGCTAGGTTCCGCGAGAGGGTATAGAGTAAAGTTATTCGTAATCGTCCCATTTGATATAATCATATGCCTAGATCGACACCCTATGTAGGCGTCTGCAGTTGCGAGCCAAGGTCTTACCAAGATCAATGGGTGGCCACCAACTGAGGATCGTGTCTGTAATACAAGGAGGTCCACAGGGTAGTGCCATTAATCCAACGAAATAGTCACATCTTCTAGTTTCCCTACCGGTTTAATTATAGACCTACCTGCTAGTTCCAAGATAGTAGGGGTTGGCTTAACATTTTTGAGATCTAATGTATTCATTGTTTCAGAGGTAATAATAGTGATGGCAGCGCCCAAGTCCACTAGTACATTTGGGATTTCAACCCCATTTATTTGTACTATTAGAATTGGGTTTCCTGGGTCTGCATACTTCACAGGCATAGTCTTTCCTAGCATGATGTCAGACAGTCTACCCATCACATGAATGGTTAATGGATCCCTTGGTTTCTTCCCAGGTTTATTAAAGCAGTAATATTTGAGAGTTTTTGCATATATAGGTACATCCCTCATAGCTTGTAGCAGGGGTATTTTAACAAAAATATTTTTGCAATTCCCCCAGGAAATCAAAATCTTCTTGAGGGTTTTGTTTATTCAAGGTCAGCCTTTCAGGATACGGTGGATAAGTTTGATGACCTTGATTAAGAACATGTTGGGGAGGTGTCTGATTTGTCATGTTTTGGTCTGATTTATCCCCAACTATCCTCTATTGTGGTTCTATAACTTCACTGTCAATCTATTCTGTGATAATAGGTGAAGTGGGAGCATTTAATACCCGCCCAGATCGTAAGTTGATTTCGATAATTCCTGCGGTAGAAATGATATAAGATGGAAGGTTAACAGTGTTTGTTTGTTGGACCCCTTTATTATTAGGATTCAGATTGGGCTGGATAGGAAGCTGGGGTCGAAGGGCTGGGTTTTCGAGAGGTACATTAGAGGGCAAATGAAGTTTCTATTGAGGCATAGATTGGGGAAATTGCACAGTAGGAGAGGGTCCACGCCAATTCTGATTCCATGAAGGGTTTGAACTGGCCTGGGGAACCCATTGTTGCCAGGGGGGATATTAATATTGAAACCAAATAGATGAAAAAGGTGCAGACTGGGGACCCATATTAATATTGTTAAAATACTGGGATGGGTCCTGAAACATACCTGGATTCATAGCTGGTGGTCAAGGTTGCCATGGATTTTTTGGCCCCATGAAGTACAACTAGTCTACCACATTTTCTTCACTTGTCCCTTGAAAAAATGCCTTCAGTTAGGGAAAGGAAGGACATGAGCTAGTCGCATGAGTCTGTTCATAGATTGCACAGGATTCCTTTGTGTTTAATGGGCATTCTTTCAAAGGATGCTTCTTTCTGCACTGTGGGCAGAATATAGCCATAGTCTTCTCCAAATATATCTATTTCTATTTTTCTTGCAGAGTGTCCATCTGGGCGGATAATGTGCTCAGGATATCATTCCTTAGGTTATCCAATAGATTTCCAATTTCTGCCTTTGTAACCCCTCCACTAGAAGTCTTAAATGACCGAATTCCTTGTCCACTCCTTGAAGCCCCCTGTGAACACTGAATGCAATAGTCACAGATGGTATCGAACCCTTATTTTGAAATGCCCCCCTTTCCTACTATGTTCAAAAGTTGCAGGGAATCTTTCCTAAGTGCCCAGAGAAGAATGATCTTCAGAACCCATTAGTCCTGGTATTTTACCAAAAAGGCTTCTTTCATCCCATCCCATGAGGAAATAGTTCTCCCTCCTAAACCCATGAACCATCACAGGACTGTCCCTTTTAAGGTAGCAGGAAATATTTTTAGTTTATGAACATCATAGATATAGTCATACCCTCGACAGACAATGTCTAATTCGAAGAGGAATGTATCAGGGTTCTCAGAAGAAATCCCATGAAAATTAGGCAGAGTCGTTAAAGGAATGGGCTTCATAGGTGAATCACCTATAATGTTTCCAATTGGGAAATCAATATAAGAACTTGCAGGTGCCATAAATATTCTCCAATACTCACCTGGGATTTCAACTAGTTCTGACTGGTGCTTGGGGTGATTCGACTGTAGGAGGTCTCACCACACTTCGTTGATCCCTTAGTGATGCAAAATCCTTCAGGAATTATTTTTCCAAATCGGAACTACTTAGTTCAACTGTAGGAGGCTTTACAACACTCCCTTGGTCTCATGGTGATGAAAACCCTTTCGAAGGTTCTTCTTCCCAATTGAAATTACTCAGTTCTTCCAATCCTCTGCTGGCTATTTCTTCCTCTTCTGTTGACAACAAGGATGTATCCTCCACTGATACCTTATTTATTTCTTCTTCCGCCGTCGAAAGAAATTCCTCGGGTAACATGGATGGTATTGGCTGTTTGACCGACTGCTCTTCAGACTTTGTCTGCTAAACCCTTACCCTGACAACAACGCAAGAGGATGCTTCAAATTTAGCCCTTTTGATGATCTCCTGGATATAGGTCTTCCTCCCCAGATCCTTTCCTTTCTTTGGGGGTCTTCCTCTGCCCCTCTTATTCAGATCTTTGTTCATACAATTGGTGAGAATATTTCATCACAATAGCAAAAGTGCTTAGGACCCGGAGTAAGACAGATAGCTTCCTCCTCGGGACGAGAGAGTATGTTTACACAGAAAATCAAATAAACTAAAAATAAAATCGAAGTTCAAGACTTGAAGTAGGGTTAATCAAATACCCTCCCCAGGACGAGAAGTTGGCCCTTTCAAAAAAATAAATAAAAAGTAGAAAAATTAAATACTATGCTCATGACTTAGAGCAGGGTAACAAATACTCTCTCTAAGATGAGAGATTGGTTTCTAATGAAAAATCAAAGCAGAAAAAAAATAGCAAGCTATGCTCAAGACTTAGAGCAGGGTAATGGATGCCCTCCCTAAGACGAGAGATCAGTTCTAAAGAAAACAATAAAAAGCAGAAAAACACAGAACAGTACGCCTACGACTTGAAGCAGGGAAATAAATTCTCTCCCCAAGATGAGAGATTGACCCTTAGACCAATGGCAGATCGTGTTCTTGCACCTTGTTATCCTTCCCCGACAATGATGCCAAAATGTTGGTGTCCAGATTTGAACAATTATTCAAACCCTTTTCCCACATAAATTATCAACCCGAGGGCGTTAGTTATTTCAAGACTAATGTGCACAATATATGTAAGAGAAATGACACAACCTGCTATTGGATCAAAGGCTTTGATTAGTGAACAAGCAACTACTATAACAACAATTAAAATGGATTGCAGAGTTGAAAATTTATTTGCAGCAATTGCAAAGTTATACTGAAACAAAATTTACAAAACCAAACTAAAACATAACATCAACAAAAGAAAGAGAACGAAACACTTGATCAGAAGAATGGGCCCAACTCTCTGATCAGGGCTACGGAAAAATAAAAATTTATAGGTGAAACAACTGAGTGTTGTGCATTAAATTAATTGGAAAATGCTTCTGTTAAAAAATCTGTATATTCTTGCTTGACCCCGATTCACAGCCCGAAGGCCCTCTTTATACCATCGTTCAGGATATCGTAGATTTTCTTTAACAACTATATATTTACAAATATGCAATTAGTTATAGCAACAACCTAGTTTCCAAAAGGAAACCATGAAAAATCCTAAAATATTTCTGGGGTGAAACAGAGTCTGTTGCGCTGTAGTAGAAGGTAAAGATAGCACTGGAATTTAGGAGTTGTTCCGTGGCTCACAGCTGTAATCCCATCGCTTTTACCAAATCTGTAAAAATATCGGAGTTAATGCTTGCAAAGGTAAAACCTCCACAACTATTACTTCATTAATCAAATATTCCATGTAAGATAGTGGAACAGGGTTTGCCTCATGTATTTTAGAAAAATTACTGATACAAAGAGATAGAAAGGTGGGCGAAAATGGGACAGAAAAGTATACAAATTTGGTACCCAACAGAACCCCTCAAGCCAACAACATGGCATAGTTTCTTCTTTGTCCTATAAATACCTATAAGCATGAATAACATGCTTTTGACCTCAACTTGAGCATGAAACCCATGCTTGACATAAAAATACAATTTTTTTTTTTTTTATACAAAATATACAATGTCACGATTACACATAGGTCATTATGAATACTGAACCTAGTTACAATTTCCAACGCTCCCGCTTAACTAGGGAGGTATTCAAATCCCATCATGAAGTACAAGGAATATCATCCTTGAATCATTCTCATAAGAAGAGTCGAATTTATAAGCCATCTTTTCCAAACATATATATTAATAACCAACATTGTCATTGAAGGCCTTAACTAGACATCATGTTGGGAGGCTTTACATGAGCTTCCACACTAACTCTAAGGCACATAACCCATCTGGATGTTCATCGGGTATGTCATTTTAGGACTATTATTATCTTGGATTCCCATTCTTGAATCCTCAAAGAATTATCGTCCTCTTTGACTAGTCTTATCTTAGATTCCCTAACTCATCCTAAAAGAGTATTGGTCTCTAACTTCTTTTCCCAGATTCTACAATCCATAAGAAGTTACAATCTCATATGCTTATCCCATCCTATGGACTCCATTCTTTCTTTATGGCCTTCACTTAGACTTATGATTATTTGTCCTAATCTAGTGCATGGTTCATAAAGAGAAGAACTATCCAACATCACTCCCTCTCATTAGGGAAGAGATGTCCACCAAACCAAGCTTAACTCTTAGGTACTCAATCATCTTGTTTAGTAACAGTTTAGTCACAATATTTTCTACCTATTCATCTATAGGTAGATAGTGCAACTTTATGACCCCATCTCCTACCAAGTTTTTGATGCAGTGGTACTTATTCTTTATATGCTTCATCCTATCATGAAACACTTGTTCTTATGTTAATATGATGTAACTCTCATTATCATAATGTATGCATGTAAGGCTAAGTAGTCCTTCAAATAAATTTGATAATAACTTCCTAAGCCAAACTGCTTCCCGAAAAAATTCGCTTGCAACGACATATTCAAATTCAACACTACTTAAAGCAACTACATCTTGCTTTATGCTCATCCATGAGACCATGGAAGATCCTAGGATGAAGCATCCACCTATTATGCTTCTTCCATTTTTTTCACTGCCACTCAAATCAAAATATGTTTAACCCATGACTTGAATATTATTACCATTATATCGAAAGTAATGATGTAAAGTTCCACACAAATATCGTAGGATGTGCTTGACTGCAATACAATGATCATGTTTTGGCTCCATTTGAAACTGACTGAGGACATTTACTACAAAAAAATGTATAAACTAATGTTTACCAAGTACATCAATGACCCAATAAATTTTATGTAGCAAGTAGGATCTATCAGACTAGAATTTGAACTCAAATTTTTTAGATTGGTAATCATAGGAGTCATCATAGGCTTTCTATCCATCATGCCAAATTTTTGAAGAATATTGATCACATATTTCCTGGCCAATATATATCTCACCTAGCTTCTGCAAACTTATAGTCCTAAATAATAGTGCATAATACCAGGATCCTTCATGTCAAACTTGATTGCTAACTGCTTCTTGCATTCCTAAATTCGATGCTTTACACCTGTAAAAAGTAGATCATCCACATATAAGAGTATGATACACCCTAGAACACCTTGATATATAGGTTAGGATCTGCAGAAATCTTGTTAAAACCAAATCACAATAGGTATGCATCCATTATTTCATACCAAGCTCTAGGTGCTTGGTTTAAGGAATATAGATCTTTCTTCAATTTGCAGACATGAGTTTCCCTGTGATCTATTTCAAATACTTGAGGTTTCTCAATGCAAACCTCTTCATCAATAGTCCCATTTAGAAAATATGTCTTAACATCCATTTGATGGATGTTCCATCCCATAGTAGTATCCAAAGAAACAAGCAGTCTAATTTTTGTATATCTAGTTGTAGGAGCAAAGGTTTCTTCGTAATCGATACCTTCTTTATGTGAGAAGATTCTTGCTACAAACCTTGATTTCTACTTATCAATTCTCCCATCCACAACATGCTTTATATTATATACCCATTTTGAAGTGACTATATATTTTTCACTTGGACTAGGAAATATTTCCCATACATCATTCTTCATAATTGACGGGTATTCTTCCCACATCACATTCCTCCACTCTTGATGTTTAGTTGCATCTTCATAGGAGGAAGGTTCAAATTCATTGAACTTTTCCATATATTTTGCATATCCATAATACCTTTTCAGATATTTACTCTCACTAAAGGTCCCCTTTGGTGTGTTTCCTTCTACTTCTTGTAGAGTAGTTCTCAACCAAGCAGGCTATTGAGCCTCATAAAGAGTTTCTTTTTTAAAATCATTTTTCACCCATTTTGACCAACATAACCATCAATGAGCATCAAATCAATGGATTGAAAGCTTGATAGGTATATGATTGTCTCATATTTCATATGTTACTAAAGTTCTTTATGTTGGGTGTGGAGCCTAATTATCTTGTTTATTTTGTATCACAATGTTGGACCCCTGTACCTTAATGGGGTGGCAACGCCGCCCGAAATTAAACGCTGCTTGGGGGGCCCCGGGGGGGGAGGGGGGGGGGGGTTGGGGCGCCTGCGACTTTATGGAGCCCCCCCCCCATGGTAGGGGGTTTCGGGGGTAGCGCCCCCGAAGCTATAAACAGATGTAAATTTTCCTTGTAAAAGTATAGTAATTTCTAGTCAATCTGGGCCGTTCATTAGGTGGATGATCTGATGGTAGAAGTTATGTTTAGTTTAGGGTTTTTTGCCCTAGAAGGCAACCCCTCGCTTGTATGAGGAAATTTATATTGCGGCTGTGTATTGTATGTGTATTCTCAGAGCGAGAAATAGATAGGGAGACTGTGAGAGAGAACAAAGGATATTACAACAGATCTGCTGTAGGTTGTGTCTCTTCATTTTGCTAGATAATAGAAAGGAAGGGCTGGATATTCGGGGTGGACGTAGCCCAAACTGGGTGAACCACGTACGTTGGAACAAGGTCTCCTACAAAGCTGCGAATCTGGTCCATTTTTTATATTTTTGATTATATTTAGTCTAACACAGGGGTTTTGGGGTGGGTCAAAGCCCCTAATGCATTGTAAGTGGGTCAAGGGTAAACCAAGAGTCCGCAAACCCATTGGATGCGTAGGCTAAAGTAGTATAAGTAGTTGAACCTTTTTAAATTGTAAGGGAGGAATGAATTGGAATTGATGTTACGTGCGAACTGTTAAGGTTTGTAGGGTTGGTTGGGTAAGGAATCCTGCTGACTATGTGTGTGGAGATCCTCTGTCCTGCTGTGTGCGGACCCTGCTGCTGTGTGTGCAGGTTGGGTTTTGGGTATTGTAAGTAAATATGAAGGATTAATGAATCTATTAGACTTATTGCTGATGTGAATCTGTGGTATCTAATTAAGTATGTATGCTTCTATGTTATTGATTTAAGCTGTGAAAGTACTTGTGTTACCTGTTTATGCTGCGATCTGGATCTATTTTGTTATGCTTTATATGATAACTGCGGTAATGTTCTATAAGTCTATGACCTGTTAGTTACTGTGATTATAATTTGTATTGCACACATGGACGCGAAGGATATCAGTAGATTTGGGCTCTGTGATATAAGATTTGGTAATCATAGGGTTGAACGTAGCTCTGCTTGACTTATCTACCCTCTCCAGGGTGTGGAAACCTGGTTCCAACGCCCTCCCATACTGCTTCAGGTGAGACTTTGGCTTGCGCAAGCAGGTCACTGCCGAAAGGGCCAGTAGTATAGGGGTTTGTTTGCGAACCTTAACCTCCAAACCTGGGTTAGGACCCCTCGAGCCAACAACGTATATCTGTGTCTCTTTGGTTTTATGTGTTTTGTGTGCTTGTATTTTCTGCATATTTTATGTGTTGCATTGCTCTATAATATATAATTTTCTAACAACTGGTATCAGAGCCAAAGGTCTATTTGGCTGATAATCTTGCAAAAAAGAACGGTTCCTGGTTCGAGTGGGAGCAATGGCGGAAGATGGTAAGTTTAGGGTCGACAAATTTAATGGCCAAAACTTTCCGCTGTGGAAGATGCAGATGGAAGATTATCTGTATCAGAATGATATGTACCTACCATTGAGCGGAAAAACAAAGAAGCCGACAGCTATGACAGACATAGAATGGGAGATTCTCGATATAAAGGCACTCGGAACAGTACGGTTGTGCCTCGCGGCATCAGTAGCCTTCAATATTTCGAAGGAAACAACAATAGAGGGTTTGATTAAGGCATTGGCAAAACTATATGAAAAACCCTCTGCCTCAAACACGATATTTATTATGAAACGTTTATTTAATATGAAGATGTTGGAAGGTGGATCTGTAGCAGATCATTTAAAAACATTGTTACCGATAAAATAGGTAACCACACTATTACCTTTTTTTTTTGGGTAGCATAAAAAGCACCCGATTTTGAAAAGTGGTGATGCAGAATCACCTTTTATTTTTTTTGAGCACATTTTTGACACTCTAATATTTTTATTAATGAAGTATGAATATTTGTTTTAAAATGTTAGTGATTTTCATGCTAATTTTGAAACGTCTTGATGCAACATCAACTTTTTTTTTTTAATAGAGCAGTGATTTTCATGCTAATTTTGAAACTTATTGATGCAGCATCAACCTTTTTTTTTTAGAGTGGTGATTTTCATGTTGGTAATAAAACACAAAACTTAGATATATATATATATATATATATATATATAAAAAATAAAATGTAAAAAAAAACAAAATTAACTCGTAAAAATAAAAAATTAAAAAAAAAATAAAAATAAAAAAAATAAAAAAAAAAAAATCGAAAATTATATAAAAAAATGACAAAATTTTAAAAAAAAAAAAAAAAAAAAAAAACAACAACAACAACAACATTTTTTTTCTAAGTTATTAAAAAAACCATATAATTAAAAAAAAAAAAAAAAAAAATTAAAAAAAATTTAAATTACAAAATTAAAATTTAGATAAAATAAATAAAATAAAAAAATAAAATATTAAATTTAAAAATTTAAATTAAAAAAAATAATAATAAGAAGAAAAAAAAATGCAAATTTTAAAATTAACAAAAAAAAACAAATTGAAAAAAAAAAAAAACGAAAAAGAAAATTAAAATAAAAGAATTAAAATAAAAAAAACTATCATTAAAAAACAAAAAAATTGAAAAAAACCACATGCAAATAATTAAAAAACAAATATCCATAAATTTACTGATTTTTTTTAAAATGAAACAATTTATAAATTTTAAAAATGAAAAACTAAATAAACTAAAAGATTAAAAAAAAAAATTTAAATTAAAATTTAATAAATTTAATAAATAAATTTTAAATTTTAAAAAATAATTAAAAAAAAAATTGAATTAAAAAAAAAAATTTTAATTTTTTTGAATTAAAAATAAAAAAAAATAAAAAAGAATTTTTTGATCGTGGTGGCGCTGCCAATTGGCCTCCCGCAGCGGAAGGCCGATCCCGGGAATCACCCTCCCACGGTGGGAGGCCGATTCTAGGAATCGCCCTTTCGCGACGGGAGGGCGATTCCCAGAATCGTCCTCCTGCGGCGGGAGGGCGATTCTCGGAATTGGCATCATGGCGATTCTCGGAATCGGCCTCCCGCCCAGTGGCCGGCCTCCGCTGCTACCTGGGCGGGAGGCCGATTGGCGGCGCCGCCACGATCAAAAAATTCTTTTTATTTTTTTAATTTTTAATATATATTTTTTAATTTTTTTTTTTTAAATTTGATTTTTTTTTTTAAATTTGATTTTTTTTTTTTTTTTTTTAAATTCAAAAAATTTATTTATTTATTTTTTAAAATTTTTTTTTAATATTTGAAATTTAATTGTTTTAATTTGTTTTGTTTTTTTTTTTTTTTTAAATTTTTTTTTTTGTTTTAAATTTTATTTTTTCTAAATTTTGTTAATAATAATAATAATAATTATTATTATTATTTTTTATATTTAAATTATTAATTTTTTTTTTTTAGTTTTTTTATTTAATTTTTTAAAATTTAGTGAAATTTGTTTTTTTTTTTTAATTTATTTGATTTTTATTTTAATTTATTTTTTATTTTTTTTTAAATTTTTATTATTATTTTTTTAATTACATAAAATTTTTATATTTTTATATTTCAATTAAAATTTTGTATTTAAAATTTGATTTTTTTTTAATTAAACTTAATATTTTCAAATTAATTGGTTTTTTATTTAATATATTTTTTTCAATTTTAATTGATTTTTAAAATTATTTAACTTTTTATTTTAACAATGTTTGTTTTTGTTTTTGTTTTTTTGTTTTTAATTTCAAAATTTATTTGTTTATTCATTTATTTATTAAAATTTAATTTTTTTGTTGTTTATTTTATATTTTTAATATATATATATATATATATATATATATATATATATATATATATATATATATATATATATATATATATATATATATATATTATTTTTTATAATTTAAATTTAATTTATTTTTTAAAATCTATTTGTTTTTTTAATATATATTTTTTTGGATTTAATATTTTTATTGTATTTTATTTTTCATTTTTTTATTTTTAATTAATTTTTCATTTTTTTAACTTTTAATTTCAATAATGTTTTTTTTTTTTTTTTTAATTATTTTATTAAAATTTTATATTTATCTTTAAATTTAATTTTTTTATTTTAAAATTTAATTTTTTATTTTTATTTTTAAATTTAATAAACATTTTCTTTTTCTTTTTAAAATTATATATATATATATATATATATATATATATATATATTTTAAATTTAATATTTTTATTTTGTTTTTATTTTTATTTTTTTATTTCTATATATTTTGAAATTTTAATCTTTAATTTTTCTTTTTATTTTTCTTTTTATTTATTTATTTATTTATTTTTTTCCTTAAAATTTAGGTTTTTTTTAATGTTTGAATTAAAATTTTTATTTTGTTTTTATTTTTATTTTTCATTCCTATATATTTTTAAATTTTAAGCTTTAAAATGTTTTTTTTTTTTTAAATTAATTTTTTTCTTAAATTTTAGGTTTTTTTTTAATGTTTGAATTTTAAAAATTAAAAAATGTTATTTCTATTTTTAAAAATGTCGAAAATATAACACAATTTTTTTTTTTTTTTGTTATTCTAGCATCAACTGGTTTTGTTTTGAGGGTGTTTTTTCAATATTTTTTTCAAGAAACAATTTTGTTTTTAGCATAATTTTATAAAATGTTGAAATTTGACCTTAAAAAAAAACCAAGTGCGTTCTGAAATACACTTTTTTTTTGTTTTTGAGGTGTTTTTTCATGTTTTTTGAGTCTTTTTGGGCTAGAGTTCCCGTTTTGAGGTCAGGTTACCTATTTCATTGGTAACAATGTTTAAATGATTTTAATACAGTTACCAGTCAGTTAAGTTCTGTAGGGGTAAACTTTGATGATGAAGTTAGGGGCCTTTTATTTCTGTGCTCATTGCCAGAAATCTAGAATGGTTTAGTCATGGCCATTAATAACTCTGTCTCGGGATCTAGTACTTTAAAGTTTGATGATGTTGTCGGTGCTATCCTTAGCAAGGAAATGTGACGGAAAAGCTTCGGTGAAACATCGGGTAATGCTTTGAGTGCAGAGTCTAGAGGAAGAAAAATGGAAAGAGGAAAGAGCTCGAGATATCGCAGTAAATCAAGGAAAGGCAGATCCAAGTCCAAATCGGGGATAGTGTGCTGGAGATGCGGAAAGAAAGGACACCTGAAGAAAGACTGTAGATCTCAGAAGGGAAAAGAAGGAGACGCACAACAAGAAAATAATCATGAAGCAAATGTGACAGGTGACGTGTTACAAGATGCTTTGATTCTTTCTTTCGAAAATGTTATTGATTCCTGGGTGGTAGATTTAGGGGCCTCATTCCATGCCAAACCTGATAAGTAATATTTTCATGACTATGTTCAAGGAGATTTTGGACAAGTTCCTTTGGTTGATGATAAACCCTGTAAAATTGTTGGAATGGGTAAAGTTCTTGTCAAACAGTAGAATGGAAACCAATGGCTATTAAAGGAGGTAAGACATGTTCCATATTTGAAGAAAAAACCGATTTCAACAGGGCATTTAGGCGGTGAAGGTTGTGTGACAACTTTCATAGATAAAACTTGGAAGGTCACCAAAGGAGCCCTGGTAATAGAAAAAGGAGAAAAGGTTGGTACATTGTATTTATGCAATGATATTTCTAACTATATTAATGATTTAACTTCTAAAGGAGCAGATGCAGCATTATGGCATCATAGGCTCAGACGCATGAGTGAGAAGGGGATGAAGATTCTTCACTCAAGAAACTTGTTGCCGAGTTTGAAGAATGTTGATTTGGATTTCTATGAGAATTGCATTTATGGAAAACAGAAGAGAGTCAGATTTCTCCGAGTTGGGAAAGGAAAGAAGAGCGAAAAATTAGAACTTGTTCATATAGATGTATGGGGACTTGCTCAGGTATCATCTCTCGGTGGCTATTGTTATTATGTTACTTTTATTGATGATGCAACTAGAAAAACTTGGATTTATTATATTCAGAATAAATCTAATGTATTTGATACTTTTAAGAAATGGAAAGCTTTGGTTGAGATTGAGACAGGAAATAAGTTGAAGTGTCTCAGACCAAACAATGGAGGTGAATATTGCAACAAAGAGCTTGATAGGTACTGTTCAAAGCATGGAATTCGCAGAGATAAGACAGTTCCAAGAACACCACAAGAAAATGGTGTGTCAGAAAGGATGAACAGAACAATCATGGAGCGTGCAAGGTGCATGAGATTGCATGCAGGATTGCCTTACAATTTTGGGCAGATGCTGTAGATACCATTGTTTATCTAATAAACAGAGGGCCTTCAAGTTCCTTGGATGGTGGTATTCCAGAGGAAGCATGGACAGGTAAAAAGGTAAACTACTCTTTTTTAAAGCCTTTTGGCTGTGAGGCCTTTGTCCATATTAATAAAGAAAACAGAACAAAGCTTGAGGAAAAATCAAAGAAATTTACCTTTATTGGATATGGTGTTAATGATTTTGGTTATCGCTTATATGATTATGAAAATCACAAAATCATTAGGAGTAGAGATGTAATATTCAATGAAAAGGTCTTGTATACAAATCAATTGTAGGAAAAGAAACATGAAAAAGAAAACAAAGAATACACAGTTCTTGATGAGATCATAGAAAAAGTAAAGGTGCCTGAAAATAATAATAATCAATAGAAATAGCAACAACAACCACCACAACAGCAACATGCACCTCAAACACTTGAAAGTGGTGTTAGAAGATCTACTAGGATAAGTAGACCCCCTGAACGATACTCTCCTTCATTATATTATTTATTGTTGATTGATTCTGGTGAACTTGAATGTTATGAAGAAACAATGTAGGTTGAAACCAGGAAGAAGTGGGAGCTAGCCATGGAAGAAGAGATGGAATCCTTAATGCATAACTAGACTTGGGACTTAGTCAAGTTTCTTGCAGGTAAAGCTACATTGCAGAATAAATGGTTTACAGGCTGAAGGAAGAAGATGGAGGAAAACATAGGTACAAATCTAGACTTGTGGTGAAGGGGTTTGCACAGAAGAAAGGTATTGATTTTGATGAAATATTTTCTCCTGTTGTTAAGATGACTTCAATCAGAACTATTTTAAGTCTTGTAGCAGCAGAATATTTGCATCTTGAACAGTTAAATGTAAAGACAACATTTCTCCATGGAGATTTGGAGGAAGAGATCTATATGTAGCAACCAGAATGATATGAGGTCAAAGGGAAGGAAACATTAGTGTGAAGGCTAAAGAAGAGCTAGTATGGCTTAAAACAGGCTCCAAGGAAGTGGTATCTAAAACTTGACAAGTTTATGTCTGAACAAGGTTATACTAGATGTCACTATGAACATTGTGTTTATATGAAAAAAGAGAAATGATGGAAGCTATATTATATTGTTATTGTATGTATATGACATGATTGTTGCAGGGTCTAACATGCAGGAAATAAATGTGCTCAAAAGAAAATTGACAAATTCATTTGCAATGAAGGATTTGGGAACTGCAAAACAAATCCTTGGTATGAGAATAACTAGAGACAGGAAAAATCATCAATTAACACTGCCTCAGAATGAGTACATAAAAAAGATGTTGAAAATATTTAATATGCAGAATGAAAAACCAGTTAGTACACCTTTTGCTAGCCATTTCAAACTTAGTAAGGAGATGTGCCCCAAGACCCAAAAAGAAATGGATTATATGTATAAAGTTACATATGCATCAGTAGTTGGAAGCTTAATGTATGCAATGGTCTGCACAAGGCTTGATATTGCACATGCAGTGGGAGTTGTAAGCAGGTACATGAAAAATCTAGGAAAAGAACATTGGATGGTAGTGAAATGGATTCTCAGATATTTGAGAGGTACCACAAACCAAGCATTATGCTTTGGTGGTTTAAACATTTCTCTACAGGGATATGCTGATGCAGATATGGTAGGTGACAGAGATAATAGGAGGAGCACTATAGGGTATGTATTTACTGTAGGTGGAACCACTGTTAGTTGGGTTTCAAAAATCCAAAGTGTTGTTGCACTTTCAACAACAGAAGCAGAGTATGTTGCTGCTACAAAGGCTAGTAAGGAAATGATTTGGTTACAAAGGTTTATGGATGAATTGGGTAAGAAGTATGATATGGGCACGTTATACAGTGATAGCCAAAGTGCCATTCATCTTGAAAAGAACTCAACATTTCATTCCAGGACTAAACACATACAACTCAAGTACCATTTCATACGGTTAGTATTGGAAGATGGACAGTTGAATCTGGAAAAGATACACACTAGCCAGAATCCTGAAGATATGCTAACAAAAGTTGTAACCAGGGAGAAACTGAGATTATGCTCAGTTTCAATTAGTCTTTAAGGATGATGATGAGGATGAGAAACAACTAGGTCCAAAGAGGGGTCATTGTCCAACAAATGAAGCAACGGTGGAGTTGCTACAATCAGTCTCCAAGTGGGAGATAATTGGGTGTGGAGCCTGATTATCTTGTTTATTTTTTATCACAATGTTGGACCCATGTATCTTAATGGGGCGGCAACATCACCTGAAATTAAATGCTGCCTGGGGGGTCCAAGGGGGGCAGCTGTGAATTTATGGAGCCCCCCCTGGCGGGGGGTTTCGGGGGCAGCGCCCCCAAAGCTAAAAACAGATGTAAAATTGCCTTGTAAGAGTATAGTAATTTCTAGTCAATCTGGGCCGTTCATTAGGCGGATGATCTGACAGTAGAAGTTATGTTTATTTTAGGGTTTTTTTCCCTAGAAGGTAACCCCTCGCTTGTATGAGGGCATTTGTATTGCGGCTGTATATTGTATGTGTATTCTCAGAGCGAGAAAAAAATGGGGAGACTGTGAGAGAGAACATAGGATATTACAATGGATCTGCTATAGGTTGTGTCTCTTCATTTTGTTGGATAATAGGAAGGAAGGATTGGCTGTTTGGGGTGGACATAGCCTAGACCGGGTGAACCACGTATATCTGTGTCTCTCTAGTTTTATGTGTTTTGTGTGCTTGTATTTTCTTCATATTTTATGTGTTTCATTACTCTATAATATATAATTTTCTAATACTATTATTTGCCTAATATTTTCATCAACTACCGGATTTTGATGTTTCTACAACCAGAATCTGATTATGTAGCTGAGTCCATTGTTGAACAGGATCCAAGGTGCCAGCTAGAGAAAAATATATATGGGAAGATAGTGACTAGTCTACTCAACATTTTCCTCATATCTTCATGAATTGAATTTATGAAATAAGGTTCTAGTCGAATTGTCAAAGGTGAAGGTCAACGAGTTAGCTACAATAAGTGAGTGAGAAAAGAAACAAACGCCTCACGATTTGATTTTTCGAATAGAAAATTGTGAGAAATTTCTAATAGGATATATTCTAATATTAAATTATTATTCTGTTAGCTAAGGAAACATTGAACATTTATGGAAAAGGTTGTATAAAAACCGTATAGCAGATATGTTATACATCATTGTTATTATCTTATGTTATGCAGCAATGAGCTCTTAAAATTTGTTTTAATATAAAAATAAGTTTTCTTATCTCGATGTGTGGCTGATATTTCAACTTAGTTTTGTTTCCATCTGCTTGTCGAGGGCCCCCTTGAGAAGTAAGGGTTTTTCATTTATGTTATTTCAATTTCTAAATTTCATGATCAATTAGATGGATGCATCCCTTAATGTATCTTTATGTTGATTCTGAATTGAGAACCAAATTAGATGTGTAGTGTTCATGTGAAGCATATGATTGAGTTCATAGGTAGCAATAATAAGAGAGTAATATTCATAATAATGTTTTAGTAGGAACATAGGATTTATTGACAGATTGTGTAAGTAATTTACAATTCAAGCAAAATGTTCATTTTCAAGAAATTTACAATTGGATCTATGTGCATAGGATTTTGATTTAATTCTGAATTTTGTATGCAAGCGAGTTCATTTCTCAAAGTTTTCTTATATATCACATTTGAGTTTATGATCTAGTATAAATGTTTTAATAGTCCATATTTCATTTCAAGTGTGAGATTGATTCTTAAAATGAGGATTTTCATTATTTTGTGAGTTTATTAATTATATTAAAAAATATATAGAAGATGTGTTTAGATTTTAAGAAGTTAGTTTGATATAAATAACTCAATCATGTGCATTATCATTTTAAATAAAAAATTAAGGATTTCTAGCACAAATAGTGTACTTACACTTCGTTAGTTTACTATACCTAGTCGATGATTTATGTAATAAAATTAAGACAATTAAATTGACAAACACATACCTCTTTCAATTTTCAAGAACAATCGCTTGTTGCATAGGCTTATTAGGAAATTCAACATCTCCTTGAGTCAGACCTTGATCATCATTGTCCCTTGAGATATCCTCAAAGATAGGTATCTCTTCTTCATCATAATTGACTGTAACATCCTTAGATTTCTTGCAAGATATACTTTCATTAAAGATGTCATCCATGCTTACCTTGATCTGATGATCCTCCTTAATATAGATTATGTAATCTTTTGATGAAGCACTATACCGAACAAAGATCTCCTTCATACTAGTAGGATCCAAATTATTCCTTTTGTCCTTTGGTATATGTCTGTAAACACGACACCCAAATATTCAAAGATGATCCACATTCAAATTATTTCCTGTAAATTCTTCTTCAAGAGTCATGTTGTTAAGAATATCGTGAGGACTTTGGTTTTGTAAGTAAAAAATTGTCACACATGCTTCTCCCCATTGGAATTGAGGGAGATCTTGATCATGTAACATGGCCCTGACACATTCTTCAGTTTTTCTATTCTTCCTTTCGACCACACCATTCTGTTCAATATTATAAGGAATAATGATATCCATCTTAATCCCTGCTTCCTTAAAATGTTATTAGTTCTTTGGAGGCATATTATCCACCATTATCATATCTCAAAATATTGATCTTCCTTTCAGTCAGATTATCCACTTCATTCTTAATTCTTAAAACTTCTCGAATACCTCATCTTTGTTCTTGAGAAGGTATGACCAAGTCTTCCTTGATAAATCATCAATGAAGGTCACATAATATTTATGCCCACCAAGAGACTTCATTTCCATAGGACCACACACATTAGAGTGTATGATATCCAAAAATTCCTTAAATCTGGCATCATTTTTGCAAATGGCTTCTTTATGTTCTTTCCTAGAGCACAACCCTTACAGGTTTCTTCATGATCTTCCTTCAATTCAGGGATGCCATTGAACATTTTATTTATATATGGAAAATTATTATGATGAAGGTGTCCATACCTTCTATGCCACAGTTCAGAATGGTTCAAAGCCAAGTGAACTAGGGATTCAGATAGAGGTTTAAAGAGTCTATATAATGTCCCCTCAAAAATTCCAATCACCCTAGCATTATCAATACTAGAGCCCTAACCCCAAACCAAAACCTTGCCATCAATGAAAGCAATTATATCACTCTTATCCTCTAGACAAGAAATAAAAGTAATTTTTTCTTCAAACTTGGAACATATAGAATGTTTTGAGGTGAATACTTCCATCAGATTCGAGCTCCAATGAAGTAGATACAATCTCTTTCATTGGATATCTATTCTTGTATCAAATTTCAATTGAATGAGAGGAGTTTCCTTTTGAAAAAGTACGGATTTGGTTGCATTCTCCTTTTTTTCTTTTTCTTTCCGGAAGCACCACTGTCGATAACCCATACAACATCATCCCTGAAAGTTCTATACAAAGTGGGAAATAGACTCCCATCCATTGATTCTATCTTGGAAATAATCTTCAAGATGTATCCTTTGATGGATGTAGCAATATTTATAAGAAGCTTGAAACCCTTCTTCATAACCCTTGCCATAGTTCCAACTAGAATGTAATGTTCAATCTCCTTCTTGCACCTTAGCTCTGATACCATGTTGGAAAATCAAGGGTTTTACAGATTATTGTTGATTTTCCTCCTTGATAGCTACTTGTGATGTTAGTTGGCCTTTTATTACTTATTATTCTTTTTTCATCAAGAAATTACTAAAACAATGAAGATCACAAAAAACCAAAGTACACAAGATATAGGCTCCAAGCCAGGGAAAACCCCTCCAAGGGAAAACCTAGAAAGAATGCTTCTCTTCTTATAGAATATTATTACAATGAGACTTCCAAGATCCAAAGACCAAAGCCCAAAATCCTCCCAAGCACCAAGTCATCCCCTCAATAATATCTCTCCAAGGCAGTGTCAAAACTTCGACCTTCTACATATTCTCTCTAGAATTTTGTCCCTACAACTGCTCCTCACAGTTTTGACCTCCTGCAAATGCAACTACACATAAACCATAACTTTCCAAGGTGTGTATAAATGGAGAGAGAGAGTATCCCAAGAAAATTCACTTTTTTCTTCTTTCATTTGTCCTTCCAACTCTTTTTCTCCTTCACTATTGCAGATCTAACTTTGTGATGATTTAGTGAGACAAATGAGGTCAAGTTCCTTGCTTTTAGAACCTCCTTCAGGGGTTTAATATCCCTCTTTTTAGGCCCACTTTTCCTTGACTGGGGTAGACTTGGTCTTGGAGGAGTACATGGCTTTTTATTGATAACAAAATGTTTTCTTTGTTACAATGAGTCTAAATGGGAATATAACCCATGTCATAATTTCTTCTTTGTCCTAGAAATACCTATAAGCACGAAGAACATGTTTGATCAATTGCTGAAATCCACCATGGATACTTTTTTGTTGTTGAGCAAGTTGCTAGTGTTTGTTTCTATGAGAAGCATGGAATGGCTGAAAAATTTTCTTGGAGAGGAAGCTTTGATTGTATAGCATCATGAATCTTCCTTGGGTTGCAGTTGAGAGACAAGTGGATTGGTCAAGAATATTGTCAGTCCCTTAGGTCCGTTGACTGAGAGACTAGTGAGTCTAGTTGAGGAACTTGGTTCCAAGGCATACAGTGATCCATTGGGTCATGATCATTAAAGAAATTTTGAGGTCTAAAATGGGCCTCCTAAGGAATATTATAAAATAATAGTGAAAAAAATAAAATAAAATTATATCACATCAAATTTTAGAGGGAAAAGAGAAAAAAATATTATTTTCAACTTATCTCCCTACGATTTTACTCAAATTTTGAGTGGGAGCACTCATTGGATGAAAAATTTAATTCCTCATCCAAGGAGTACCAATGTTTCATACTTCCGATGGACCTTGGTACATGCAAAATGAGAATACATGAAAAAGTGTGATTGAAATAACGTTTTTCATGTATATCTCATTTTTCGTGTAGCAAGGTCCATTAAAAGTATGCAACATGGGTATTCCTTGGATGAGGAATTCAATTTTTCATCCAACGAGTGCTTCCACTCAAAATTTGAGTAAAGATGTAGGTTGATAAGTTGAAAATACAAGCTGAAAAAGTAATTAATTATTTATTTATTTTTAATATTTTTACTTTTTTACTCCAAAAATGGTGAATCATCCCCCATGGTTGACATCATTATCTTGAATCCTATTGGTTCTTATAACTTTGATTTCGGTTGTAAATTTTTGTTTTGAGGCCTATTTTTGACCTCAAAATTTCTGTAATGGACTAAGAGACCATTTTGGTCGGGGACACTGTTTTGTGATCTCTCCCTTAAGCAATTACTAAGAGACCTATGGATTGGTCGAGGAGATTGATCTTGAGTTCCCTTGGGTTGTTGAGAGAGACCAATGACTTTGGTTCAGAATGTTGAATTATCTCCCTTTTGGTTAGGAAGGATGAATTATCTCCCTTAGGTTGTGGACCGAGAGACTATAGAGTCAGGGATTGAGATAGGGATTTATCCTTTGGGTCGTGGACTGAGAGACCTTGTTATGGTTATGGAGATAGACCATGTGTATATTATTTCAGAATATATCCTCATTGATTGATCCCATTTTTCATTTGGAATTTGACCTAGATGCCATTAGGTTTTGGCTTATAGAATGTGTCGGATGCTATGTATCTTTCCTTATGATTAGATTTGCGATATCTCCCTTGGGTAGTTTCTGAGATACCTATGGATTGGTCAGGGAGATTTAATTTAAGGAGAGAGAGACTTATGCATATGATCTCTCCCTTGGGCTATTGCTGAGAGACCTATGGGTTGGTATGTGAGATTGATCTTTGATATAGAAAGAAAAGTACCTCCCTGGATAAGAGGGAGTGTTGGAAATCTACTAGCCATGGTTGGTATTTTCATTTATAAATAAAAAGGAAAAAAAAATAATTTTGAAATTATGCCTCCTTGATCAAGTCGGCCCCAAGTCGGTTGGGTCCCTTTGAGGCACCTTTTCACCCCGCTTTGAAAAACTATAAATCTGAGAGAATTTCCCTCCCATTTGGTGCATTGATCATATAATGTTTTATATCTGTCCTAGTGAAGGAAGGATATGGAGGAGGATGAACTTTAGAAGGGAGGCTTGGTGCTTGTGGATGTTCTTAATTCATGGTTAGATGTTATCTTGATGTCTTCATTTATGGATGTATTAATGAATTTTGAACTCTCTCTCTCATAAGGAAAGTTTTCTGGTTTTTTCCCTTGTGGGTTTTGCCTTGGCCTTGGCCTAATTTTCTGTGTCTCTTGTCTCATTATATCATGGTTATTTTTAATGTTCTTTCATGTTTAATGGTTGAAATATTCTTATGTATAACTACTTAATCATATTTAATGTTATATGGAACTAATGAATCATTGGAAGTGGTTATCATTGAAGAATATTGTTTCTAGTTTTTTGTGAACCCTAGAAACATCAACAAAGATGTGGCGACATAATTTGAGTAACTACACCATATTGGAGCTCATATTGTGTATAATATAACCTTGGAGCATAACAAATGTACCTTTGAAGTGGAGTGCTTCACTTGTGTACGCCTACATGAGATTATTGTATGTTTTCTTGTAAGGACTTGGACCCACATTCTATTTTTGGCTTCCCTTACATCTCAGATATCTATAGGAAGGAGAGTCCTCATTCATAACTTGTGTTGTTCATTCTTATTCAATTTTGTGTAGATATGTGACTTAGAAGATGAATGCACTATCCTTTTTTCTCTCTTGGTTTTCATTTATACTTGATCTGTTTCTCTCACTCTCTTGGATTTTCTAAGGTTTTGCGATATTCTTCTAGCATTTTGAACTCTAGGGTTAGGGTTTATCCATTCTATGTTTCAGGTTAAGGTTTTGTGATAAAATCCTACGTATATTTGGTGGAGAAGAAGAATAGAAAAATAATGTCTTGTCTTGGAGGACTTGGAGTGATAATTGCATGTTGGAGCTCCTTAGTTGACTTATATTTTTTATAGGTTTTACCTAGCTAGCCTTTTGGAAAGCTAGTGGTTTGTACTAGAATTGAAACAAGGCTTTGGTATGTACATAAAACTCAATTTGAGCATAATAATGAAGTTTCTAGTTGTTGAAAACTTGTGCGATTTCTAGTTTTGATTTTTGGTCATCTATGTTCTTTATATATCATTGTTTATAGCTAAATATGTCTTGTTGATTTGATCTAAGTAAAAAGGAAATTTGGTTGAGTGATTTGACATCCTCTTTGAAGAATTTAAGCTTTCTAATATTTATTGTTTTGTTGTTTTTAATAGAAGTGAATTTTTAAATATGGTTCATGTTTGATTAATTTCCCTTGAGGGATGAAACTTATCTAGATAGTTTGGTATATTTTCTCCTTTCATTGATTAGAAAATTTCTTTGTTAGAGAGTAAAATATTGGATCTTTTCCACTATCATTTTATACTTTGTTTCATAACATAGCCTTTATAGAGTCAAGATTTGAGAAAACTATAGTCAAAGCATTTGAATTTTTGAATTGCATTAAAGTGTGAATCATGAGATATTTCAATAAGATTTAACCTAGGACCACCACTTTGTGATTTCCATATGGAAATCATTAAATACGACTCCCTTACCTTCACTAGAGTAATTGAGAGAAGATTATTTCCCTAGAAATTGTGTTTCTACGAAGGGAAAATCATTTCTTTGTGTTTTGTTGGTTAGAAGAGAATAATTGTGGCTAGTTTTGGGTTGATTGTGAGGCATGGAGGAGATTTATACGAAGAATTAAGGTAAATGAATACTTTTATTATATATTGAGCATTGTGAAATGGGTTGTATATTAGAATTGAGCCAACAACTATTTTGTAACATTTGTTTTTTGATACTTATCTTAGGATTGGCATTTATAGCAAATACCTAAGGTTAGGGAATGAATTGATTATTTGCAATGCGTTGGTGATCTGGGCTATCTGAGGAATGAGACTAAATATTGACAATAGAAAATGTCACGAGTGCATAAAAGAAATAGTGTAAAGAAAAAATAGATATGAAAAGATCTTAATGGTTTTTATTAAACAGTAAATATGTCATAAAAATACATCATGAGAAATTTCATGGCTTTTACAATGGTGAAGGTCCATATTTAGATTATTTGTAGTGCCTTTCCCTTGGAGTCATGTACATTTGTTATATTTCAAATCCAATGGGTTGAAAAAAACCATGGGTGAATACCATAAATCAATATGGTAAAATACTAACGAAGGTCCTATACAGTAAATGTTAATTGCGTGATTAAAGTTTTATTTTTTTCTTCCACCTTTCAATTACCATGGGTGGATACAATGGTTTACCAACATAGTGGGATTGTAAGAAACCAACAATAGAAACAATTATTTACCATGGTGATTCACCAACATCCACCTAGATCAATCCTCCCTCTTGGGAAGAAATGATCTCTATTGCATCAAGTTCCCTCATTAGATCGGGAAACTTTTGTTGAATTTGGCTCATAGCGAGTGGCTTTACTTGGTGAAGAAGTTTCCCTTCTTTGACAACCTGATAGAGTTGTATGTTTTGTTAAATGTAGTCAATATTAAGTTATTTTGGGGCCAATTGCTTAGTTTCCTTTGAGGTGTCCAACAGAGGTGGAAAATCTGGTTGAAGCAACACCACATTAAAATTTAGGTGCAAGCCAAGGAGGGAGGAATAATCAATTTAAAAGTGTTTTCACCCATGGAATTTGTGATTGTGTAAGGCTTGTTACCAACCATTTTGTGGGTGATATATCTAGGAGAAAATTTTCTCCAAGATGGTCCTCAATCGACAGCCAACAACCCCTTTGTTACCTGGATAAATCCCTCTTGTGGACAAGAGAGATCTCCCTAGTATCCCAACATATAACTAGAAACAAACAAACATGTGAATATCTCTTTCCCTAAGCTATTGGAATTTAGATTATCAAAACTAGAAAAGTGAGGATAATGCTCTTACCTTTCAACAAGATGTTTGATGAAGACCTTGCATTTTTCTCGAAGAATTCCTTCAATGTTGAGAAGAACCTACAATAAAAAACATGCAAAGAATCAAAAGCACAGGCGGTATGTAATAATCCAAATACTAGCTTAAATTAATGATAAAGGAAAATAATAATTGTCATTGTTTTAGTGAATCTGAAAACAACAAAATGAGAAAAAATATCCAAATGTATTATCAAGTATATAAAGAGAAATATTACAACCGAGCCTTGATGTCGTACAGATTCCTCCCCTATACCTTTCCAATCTTCCTCCTTGGTTTAACAAGCTTTCCACTCTAGAATGACCAACATAAGATTATCATAAGTGAACCCCATAACCTTGAAGTTTCAACTCAATTTATTGGAGAAATTGAGGAGGTTTCATATCCACCAATAGAGGGGTGTGATCCTCAAATGAAGGGATTATGGTTCCTTGATCCAAGGGGATAAGTTCTATGATTGGATGGATTTAGCTCGAACTGGCGCGACTTAGAGACTTTTAGTTGGAAGAATATGCACCCAACTATGCTTCTAGAAGTTACTTTTCACTTTTACTGTTAGGTCCCTATATTACTAGTTTAGTCCCTTATTGTTATTAGTGTAGCCCCCTTATTGTTATTGTTTTACCCTTGTAACCCCAATATTGTTATTATTGTGCCCTTACATTGTTATTGTTAGGTCGGCTAGGATTATATTGTGGGCCCATGGACTCCTATATATAGAAGGAGGTTTTGGTCATTTGTATCACCCAACAATTGTTCATTTATGTAATGTATTGGAGGTTTCCCCCTTGAAGTGGTTGATTTCTAAGGTGTTGATCTCTCTTTTCTTCAATTTTTGGAGCTAGTTTCATAATATTTGGTATCAAAGCTTTGGATTCTAGGGTTTCGCTGCTCCAAACAGGTCATCGTGGAATTTTTGCAATAAACTTTTTGAGACAAAGGTTCAAAAGCTAAAATTTGTACAACGTGAAGCTGAAATCTTGAAGAACCTCCTATAAAAATTTGTGATCTTGGTTTGTAATATTTTCGGAGATATGATCTGGGGAAGTTAGGGTTTGTTCAGGCTCCTAGATTTCAACTAAAACAGGTCATTGTGGACTTTTCTCTATAAATTTTTGTATACAGGGTTTCAGAAGCTGAAATTTTTACAGTATGAAGTTGAAATCCTGAGGAACCTCTTGTAAAAATTTTGGATCTTGATTCACAATATTTTTGGAGATATGATCTATGGAATTTAGGATTTTTTCAAGCTCCCTAATTTCATCTCAAAGGGGTGACCATGGGAAAACGCCATAACTATCTCTCTGAGCATCAGATTGGGATTCTGTAAAATGTAGCCACAAGAAAACAGGCTGCAGTTTTTGGTATATCAATTTCATATCCGAAGGAGGAAACAGTGACACGTGGCAAGTTATACAAGTTTTCTCTACTGAACCAGTCCATAATTAGGTCATCGTGGGATATTAGGCATAACTTTACCTTTAAGAATCCAAATCAAGTCATACCTGTGGCATTCGAAAGAAGATTAAGAGGGATAATTTAGGGCCGAATTTTAGATATTGAAGATCCCAAATCACAGAGATAGTTCAGTTTCAATATTGAGCTCCTCAAAAGCAAGAAAAAGGTGTGTAATGTTTTCGAATTACATAAGTCTTGTTTGAAAAAAATTAGTTTGAATTTATTCCAAGGGCATATTGAAGAATAGATATCAGTATTGGGTTCTAAAATCCCCCCTAAAATGAATTCAACACCCATTAAGCCTTCAGAAGGCTCTACTATGACTCATGAAGACGAAGAAACACAACATGAAATATCAAATTTACAAGAGAAAGTGCACCAAATTTCACTATCGCAAAGAGCAACAAAAAATGAAATGGAAGTTTTGAAGAAAGGGGTGGAAACTAAGATGGATGGTTTGAAGAAAGGCGTGGAAGCTAAGATGAATGGTTTGGAAGCTAATATGGATGGCATGGAAGTGGGCATGGAAGCTAAGATGAATGACATGGAAGCTGAGATTGATGAAAAAATAAAAGACAACATGGAAAACATGAAGAATGATCTAAAAGTAGACATCGAAGGTTTGGCAAAGTTGATACAAGAAATTTTTCATAATGGCGAAAATATAGTAGAGGAAACTCATGATGAGAACAAAATAAACGTTAATCGTGATTTCATAAACTCTAATGTTGGATGGAAGAACCATCATATTCCAAATATGGTTATGAGGAAGTTTGATGGTAAGGATGCCATAACATGGATACTACAGATGGATCAATATTTTGATCTCAATAATGTGCAAAACACACAAAAGGTATGCATTGCAACTTTATATTTAGAAAAAAATACATTTGTATGGTATCGATGGCTTTGCTCCTGTAAAAAAATTGTCACTTGGTCAATTTTTACGGAGAAAATGATAGCACATTATGAGGATACAAAAGGAAACACCTTCTTTAGCCAATTGATAAATATTAAACAAAAGGGTTCAGTGGTGGAGCATGTTGAGGACTTCCAAAAATTGAATATAAGGGTAACTGATATTCCAGAGAAACACAGGATTGATGTCTTCATAGGGACTTTGAAGGATAACATCCAACATGAAGTTCGAATTTGGGAACCTGATTCATTGGAAAAGGGATTCAGGTTGGCAAGAAAAATTGAATGTGAAATTATGGAAACAAGGACGCCTACCACTCACATATATAAAGATGGAAGTGTTGCTACTCCTAGACTTCCAAAACCTACAAGGTTGATAGCACAACAACTGGAAGAAAAAAGATAAAAATGGTTTGCTACAATTGTGAGAAAATACACTAAAGGTCATAAGTGTGCTAAGAAGAAATTGTTTTACATAGATTGTGAAGAGGAAGAAGAAAATGAACAAGAATATTCAAAAGAAGAGGATATACACCAGGAACCAACCCTAGAAGAGGAAGAAATGAGTTGAAAATATCGTGTAATGCATTGGAAGGAATTACCACTCCTCAAACTCTCAAGATAAAAGGACATATCAAGAAGAAAAAGGTAATAGTGTTGATTGATTCAGGTAGTACCCATAATTTTATTCACTGTAAGGTAGCCAAGGAATTGAATTGTTTCCTATACCCAGCGCCAGAATGTCAAGTGATGGTTGCAAATGGAGGAACTATAAATTGCTCTAGAAAATGCCATAATATCAAGCTAACCATGGGGGAATATGTATTGAATAGTCCAATGCTTTCCATTCCTATGGGAGGTGTCAATGTTGTACTAGGAGTACAATGGTTACAATCTTTGGGGATGGTAGCTTTTAATTTTCAAGAAATTTTCTTGAAATTTTTTTCAGAAGGAAAGGAAGTCAAATTATGGGGTATCATAGGGAAGACGGGAAATATAATAAGCATTAATGTCATGAAAAATCTTCTGAAGAAAGAAAAACGAGGTGTAATTGCACAAATTATGCTCACTATAAGTTCCAACATCAAGATCATCTATTTCTGTAGAACTCCAAAAAGTCTTGGACAATCATTCCAAGGTGTTTGAAACTCCCAAAGGACTCCCACCTATTCGTGATCATGATCATGCTATTCATTTGATTCCAGGAAGTTTTCCTCCAAACATCAAGCCTTATAGATATCCTTATTTCCAAAAGAGCGAAATTGAACGTATGATTACATAAATGTTAGAGGCTGGTATACTTCAACCTAGTCAAAGTTCTTTCTCTGCTCCAATAGTATTGGTACACAAGAAGGATGGATCATGGTGCATGTGTCCGGATTATAGGGAGATCAATAAGCTCACCATTAAAGATAAATTTCCCATTCTTGTTATTGATGAATTATCGGATGAATTACATGGAGAAATTTATTTTACCAACTTGGATCTTCGTTCAGGATATCATCAAATTAGAATGAAGACTGAAGATATTCCAAAAACAACATTTTGAACTCATGAGGGTAATTATGAATTTTTTGTCATGCCTTTTGGCCTTACCAATGCACCTTCTACATTTCAAGGGTTGATGAATTCCATTTTCAAATCCTTCCTTAGAAAATTTGTATAGTATTTTTTGATGATATACTAATCTACGGCAGGTCTTGGAAGGATCATGTTCAACATGTTGTCAGGGTGCTGAAACTATTGCAGGAGAAACAATTATATGCAAAAACATCCAAATGTTTCTTTGGAGTACAAGAGGTGGAATATCTGGGTCATATTGTATCTCACGGGGGTGTTAAGGTAGACCCTAACAAAATTAAAGCCATTAAGGAATGGAAAGTCCCCACAACCATAAAGAAGTTGCGAGGATTTCTCAGGTTAACAGGGTATTATCGCAAGTTTGTTAAGAATTATGGGAGAATAGCAACACCTATAACAACATTATTGAAGAAAGATGCATTTTCATGGACTCCTGAAGCAACTAAGGCCTTTGAACATCTTAAAGAGGCAATGTGCCTAGCACCGGTCTTAGCTACGCCGGACTTCACAAAAACCTTTATTGTGGAATGTGATGCCTCAGGAAATGGAATTGGTGCAGTTTTAATGCAGGAAGGAAGACCCATTGCTTTTGAAAGTCGTCCAATCAAAGGAAAGTATTTACATAAACCTATTTATGAGAAGGAAATGTTAGCAATACTACATGCACTAAAAAAATGGCGAACTTACCTAATGGGAAGACACTTCAAGGTAAAAACTGATTATGATAGTCTTAAACACTTTTTGGAACAAAGACTATCGTCAGGAGAGCAGCAAAAATGGGTCACAAAGATGTTGGGTTATGACTTTGAAATAATCTACAAAAAAGGAAAGCTTAATGTTGTTGCAGATGCACTCTCAAGAAAGAATGAAGAGGTTGAAGCATTGCTTTGTGCTATTTCTATTATCCAACCAGATTGGATAACCGAAGATAGAGAAGAATGGAAGAAGGACAAAGATGTATGGACACTCATTCAAAAGTTGCAGCAAGATCCTAGTACATATGATAAATTTAGTTGGAAAAATGATTCCTTATGGTACAAAGATCGCTTATATCTTTGTAATAATTCCCAACTAAAACAAAAGATTCTTTTAGGTGCACACTTCTATTTTAGAGAGGACACTCGAGTTTTTAAAAACTTACCACGGGGTGAAGAATTTTTTTTGGGATGCCTTAAATATGATATTCAAAAATTTGTGGCAAAATGTTTGGTTTGCCAACAAAATAAAGTTAAGACAATTAATACCCTAGGTCTTCTACAGACCTTATCCATTCCAAGTCAATGTTGGGAGTATATTTCAATGAATTTTATCATAGGTTTACCTAAGTCCAAAGGAAAGAGTCTCATCATGGTGGTAGTGATAGACTTACCAAGTATGCCCACTTTTGTGCATTATCTCATCCATTTAAGGCAAGTACAATCGCTACTACATTTATGGACACAATTCAAAAGCTACATGGAAACCCAAAGGTTATTGTGAGCAACAAAGATTCCATTTTTACTGGAAATTTTTGGATGGAATTATTTTCTTGTCTGGGTACTCAATTAGCTCATAGCTCTTCTTATCATCCTCAATCCGATGGTCAAAATGAGATAGTGAATAAATTTTTGGAAGGATATCTTCGTTGTTTTGTATCTGATAAACAGACACAATGGGTCAAGTGGTTACCTATCGCTGAATTGTGGTATAACACTTCCTTCCATAGTGCAGCAAAAATGACCGAATTTATGTCACTTTATGGATATCATCCTTGCCCATCACATGTTGCAATGAAAATTCTAAGTTTCAAGAAGTGGAAGATCACATCGAGCATCAATAAGAAGTTCTCCAACTCTTAAAGGATAACCTAAATTTGGCAAAAAATTGAATGAAACAACAGGCATATCAACATCGTAGCGAGAGAAGTTTTGATGTAGGAGATTGGGTATTTTTATGACTACAACCATACACATACATGTCCCTCGAGCAAGCTAATAAGGATAATAAATTATCACCAAAGTACTATGGTCCTTACAGGTGTTGAAAATATTGGTACTATGGCATACAAATTGCAGCTTGTTGCTTCTTCACGAGTGCATCCAGTTTTCCATGTTTCATGCTTAAAGAAGGTTATAGGTGAAAATCTTCCAGTTCAAACAATATTGCCAGAACTTGATGAGGAAGGAAAAATCATATTGGAACCTGAAGCGGTCACAGAAACAAGAACTCGACAACTACGAAGTCGATCAATTTCAGAGTATCTCATCAAGTGGAAGAACTTACCCATTGAAGATTCTACATGGGAGGATGATAATTTTATACAGAAGGACCCAGAGCTACTCAAGCGTTGAGGACAACACTTTTTTAAAGGAGAGGGGAATGTTAGGTCCCTATATTACTAGTTTAGTCCCTTATTGTTATTAGTGTAGCCCCCTTATTGTTATTGTTGTACCCTTGTAACCCCAATATTGTTAGTATTGTGCCCTTACATTGTTATTGTTAGGTCAGCTAGGATTATATTGTGGGCCCATGGACTCCTATATATAGAAAAAGGTTTTGGTCATTTGTATCATCCAACAATTGTTCATTTATGTAATGTATTGGAGTTTTCCCCCTCGAAGTGGTTGATTTATAAGGTGTTGATCTCTCTTTTCTCCTCTATTTTTGGATCTAGTTTCATAAGATTTACTTTATTTTAAATGGGGTGCACAAGTTTTAACGAAAAACAGAGCGCAAATGTCCGTAGGTAAGCTTAGTAATATCCGCGCATGCGCAGGAAGTGACCGCTAAAAGTGCGCAGGCCATCTTTAAGAGTATTTAAGAGCTATTTTCCTAGTTTCCAAGACTTGGATAAGGAATATAAATGTTTTAATTCTAAGGAAACATGAGTATGGATGGTGATAAATCCATATTGACCGTCAAATGTCGTGGTGACAAAATGACGTGTAATAGATTGCCCCCTAAAGTGTGAAGTATGAGAAAATATTTCAGGAGAGTGAGGTGATTTATCACACCAAGGATTGGATCAGAGACATCGATATAAAACCTATAAGAAGCATTCAATGCAAACATATAATCATCATTGAGGTAGGTATTCCCATACTCAGAGCAAAACTAACTATATGTCCTGGTACAAAAGTGACCTAGAATTACATCAATAGTAGACATAGTATGGACACAACCATCTGTTATGAATTAGTCTACTGAAAGATGAATACATAACTCCTCACAACTTGGATGGTTGGAACTAGATCCAGGGTCTTGATTTCCGCTTCTCGAACTAGTATGAATCTAACCATGCTATTGATTGTTTCGAAGTCGAACATGGTAGAAACCACTTGATTACCGGTCAATGATGAAAATCGTTAACAAGTGTGAGAGAAATCACCAGTAATGAAAATGGCTCTCAAATTACCTCAGTAAAATCTATGAAATGTGGATGAATTACTTGCAATTGAACACTCATAGAGTCGTTCGATCGAAGGCTAATAATGAAAACCTGCCATCGAAGGCAAGAAACCTACCATTAATGCATGCAAATTTCAAGTGTTAGTATGAATCTTAATTCCAAGCAAACGAAAAAAGACCACTTTAGCTGCGTATAAAAAACAGCCCTAACAGCAGAAATGACTACTAATATCTTCAGATCTACAGTTAGGTGATCAAGATAAATGCTGCAAAAATCTAGATCTATGCATTAGAAGACATTAAACAGTAGAAAAAAAAAACAAGATTTACTCCATGCATCCAATAGACAAGACAAGAATATATCAAATGAATTTTGTATTAATGGCACCTGGGAGGAAAACACAAGAGGGTGTTCCCAGTTCTCCTCAATGGGATGGGTTCTTGTAAGTCCTCTGCACTTCAGATTTAGAATTCCTCTCTCTTGATGGTGTAGAAAACCCAGACAAAAATGGAAAAATATGGCTATGATGGTGGATCAATAGCCAGAACAAAAGTTTAAATCCAGAGTGATCTTTAGGCAACAAAATGTGACAAATGAATGGAAAAACCCTTCTATTTATAACAAAATATTGAGTTAGCCTAGATATTGGTGTATAATTAAAATATTATTAACCAAATCAAGATCCAACTTTTGTGGAATATTTTATTATATTTGTTGGAGAGAAAAGGAATTTGACTTGGGTTAAATCCTTTTATTTATAAATAATAAATAAATAAGTGATTTATTTATCATTTTAAGGATGTCGTTGAGTAATAATAAATAAATAAATTATTTATTTACCATTTTAAGGATATGGTTGAGTAATAATCAAATAAATAATGATTTATTTAATTATTTAAGGGAGATTTAGTCATATTTAACAAAGAATATTATTTAAGTAATGTTTAAATAATTATTCTTAGAAAATAATAAGATAAATAATGATTTCTCTAATTAATTTCCTTGTTTTGGGTTAAATATAACCAGGAATATTAATTAAATTGCTGTTTAACTAATTATTCCTTGAGGAAAATCAAACAAATATCGATTTATTTAATATTTCCCCATGGGGTTTCCTGTTTAGACCATAAACAACTTAATAAGGTGGTTTTACTAAGTTATTTTCATAGTGAATGCAATTATACCTAGGGTAAAATTCGTCTTACATGGTGTCCTTGGGTCCATCTAATACCAATGGGTTAGATGACCAAAAAATGGTGTAATAGATTGCCCCCCAGCGTGCGAGCATTAGGAGCTAATCATATGACCGAATTACTTTGTAAGAACTCAATCACTAGACGTCGAAGGGGAAGTCAAAGAGAGAGGAGTATGAGGTAGACCAAAGTGCTAAAAGAACTAGACCCTGAGGAGGCAAGACTTATAGGTGTGACAAGTCTCTTTGACGAGTGAGTACCTATGCCATAGGCGGCGGGGGAGGCATACCTATGCCCGTCGAGGCAAAGTACAAAAAATGAGGCGTCTGGAAAACCACGAGATGAAATAATAAAGCATATGTTGGCATAAACATGAGCCAAATGAATAACATGATAATGAATCCCACATACATATTGTGCCTGGGATAATAGCTAGGAATTTGTACAATAATATCTAAGTACATGAGATATGAATACAACCCAGATGCCCCTGTAAACAGGAAAGGGATCTGAAAATCTAACTGATATATGCAATCAAGAAGGTGGTGCAAGCGACTAAGGTCGGTATCATCAAATCTCTGGAGCTGCATTGGAGGCTGAAATGAAGAAGTCATCCGGGTATGTGGGGGGCTACCTGTAGGGCCACCCCCTCATGAGGGCTGTGACATCTCACACACACCTGAGAATCACTGATATCAACTGCTGCATCACTGAACCATCAAGTATACGGATCTCGATCATGCTAAAGGAGTTGGAGCTGAGAAACAATCAAGTCAAAGGGAAATAGGGAGTCCTTTTTCCTGATCCGGGGTGCCGAACAATTGTGGAAGCTGGAACCAAGGTACACCGCCCTCTAGACCTATCTTCTAGAATGAATGGGTTGATGTCGATAGAAGGAGGTCTGCCATAGGTGAGGCAATAAGGGATCCTCAACTAAGGCACAAGAGGAAATAGTAGAGCGACTGACAGACTAACACCAATGATGATGATGAGATGGAGGGTATTGAGTAGCGAACGAATGACTTCCCTTGTTAGAGCATAAAGGGCATGGATGACCTGGAAACAAATGACACAACATCATGAGGGATAGGGGATAGTGGGACTGAAGGCCATAATGTGCGAAACAAGAGAGGGACCAAGCAATGAAGGATGGAGGACTATAGCTGGACGCAAAGGGACTCAGGATAGACTCCATGAATGCAATGATGACTCAACTTGGATGCTCTAAACAAGGGTGACTTGATGGTGCTGCCACACAGAAAAAGGGTCCAATGGGGACCATAAAAGCATGAGTACGAGATGGTAACTCACGACGAAAGTCGACACGAGTGTGGAAAAGTATGGAGTCAAAGTGATGCCCCCATTATGAATGTTGCAAGTGAATAAATTCGATTTTGAGGAAGGGTGAAGTGGCGCTTCTTGGAAAAAATGTGTCATGGTGAAGTATCAAATCACAAAAATCATGAGCTAGCTACCTAAATAAAAGAACACGAGCCTTCCTAGAAGGGAATGCTAAGGGTAATATTTCTTCAGATAGAGTGTGTTGCGAGGATTAGGAAGGGGATGACCTTCGAATTCCTCTAATAGATATGCTCCCCAACCTAGATCCTTACTGATGATGTAAGGTCCAAGCCATAATGAGTCAAAATTCCCTTGGCCAAGTACATCATGGGCTTAGTCATACACCAGAACAAGATTGCCTTCGTGAAAAGTGCGAGGGTGGACTTTTCGGTCATATTGAGCTTTGGTGCGTTTCTTAGCCACCTCAAGGGTTTGCAATGCAACATGATGGTCTTAGGAAGCACACTCAAGCATGATAAGTCATTGTTATAAAGGTTGGGTGTCAGGGAGAATTTTGACGGCTAGATGAAGGGAAGGGATTTCACACTCGATCGGTAAGAATGATTCCTCTCCAAAAATGAGGTGGAAAGGAGTAAACCCGGTGGCAGTTTTAACAGAAGTTCGATAGGCCCACAAAGCAGGGAAGAGCATAAGGTGTTAGTTGGTTTTGTGCTTATCCATCGTCTGTTGAAGAATAGTTTTAAGAATTTTATTTATTTCTTCAACTTGGCCATTACCTTGGGGGTAATAAGAAGAGGAATATTGGTGCTCAAAGCCCAACAGTGAGGATAGCTCACGCCATATCTCATCTTCTAAATGTCGGCCATGGCCAGAGACCAATTGTTTCGAAACTCCGAATTGAGCCATTACGTGGTTGAAGAAAAAGAGGGCTGCGGTAGCTGCCGTATTGTTGAATGTTTGCATGGCCTCAACCCATTTGGTGAAATAGTCAACTGCCATGATGATATACTTATGGCTACCAGCCGATGATGGTCGACACTCTATAAAGTCAATGGCCCACTTACAGAAAGGACCAGCTGAGATGACAGGATGGAGAGGAGTCGGAGGAGCTCATGCCTTAGGGGAAAAATGTTGGAAATTGGGACAGTGTTTGACTGCCTCAATGCAATCTTTGAAGAGAGAAGGCCAAAAGTACTTAGCGCGCATGATTTTTTGGGCAGTGGCCAGACTAGAGAGGTGGCCACCGAAAGCACCGCTATGACAGGAATTAAGAACTTGTTCTGCTTCAGCGTGTGTGAGACAACGACGAAGGACATAATATACACCGCGACGATAAAGGTCATCACCGATAGGAAGATAGCGGGGGGACTGGTGTCAGATACGTCATCGAGCATCATGGTCAATATGGAGGGTGAACTTTTGAGTTCGCAAATAAGTAAGGATGTCCCCATACCAGGGGTCATAAGTGGTAATGGCGAATAAGTGTTCATTGGGGAAATTATCATTAACTGGAGGATCCTGCGTATCAGAAATGAGTTCAGCGAGGGCTAAACCCTTCTTAATTTTTGGTGTGACGAATTCAAGATCGAATTCTTGGAGGATTACGATCCAACGGGCATACTTCCCACTGATGATTCGACGAATCAATAGGAAGGCCATGGGGTTGGAATTAGTCATGACCTTGGTGGAATGCATGAGGATGTAATGATGAAGTTTCTGGACTGAGAACATGACAGCCAGTGCTAATTTCTCTTCGTGTGATTAGGATACAGGAGGTCCTACCAGGTTCTTACTAACATAATAGATAATAGATAACTGAGTGGGTGGACGCAGAGATATACAAGATGAAATCCCTATCAAAGTCAGGGGGACAAATCAAGGGAGCGGATCTAAGAGCATGCTTCATGGCATCAAAAGACTTTTGAGCATAGGAATCCCATACAAAAGGGATATTAGAGTGGAGAAGTCTAAGGAACCCATGCGCAGTGGTGGCATAGTCAGGTACGAACCGACGAAGGAAATTAGCTTTGCCTTGGAGGCTTTGTAACTGGTGTAAAGTGCAGGGGATAGGAAGCTCAAGGATGGCTTGAACTTTTAATGGGTCAAGGGTGATACCATATTTAGACACAATGAAGCCTAGAAGATGGCCGACAGGTATAGAAAAGACACACTTCAGCGAGTTAAGGCGGATATTATACTTGCGACATCAGAGAAAGAGGGTACGCGAATCGTGGAGGTGTTGCGACTGATGTTTAGAATGTGTAGTAAGGTCGTCTAAATACGCAAGGATAATATGAGCCAGGTCATGAAAACAGTAAGACATGGCCCGTTGAAAAGTGGCTCCTGCGTTTTTGAGGCCGAATGGCATGACTCGATAGGCAAAGGTTCCTCACGGACTAATGAACACAGTTTTGAGTTGATCAACATGACAGATAAAAATTAGGTTGTACCCAGAGAAACCATCCATAAAGGATAAAACCTCGTGCCCCGCACACTCATCAATGATTTGGTCAATGAATGGTGTGGGGAAGTTGTCTTTAGGACAAGCTTTGTTCAGATCGCGAAATTCAGTGCAGACACGAATGGTGCCTTGTTTCTTGAGAACGGGAACCGGGTTAGACACCCAAGTGGTATATTCAATGGGATAGATAAAGCCAACCTGCTTGAGCTTATCGAGTTCGGCTTTGAAAACTTCTCTTTGGGAAGGATTAATGGGTCTCATCTTTTGATGGACAAGATGGGCATCAGGCCATGTATCGATATGATGTTCAACAATGGCAGGATCAAGTCCAGGCATTTCTGCATAGGACCAGGCGAAAATATCACGGAATTCTTTGAATAGCTTAGTGTAAGCCTCAACTTCTTACGGGGTTCAATTGGTTCAATGTAGTATGAATATTAATTCCAAGCATATGAAAAAATACCACTTTAGCTGCGCATAACAAATAGACCTAACAAAAGAAATGACTGCTAATATCTTCAGATCTGCAGTTAGGTGATCATGATAAATGTTGCAAAAATATAGATCTATGCATTAGAAGACATTAAACAGTAGAAAAAAAAACAAGATTTACTCCATGCATACAATAGACAAGACAAGAATATATCAAATTAATTTTGTATTAATGGCACCTGGGAGGAAAACACAAGAGGGTGTTCCCGGTTCTCCTCAATGGGATGGGTTCTTGTAAGTTCTCAGCACTTCAGGTTTATAATTCCTCTCTCTTGATGGTGTAGAAAACCAAGACAAAAATGGAAAAATATGGCTATGATGGTGGATCAATAGCTAGACCAAAAGTTTAGATCCAGAGTGATATTTGGGCAACAAAAGGTGACAAATGAATGGAAAAACCCTTCTATTTATAACAAAATATTGAGTTAGCCTAGATATTGGTGTATAATTAAAATATTATTAACCAAAATCAAGATCCAACTTTTGTGGAATATTTTATTATATTTGTTGGAGAGAAAAGGAATTTGACTTGGGTTAAATCCTTTTATTTATAAATAATAAATAAATAAATGATTTATTTATCATTTTAAGGATGTGGTTGAGTAATAATAAATAAATAAATGACTTATGTACCATTTTAAGGATATGGTTGAGTAATAATCAAATAAATAATGATTTATTTAATTATTTAAGGGAGATTTAGTCATATTTAACAAATAATATTATTTAAGTAATGTTTAAATAGTTATTCTTAGAAAATAATAAGATAAATAATGATTTATCTAATTAATTTCCTTGTTTTGGGTTAAATATAACCAAGAAAATTAATTAAACTGCTGTTTAACTAATTATTCCTTGAGGAAAATCAAACAAATATGGATTTATTTAATGTTCCCCATGGGGTTTCTTGTTTAGACCATAAACAACTTAATAAAGGTGGTTTTACTAAGTTATTTTCATAGTGAATGCAATTATACCTAGGGTAAAATTGGTCTTGCATGGTGTTCTTGGGTCCATCTAATACCAATGGGTTAGATGACCAAAAAATGGTGTAACATCAAGGTATTGATAGGATTTCTAGATCAACTTCCTAGATAATGAGTTGAAGTCGATATGAAGTGATATGTTGTAGGAGGGCCTACAACACGAAACCATTATGTCAAATTTTGAAGAAATATTTTGCAAGGATTAACTCAGGAATGGTCAATGCGAATGGGGAAAAACATTTGCAATGAATAATGAATTGAAGTTGAAATTTATCTTGAACACATAACGACACTGTAAATGACTTGGAGACATTTGACTTAAAGATAATACCCAAAACTAGCTGAATACTTTCAATGAGATTTGATTAGCTGTAAGAAAAAAAGATTACCCAACCCAAACACGAGAGTGACAAAGTGTCGTGTTCAAGAGTGACATCCTTCTTCTAAAAAAAGTATAAAAAATGGATTCTTTTTCTCAATTCCCATCCCACCATTACTGGTAAGTACCTCTTTATTTTTGTCAAGCTTGAGGAGGATAAAGTTTTCTTGTTGTGTAAGCTCATCCTTTGGATGAATCCATCTTAGTAATTTAAAAAAAACCCTAAGAAGGAGTGTTTCGGTCCCGTTGTGATCGACGGTACTTGTACTGTTTAATTTTAACGAGTCCAACGTAGGATTAACTCAGTGTTTTCAATTTTATGGAGTCAGAAGAAAAACATAAGTAAACTCCAAAGTGCACATTTTCGTAAATTTAGTCTCTCAAACCCGAAAAATGATAAAATAATGTAGGAGAGAACTCTATTGATCATGCTTAGTCAACATATATGTTTTTCGTAATTAGTCTAGTTCAATCCGGAAATGGGGTAAAATTATACTGGGTAGACGACTGTTCATTTATTGTAACGAGTTTGAATATTCAAGTGCTCGAAAATATTTTCATGTTTAGAGAGTCTGAAAAAGGCTTAAAATAGAACTCCATGGTTTCGCTTTTTCATGTTTTTTGAGAGTCTGAAAAAGTGATAAAGTTTACTCTATTGTCAAAATGATTCGTTTTTAAACACAACCTGTTCTCTGCAGAGAAAACTCAAAAATTACAGTAATCTATTCTCAATTATGGTAAAAATATTTTAAATTTTAACTTCTAAAGGTCAAAATAAATAAAATAATATTATTTTATTCATAAAAATCTATAAAAAGTGGAAAGAACAAGTCATTTTCACCATTTGATTTCCAGAGTATTAAAAAATGGTTTTTTACCATAGATATTCTGAAGCTGATATGCTGCGAACCGGTGAACCATTTCACGAATCGTCAGTTCCAACTATTTAATCACTCCATTATCTTGCATTCTATCCATTTTCTTTTTCATTTCAGGCTTTCAGATTATTTTTGGAGAAATTTTATTTTTAGAGATCACCCTGGGGGGTGTGTGAGTTTTCCTTATCGGACCTGCGCACCCCAATAATTTTGAACACGTAAAATTATCGTGCCGCTGCAATTTTTATGTATAGATCGTGCGCAAAAACACACTGTCTACAAAGAAAAATCGTGCAAGCGCCATTTAGTTTTTCAAAAATGGTTTCCTTTCCATCAAAATTACTCTAAGTTCTTCCAAAATATTCCTAATGCTTTTTAATGATTGTTTGCAGGAAAATTGAAAAACCATGCTTGAGTGGAGAGAACACGAGTATGAAACACATGACAATGAGGAAATTGATAGCCCAACAATGCTTCAGGTTTTAAAGAATTGTGGACTATACAAATTTTTGTCCATACAAGGAATGAAGGCCCAAGTAGAGCCGATGACCTAGTTGGTAAATGCATGGGATATCCAGGAACATTGTTTTATCATTGGGGATCATAGGCTCATCATTGATGCAGAGGATATTTAGTTCCTCATCGGTTTTCCCTGAAGGGGAAGAGAGATTTATTTGTTTGGCACATGGCCAAGAGGAAAACCCACTTCTTCCTATATGGTGCAATATTGCAGTCAGGATTCACAATATAAAGATGGTCGAATCGATATAAAAAATATCGAACGACTTGATCTCAAGATTATTTCTTTCACAGTTACTATATTATGTGGCAGCACGGCTCCTCATGTGGCCACCAAAGCACAGATGAAAATTACTATTGAGTGTTTTGAGGGAACAATATTCAAATGGGGTGAAGGAGTAATTGTCAATATGAAAGGACAACTCAAGCGAGAAAAGAATGGTAAGATGAAGAATTTTGGCTATGGTTCCATTCTTATATATTTTTCTTTAGAGAGAATCCCACTCCTTGTACCAAAACAATAGTTAGTGGATCCTATGGGACTGAGAGATCCTCACATGTTGCGATGGATTTCGTTGATGGCTCGCCATGGCAGCGATGGAGGTCCTATTGTTTGATATACACCTTAGTTTTTCATATGGCTAAGAAGCCATATTTTCATGATCGAGGAATTCCCATATATAGGGGTGGATTTCAGGGGTGACCCTGACACAACAGTCCCACCTGGAGCACAGTGGGATGCGTCAGGTAAAAAGTCTCATTTTTATTTTTTAGGTTTTATAATTTTTATTTATTTTTTTGTCATCCAATACTGATAATCAAAAACATTTTAACGCATATGTAGGCCCAATACGACCAACAGTGCTTCGTCATTTTTATAGATGAGGGGCACAACCTATAGAAGCAGTTTCACCGCAGACTGATGCACCCGAGGTCCTCACAGAGTTGGAACCCAATCTGGAGAGGTTTGCCATAGATATCCCATAGACTGGGACAAATGATTTGCCTCTCTGGTACTAGAGGCATGTGACTGGGTTTCCTGGTCCATTTAAGTGATACCTACGCTGAGTGGCGCGTGCTATACTTTGCTATCATGATCATCATCATGGATAGTTGATGGTAGTTTTAGACAACATTTTTTTTGTATCAGTATATTTAGATCATAAGGTGTTTGAGAAATATGATCACGGATGATGTATAATTTTTGACAAACTATGATAAAGAACTATTTTGACCTAATGATGGTTACTACTTTTGGTCTCTGAGTATCTTGTTCAATATGCATTGAATATTGTTTTGATTTACGTTCAATGTTGCAAATGTCTAGTTAAAACTTGATTAGCCAATGCATCAACTAATGTGTTTAAATTTCTCGAAATATGTTGATACTAAATGTAATCAAACTGTATTTCCAAAAGACAAACCCTTCAAAAAATTCTTAACAATAATGGATTTCTAATTGCATAAACACCGTTCAAATGTAATACAATGAGTTTAGAATGTAACCTAACAATCAAACGCCGAATACCAAATGCAATGGCATCGGATAACAACGCAATAAATGCACTATATTTTGCAATATTGTTTATTGTTTGACTGAGGAAAACCCCATGAATAGAAACTAACTCATTAGTGGGTGAATAGATAACCCAAGAAACAGAAGATAGGTTTCATGTAATACGACATACACCATCAACAAAGCCAATGCAATTAGTCTGAGGGAATGTCAACATCTGCAATATCAAGAGTAATCAATATAAGCAGAAAATTAGTAGAAACTCACTAAGAAAAATAACTAATCGAAGGCACACTTTTTCCTAAAAATGTAACTAATGTACAATGAAGATCTCCACAAGATAAATCATGCATAATATCTCTTTAGATAAAGACCATTTCTAGGCTTATATAAAGAGACACTCATAATAAACTAATTCATAAGCCCCTTTTGCAAGCACACACTTAACAATGTAAGAGCCATGCCACACTGGTTCAAATATACCAACGCCTATTTTATTGTGAACTTGATCGTATGCTAAGACTAGATCACCTTCTGAATAGACACGAGGGTTAATGCTTTGATCATATTGTGCCCTAACACGTTTTTTATGAGCTTCAGTATCTAATGCAGCGATGCGACGAGTCTCATATAATTTTTCTAAGTATAAGAAGCACTCTTCCTCTTCAGAGGTAGATGGTAATAACTTGATGGCTAGTTTTAGCAATGAAATTTCACATTCAATGGGTAAAACAACTTCCAAACCGTAAATGAGTTGAAAAGGAGTAAACCCTGTTGATGTTTTTGCAGAGGTACGATATTCCCATAATGATGAAAAAGGCATGGTGTGCCAATTCCATTTATGACTTCCTACAGTCTGTTTAATCATATTGGTTAAAACTTTGTTTACAACCTCAACTTGGCCATTGGCCTGTGGGTAATAAGGTGTGGAATTATCATGGCATAGGCCAAGCTGAGCGGAAATTTCAGCCATCATAATGTTTCAAAAGTGGCTACCATGATTTGTAGTAATGGCTTGAGGGACACCGAACCTAGCAATCACACGATTGAATATGAAAATAGTTGTAATTTTGTCGTTAGCCTTAAATGTAGGCATCACCTCGACTCATCTGGTAAAATAATCTACAGCAAGAATAATATACCCATGCCCCCCGGTCGAGTGAGGGTTACATGTAATGAAATAGATGCCCAATTTTTCAAATGGATTGAAAGCTATGATTGGGTGAAGAGGAGCGGGAGGTTCACGCATCTTTCGATAAAAAAATTGACAATTGTGACATTTTCTAACTGCAAGGATACAATATTTGAAGAGTCACGACCAGAAATATCTAGCACACAATATCTTTTGGGTTGTGGAAATCTTGGTCATATGACCACCACATGCTCCAGAATGGTATTCATTTAAAACCCTTTCGACTTCTCCATGAGTTAAAAAACATCAAAAGACAAAATCAACACCAGGATGGTAAATAGTGTTGCCAAAAATATTGTATTGTTGAGACTGATATCGAATCCTACATCGATCAAACCATGAAAGTTCAGGCTGAAAAGTTTGGGTTTGAAGATCTATAATGATATATCCATAAAAAGGATCCAATGTACTAATCAAAAACAAAGATTCATCGGGAAGATGATCTTCAGCCACAGTTTCAGATTCAATGTAGGGAAAGTCACACATAAGTTCAGAAAAGACTAGTGATTTCTTGGATTTGGATTTTTCAATTTCCAAATTGAAATCTTCTAGGATAAATATCCACTTCGATTATTTTCCCCGTAATAGTTTTTTAGTCAAAATGTACATCATAGGGTTGCAATCATATATCACGGTTTTTTTGCGTAACAGTATGTAGTGATAGAATCTTTGGACAACTTGAATGGCTGCCAAGGCCAATTTCTCCACATGCGTATACTTGATCTCAGTTGGTGTAAGGCTCTGAATTAAGTAATAAATCACATGTTCATTTTTAGATTCATCCTGTTGAACTAAGACCATTCCAATGGTGGAATCAGACGCAACTAAATACAAAAAGTAATCTCGGTGATAATCAGGTGGATGCAACAACGATGCATGGGTCAACGCGTGTTTAATTTCATCAAAATATTTATCGGAAAGCTTGTCCCAAATAAAAGAAACATCCTGTTTTAATAACTGAGTGAAACCTTAGTTAACTATGCATAGTTAGGGATAAAATGAAAAAAAAAAATTTCTTTCCCTTGCAAACTCTGTAGATGGCATAGAGTAGAAGGAGTAGGTAAATTGATAATAGCCTCAAAATTCAAAGAGTTGACACGAATGCCTTCTTTAGAAACAATGCAACCTAGAAATCATCCACATTGTACACAAAATACACATTTGTGTGGATTCAAACGAATATTGTAATGCCTACATCACATAAACATGGCACGTAAATATGTAGGATGATCTTTCCTATGCATAGGATGAGTAGGTAAGTCGTCCAAGTAGGGTTTCAAAATATTTTTGATGTCATGAAATGCATAAGACATGGCCCTTTGAAAACTAGCACCAACGTTTTTCAATTCAAAAGGTAATTTACAATACGCAAATGTGCCCCATGGGAAGATAAACATTGTTTTGGGATGATCGGCAGGGAGTATGTTTATTTGATTGTAACCAGAGAATCCATCCATGAATGAAAATATTTCGTTTCCAGTGCAATGATCAACAATTTTTTTTAGTGTGAATTATAATTGCAAGCGTACGAAAAAATCTCACTTTAGTTGTGCATAAAAAACAACCCTAAAATCAAAGATGGTTGCCAATTTCCTTAGATCTGCAGTTGGTGATCAGAATAAATTCTACAAAAATCTAGATCTATGTAGTTAAAGACATTAAGCCGTAAAAATAAGCAAGATTTTATCCATGCATCCAACGGACAAGACATAATTTTTTAAAGAATTTTTTTTATTATGACACCTGGGAAGGGAACATAGAAAGATGTTACAAGTCCCCCTCAATGGGATGGGTTCTTGTATGTCCTCAGTGCTTCAGATCTAAGATCTATCTCTCTTGATGGTGCAAAAAACCCAAAAAAAAAGGAACTCAAAGGGAGCTCACAAGAAAAAAGAAAAAAAATATGACAATGATGGAGGATCAAAGTCAGACCAAAAGTATAAATCCAGAGTGATCTTTAGGCAACAAAAGGTAGTGAATGAATGGAAAAACCCTTCTATACATAAAAAAATATTGAGTTAGTCTAGATATTGGTGCATAATTAAAATATTATTAACCAAATCTAGATCCAAATTTTATGGAATATTTTATTATTTTTGTTGGAGGGAAAAGGAATTTGAATTTGGTCAAACCCCTTTATTTGTAAATAATAAATAAATAAATGATTTATTTATTATTTTAAGAATATGGTTGAGTAATAATTAAATAAATAATGATTTATTCAATTATCTATAAATGATTTAGTCAAATTTAACAAGGAATATTATTGAAATAATGTTTTAAATAATTATTCCTAGAAAATAATAAGATAAATAATGATTTATCTAATTAATTTTCCTGTTTTGGGTTAAATATGACCAGAAATATTAATTAAACTGTGGTTTAATTCAGTTTAATTAATTATCCCTTGAGGAAAATCAAACAAATAAGGATTTATTCAATTATTCCTCATGGGGTTTCCTGTTTAGACCATAAAAAACTTAATAAATTATGGATTACTAAGTTATTTTTCATAGTGAAAGCAATTTTACTGCGGTAAAATTGGTCTTACATGGTGTACTTTGGTCCATCTAATAGTAATAGGTTACATGACCAAAAATTTGTGTAACAGATTCCCCCCCAACGTGCGAGGATTAGGAGCTAATCGTATGACCGAAGTACGTTGTAAGAACTCAATCACTAAACACTGAAGAGGGAGCCAGAGAGAGAGAGAAATATAAGGTAGACTAAAGCGCTAGAGGAAAAGACCCTGACAAGCCGAGACTTACAGGTGCGACAAGTCTCTTTTATGAGTGAGTACCTGTTCTACATGAGGCGGGGGAGGCATACCTATGCTCGCCGATATAACAAGGTACAAAGAATGATGCGTCCAATAAACAAGGGACTGAACTATATAGTACATGTTGGCATAAACATGGGCAAGATAAAAACATGATAATGGATCCCACGTACATATTGTGCCTAGGACAACAACCAAGACTTATACAATAATATCTGAGTACATCACAAAAATCACACCTGATTGGCTGTTGATCAAACAACTTCAGTGTAACTATTTCAAACCAATCTCGTGACTGAGGCTTAGCCTCCTCAATCTGAGAGGGCTCTCTCAAGGGTTAATGATATTGAATAAAGATGTAGAAATATGGCTAACTATAGGTTTTATGAATTGGTTTTATATTTTTTTAGGTTGAAAATATCAAAGCTTACTACCATTGGGCTATGGAGTCAATGAATAGGGCTCTCAATAACAAAAGCTTTCCTTGTAGAAGCTTAGGCTTGTATATACTTCAATGAAAGAGTAACACATTCAGGAAAATACCAATAACTTGCGTTTCAGAAGAAATCAGAGCATGTGATACATGAGTTCTGAGTTATGAGACATCAAGGTATTGAAAAGGAAATATTAAAAGAAAATCACCATAACTCAATACTTAAAGGAAGTAAAAGCATGAATAACCATGAACTCTGAGTAATAAGCATTAAGATATTGAAGAAAACCTTTCAAAGATAGGACCTAAAACTCATTTGACCATAGTTTAATACTTAAAGGAAGTCAAAGCATAAACATCCATGAATTCTGAGTAATAAGCATTAAGAATATGGAAGGAAAACATTTCAAATATAGGACATAAACCTCATTGAAATACACTAAGAATCTCAGGTCTATCAAGATGAAAACCTCTCTGCATTACTGATCACAGTCCATTACATAAAGTAACAGTTTTGCTAAAAGGTCTCCAAACCTTTGCTAATTCGACCCAATGGAATTTAATAGACCGTTTACAACATGAGATGATCTCATATTAGGCTAGATACATCGAATTTATAACTCTTAACACCTTGCATAACCATAAAACATCAAATTTATGACAAATAGACACCTATCCTACTTGACAGTCCTATTTCAACTAGGACTCAAAATCTTCATTACTATATTTAAAAACCTTATCCTAACAACCTTATCTATTTGAAATTACATAATTTACCAAGTGTATCATCACATGGTCCAATTTGGATGATGGGCTTCAGTTTCTTCATGACCACTTTGCTGACCTCCACAAAAGCAGGCAACCAAACCCTGTTTTTTAGGCATAAAATTCTTTTCCTTATTTGGACATTATAACCATCATTTAAACTTTATTTCATGGTCCTTGGATGTTGGAGATTATCTTAACATGTATCATCACTCATCCCTAGCCTCCAGCTGTCTAAAAACCACTGCAAAACTGGTTCAAAAGGCTATAATTTATGGCGCTACAAAAACACAACAGTTTCGTAGCACCCTTTGTAGCGCTGCCATTTCAACATTTTTTCTTCAAAAACTTGGTTATTTCCTTATGAAACATTTTAATCATCCTTCAATAAATCTTCCATGACAATTACAGCTCTTAAATCACCCTTTAAACCCTTGAAAATTGATCAAAAGGAGAAGAAAAGGTAGCTACAACAGTTTCGTAGCGTTTTTCCGTTTTTTTACACTAGATGTGCTACGAAACTGCTGAGTATGCAATTTTGTCAAAATTTTTGCCAAGTGAAAAGTATTATTGCCCCAAAACTCAAAATATTACTTATCTAACCATATAAAAACCATAGCAACCATATACTAACTTCATTTTAGCTTTTTTGAGGCATTTCTTCTTCATTTACAATAGGTTGGCCTATTGGTTTTTTCTGTTTTTTCCTGAACAATAGGTCTTGGGATAGAGCTTATATATCCTACTCCATGATGTATTTTGAGAAAATGAAGGATTTTTTTGTAGGTCATTATGTCTTGAATAAAAACCTCTCTTGGGTTTTTGAAACATATCTCCTTCTATCCAAAAACTTCCTTTAAAAACATGTGTAAAACAGGAAAAAATTGTTCCTGAAAATAAGGCTTCAAAGAAAGCCTTGTATCTCCCAACTGATAAAACCTGTGAGAAAAGTGAGAGAGGTTTTTGTAGCTGGGGCTGTTATGAAGAAAAAAAACTTTTAGAATTCCAAAAAACTTTTTCATTTGGCCAGAAACGGAACTTGAAGTTGACTGCTAAATAGTCATGTATAGGATAGTTTCGTAACAACGGTTTCGTAGTGCATTTTAATTTATCAATTTCTAGAACTTCCTAATGAATTTGAAGAAACTGAGAGAGGTTTTTGTAGTTGGTTCTGTTATGAAGAAAAATCTCTTTCATATTTCCAAAATTCTTTTTCCGTTGCTCAGAAACCTCCTTTGAATTTGAATTCTCAAAGTGCGCTACGAAACTATCAGCACTTTCGTAGCGCAAAGTGACTTTTTTGAACTAGTTGCGCTACAAAAATGAGGTTTCTTGGCTAATTGAACATTTTTGACACAAAAATTTTAGGAAATGACCCACAAATGAAAAATATGGATATTTTACATGAAGGGACTTCAAAGAAGACTTCATTGTAACCTAAGGATGGGCTTTAATAAAAATCTAAAACCTACCCTTAATCAAATCCTAAATTGACTTCTAAACCAAATTTTGAACCATGACCCAAAAAAAACTTGACACAATTATGTTTTGAAATTTTTTGGGTGATAACAAGATATAAGTACAACCAAAGAGGCCCTGTAAAACAAGAAAGGGCTCTGAAAATCTGAATGATTCATGCAAACTAAAAGGCACTGCAAGCGGCTGATGCCAGAACCATCAAATATATGGAGCTGCATCCAATATTGTAGTAGAGAGGTCATCTAGGCATGTGGGGGGCTACCTAAAGGGCCACCCCCTCATGAAGTCTGAAACATCACACACACACCCAGGAATCACTGGTACAATTTGCTGCATCACTGAACCATCAAGTATACGGATCTCGATCATGACATAAGGAGCTGGAACTGAGAAATAATCAAGTCAAAGGGCAATAGAGAGTCCTTTTTCTTGATCCGAGTCACCGAAAAAAAGTGGAAGCTGGAATCAAGGTACACCGCCCTCTAACCTGTCTTTTGGAATGAGTAAGCTAATGTCGACAGAAGGAGGTGTGCCATAGGTGAGGCAATAAGGGATCCTCAACTAAGGCATGAGGGATAATAGTAGAGCGACTGATAGACTGACACCAGGGATGATGGTGGAATTGGGGGGGGGGGGGGTACTGAGTAGCTGGCTGACGACTTCCCTTGTTAGAGCATAAAGGGCATGGATGACCTGGAATCTACTGACTTGACACTGGAGGGGATAGGGGACAGTATGAATGAAGGCAAAAATGTGAGACACGAGAGAAGAACAAAGAAATGAAGGATGGAGGACTGTGGCTGGATACAAAGGGACTCGGGGCAGACTCCTTGGATGCGATGATGACTCAACTCGGATGCTCTAAACAAGGGCGACTCAATGATGCTGCCACACAGAATAGGCCCAGTGGGGACCATAAAAACATGAGTACAAGATGGTTACTCATGATTGACACAAGCATGGAAAATTATGAAGGCAAAGTGGTGCCCCAAGTATAAGTGTTGCAAGTGAAGAAATTCAATTTTGAGGAGTGGTGAAGTGACCCTTCTTGGAAAAAATGTGTCCAAGTGAAGTATCAAATCAAAAAAACGAAAAGATACCCATTTGAGAGCTTGGTGAGAGCTTTTCAACGGTGTCAACGGTTTGTAAAACCAAGCTACGTTTTAGTCGCAACTAGCAAAAGAAAAATATGGGGTTTCTATTTTAATAAGGCATTTTCCCTCCAATTTTATTCATGTGCAAGTGTAGTTGTTGTGAATGTAGAGAGGAGAAAAGGCCCTCAATCTTGCAGCAATCATAGCGGACAAACCGACTTTTGGAATAGAGATCCATCAGTTGTGGGTAAGAGGCATAACCTTACTCTTTCAATTTAGTGGATTAAAAGTTTAGTTTAGGCACCCAAAACTCAGGAACAAATCTCTGCTCTTCTTCACGACCGAGTCGCACTTTTTGGGGCAATATCTGTGACCTGGGTAGTAGGTTTTGGGCAGAAAAATGCGACCTATCCCAAGAATGGCCTGAAAAGTGCGACTTGTCAGAGAGAGAGTTTTTTAGTGCCGTTTTTGGCTAAGAGCTGGATTTTTATGGTTGTGATGCATCATTTCCTTTCTGTACACTGAAAAACATGATGGTTTTGTGCATATATGGCAGAGTTGAGGATTAACTGGAGAAAGAGAGACCTGGACACATTACGGTCTGAGATTTGAGAGGATCATGGTGTCCGTGCTGCATTGGCCAGGTTTGGGGTCCTGAAGTTTGTGGAGAACCCTTTGATGAGAGCTGGAGAGCCCTTGCTGGCCTAGATTGTTAGCTATTGGGATCCAGATCATGAGATATTTATAGTGCAGGGGCACCAGATCGAGCTGAATTTCTGGGATATATATTTCTTGACTGGTCTCCCACCACTTGGGATGGTGGGAAACACACAGCTAGTGTTACCGCGAGGGAGGAACATTATGAAGTTTGTAGAGTACCATTGTCGACCGGGTCTCCATGTGAAGGGGACACAGATACCAATTAGAGATCTAGAGTGTCTAGAGACTCGTGTTGTGGCCACAGCGGTGCTGTGGATTTTGGGCAACCAGGCTCTCCACGACATCACTGGGGGTCAGATGACGCTTGTTGAGAGTGTGTTTAGTGGGACCTACTATGGGTGGGCCCAAATGATGCTTTCTTTGTTGAAACGACAGTTGTCATTATGCAAGTGGCACATGAACCATGAATTTGCATATGGCACAGTGTTGTGCTCACTCTTCCTTGAGAAGATATCGACACTTCGGCCTCGCATACAAATCCAGGACGGGGGCCCGGGAGAGCCCAAGATGCGCCACTGGGGGCGACTACTATGTAGAAGGGGAGGTGGGGTAGTCGGATGGGTGTTCCGACCCGATTTTTTCTCTCATTGGGATCAAATGCCAATGTACATAGATGACTATCCCTATAGTGGGATGAGTTATCACGGGGACTTAGAATTTCCACTACCGCCAGGTCGAGCATGGGGGCACGATGGTAAGTTACAAGTTTCTTGTCTTTTATGTGCATTTAAAGTTTCAGAATATTGTATAAGGTACTGATTCATTCACTTTTGGTATGCAGATACAACACCGGTGAAACAGGCCGGGTATATGGGGCCGCTTGCAGTATCAGGGGTTGCAGCACCTAGTGGGTCGAGGGGTCCAAAAAATGAGGATGTGGTTGCCCTCCTGGAGGAAATCCATCGTAGATGTGAGAGGCTTCTGACTGGTGTTTTAGAGCACGACTGGAAAGATCTTGAAAACTAGTACATAAAGCCATGTATTGGTATACCCTCGGAGTGGTGAGGGGTTATGCGGCGTGTGGCAATGGCCAGATAGGGGATGCATGATCTACGAGTTGCTGGAGCTGAGCCATTGGCCCGAGATCCTCCAGATAGTGATTAGATGTAGGGGCATGTGGTGCCCCCAGTTTTGATTTTTGTAACAAGCTATGGGAATGTCAAATGTATAAGAGTTGATGGAATCTAAAACATTTTATACGACACATATAATGGATATGCATCGTTTTATGGTTGATTGTTATTGTCTTGTGTGAAATGTGTGTGATAAATTCCAATCTAGAATATTGTTTGCAATGCTATCTACATAGTGATTTTGTGCTCTAGGTACATGACTGAATGTAATGATTTCAAATTCACGCATCAAAAGCTTTACTCATAAATATCTTCTAAAAAGGACATGATTATGCACACGATATACATCATTCAATTGAATGACAAGAAGCAAGGAATATAAACGAACATGAAGGTGAAGGATGTGATGGGAAATGGCATCGGCTAATAAACCTATCACTGCATCATATTCGGCCTGGTTATTGGTGGCAATACCAATGCATATGCCGTTAGAGAGAACAAGTGAATGCAAGGGGGCTAAAATGGCCTAGGCTGCCGAGGCTAGATTCTGAGAGTAGCGACTTGCACCATCGTCATAACCAATATATGGTGTGGATGGGGGGTCCATCTGAAAGGTTCCACAAGACAAAAAATGAGAGGATGATGAAAAATGCTGGCAACCCGAATGCAAGGTAGAAATAAAAAAACACTGCTGGAGGGAGTGCTCTGGGTAGGATTTATACCACCCACACACTGAAAGGTGGATGGTGTGGGGGAGCTGCCTTGGGGGTAGCTTGTGCTTAGATTGCGAAAGTCACCATAGACACGGATGGTGCAATTCCTCTTATGGGTGGGAAAGATGAAGTCAAGGGTGGAAAAGGATTCCATTATGTCGTCATCACAATAGAAGATGGGGTGACTAGTGGAAGGGTAACCGCATGACGTGGCAAAGCTACCTAACTCATCATCATGAGAAGACATGTTCACATGTGCATCGTCATGGGGTGTGATGGAAGGAAAAGTAGATAAGGGATCTACTGATGTTGAGCCTGTTATCACTAAGTAATTTCTCCAGGTTCAAGAGAGAACTCACCGAGGTAACCACAGACCTACTTTTAAACTCTAAGATCTAGCCTTCTTAGGGTTCAGAGAGGGCTCTCTCTATAAGATTTAACTTTTTTTGTTTTATAAAATATTATGCTAGTTATGATTATGCAATTGGTTTTGGTTTTGATTGGTTTGGTGGGAAAAATCACTGAAAGAAATGGATAGTGGGAAATCTATTTGTCCATTGAGCTAAGGAGTCAAAAGTCAAGCATACAGAGCTAGGATCAAGGCCAAAAAGTCAAATGTTTTCAAGGAAAGATAGATAAACCTTGAAGATCTTGGAAAGTTTTTTTTATGAAGTGATATGATAGGGATAAAGGGCACTTAAGAATCCTTTGATCCGGAAAATGAAGTAGTAGGAAGAGGTCAAATGAGAAAGGGAGCAATTAAGGATTCCCTACACTAGAAATCAGAGGAAAAAATATAAATGATAACTAGTTAAAAACAGGGTGCTCTTAACAAATAATATATTAATACTCCTATATATTCATTCAGATTTAGAAAAAACATAGATGGATGCATGTAACAAAGAAATATAACAATGACAAGTAAGGGAATACTTCACTCCAAATAGCTCATCACAGGAATCCTGAAGTATGATGCCAATTGGTTTGATCCAACCTGCTACTCGAAATTTGGCACAAAAAAGCTCTCAAGTTAAACAAAAATGACTATAAAAAACTCTAGCAATTTTATTCCCCAAAAATACTTCTAAAGATGAAGTATTTATACAAATTCTAAACTAGAATATCTTGAAAAAATATCAAGATTGGTTTACAAATATCTCAAACTGTTTTACATAAATAGAACTTTAATAAAGGAAACTCAAAACCAATGCATATATGTGACACTATACTTATGGATTTATGGTGACAAAGAAGAGAATTCAAATTTGATATCAACTCTTAGTTGATGATGAGGCATCCAATTCACTAATTGTTTCCTTTATTTGTGCATTCTGCTCTAGAAATTCTGTAACATTGGGGTCCAATGATACCTTTGTATTTCTCAATCCGAAATAGATATGTAAAAAATGAAAGAGGTTTTTGTAGCTAAATATGTTACTAATATACACCTCTCTCATTTTCCCAAAATTAAATTCTAGCTGGTCACAATAGGCTTTGCAAAAAGATGTGTAAAACAGAGCTTTGCACAGTCTGAACAATAGGATATAAATATGTGCATGTATCTCTCCTTATGTAATACATGTGCATAAAGTGAGGTAGGATTTTGTAGGTTGACATCTTAGGAACATAAACCTCCTCTAGATTTTCAAAATTCATCTTTGATTGACCACACTAGTTTCTGCAAAACAATGACTTAAACATGAAATTTCTATAAAAACTGCTTTCAAATATTATTAATATTTCCAAACCCATAATGGCTGTTATAAAAGTGAGAGAGGTTTTTATATTTAAACACCTTAGGAACATAAAACTTCTTCAGTTTTGAAAAATTCATCTTGTATTGGTCACAATAGTTTCTGCAAAAAAATGACTTAAACATGAAATTTCTGCAAAAATGTCCCTTCTTGTTTTGTTTTCATCTTTTAATCTTAATGTTCTTTTAACTGTTTTTACTTTCACTTTGGATAAAATTAATTGTTGTTGGTGAAATTATTTCCATCTCCATTTAACTATTACTGCCTTTGTATTTACTCTTACTATTTTACCTTGACTGCTCTGTTACCTTTTCACTTTTACCTTTTACAGTAAGAGTGAGTAAAATATGTCCTGGAGAATTACTGATGAAATGTTTTCATCCTCTATTCTGACCACTTATGTAAGTTTCTTCATTCTACTCTGATACTGTATGAAATATTCTTGGTTTTATGAAAACAATTTGAAATAATTTCCTTGTGAATTCTTGGAGTAAACAAGTCTTAACTAGTATTAGAATGTTTATTCAAGTTTTGTTCGATCACCTGCAAAAAATAAAAAAAATAATTACAGAAAACCAAGTCTGCAGGGATGCAAATGGGATCTAGGGAAATAAAAGTATTTGGGTTGAGTCCTGGCTACGAAGGTTCAAATCTGTTAGCAACGTAGTTTTACTTTTGCATCTCAAACAGTGGAGGCCTAATGCATTGTGCGAAAAGGTATAACAATTTAGCACTGCACAGGGTTTATAACAGTGACTCGTGGTTTTTCAGGCATTTGGAGGGCTTTTGGAAGCAGGCTGGATGCTTCCAATGGCTTAAATCAAAATACAGGCTTCATTTTCTTCAATCGGGAGGATGAATGCACGGATAACAAACAAAAAGGGATTTTCTAGCGCATAATATGAAACTTTTTATAAGGTTTTAGGTTTAGCAATAAGCATTGAATGACGATCATGTCAAAGCAGAGGGAAGTTTTGGCACTTAAGGTAGAAAACCAAAAATGGTTATCGTGCAACATTTGGGCAGTAAGCAATTTTAGAGCTAACCCACGCGATTCAATGAGAATTGAGCATGTGGAGGAGAGAGGAAATCATAAAACCACCTATTTTGTGTAGAAATGAGTGGGGAGTGACCGCGCATGTTTTCTGCGCGATATTGTTTTTCAGCCATCAGATCTAGGGTTCGGATGCGAATGGACCAGATTGATTGGGAAGTTGCGTCGAGATTGGGGAGTGGGGCTAGGTTTGATCAATGTGGCGGGGACTGGTTTTAAGCTTTATAAATATAAATTTATAAAGTTAAACCTTGGGTTATATGATGGGAGGAGGGGTAAAGTCATATATGTGTTTTAATTAAAACATTTAACAAATGTTTCAACCAATAACATTGGTGCGAGTCTTATTATATAGTTTTTAAACATTTGTCATTTGTTTAATAACTATAGGGGGTTGGATATTTATATTATAGATAGGTTTAAACCAATGGGATAGGGCGGGGTTTTAATATTGCGCACATGGAATATTTAAAACATTGATTTATATTAAAATAAAGGGTTTTTGTGGGTTTATTTAAGATAAAAGGGATTTTAATACTATACGGTTGGGTTTCTTTTAGGGAATTAATATTTAAAGTTAGTAGTTAATATGAAATAAAAGGGTGAAGTGTAGGGGATATGAAAAACACATGTTTAACTCTAAAATAAAGTGTAAATAACATATTTTGTCTTTGTTGTATTACTTCACACTTTAACTTAGGATAATTGTATTTTTGAGGGTTTATGCATGATTTTTTGAAAGGGAATGGAATTAGTTATTTATGGTTTTAATTTTACTAAGTAAAAATGGGTTTTTACTTAGGAAAATGGATTAGGATTATGAAATGAAGGATAAATACTGATTAATGTGGGTTTTGTGTAGGAATTCAATATTTTTAACTAATCAGTCATCAAGCCTTGGGACCGGTCCCAACAAAAGTCAGAGAAATGCTCTGAGCCTCTTTAACTAATAGTTTAGAGTACTGAATAATTTTAGGGGAGGGGAAATTAGTGATTTTTGCCCGATGATGCTTTATTACATGCTTGCACAACTGATTTCTACCTACCCATCATTATTTCTAACATTTTTACTTCATTTTCATGGGTGCATTTAGGCTTGCAACCCTAAATCAAATTTTCTTTTAAAATAGGAAAATATCTAATTCTAACCTTATTTCATCCAAGGGCTCAAATTAAACTGTTGAGCTCCTTGTTACTCTCTATTTTAACTATTGATCTGCCAAGTTTAGACTGTTTTGGCTAGATCTTTATTATCTATCTAACAACATGAAATTTAAAGCATGAGAGGTCAAGTTTAAGCTATTTGACCCTCATGGATTGTGGCATTTAGGACAAGCTGCACACAATATTTTTTGCAAAAGGAAACTAATAGTAGTGGAATTTAAACTTGCAACAATTTTATGATCTATTTTTGATGGGGTTCATATTTAATATTCTTTTTTTGATCTTTGTTTCTTTTTGTCCTTTGATTGTTCTTTTAGGGCATACCCTCTTTTCATCTTTTGATTTGGGAATACATTTCTAGAAAGCAAAGGTGTGTACAATGTTTCAAGAATTTTAATAGAGTCAAATCAAAATTATGAATCCTATATTTATAGAACCCTAACAACAGCTTCACGTGGGGATGGCATCTCCTTCTGAGATGTCAAGAGCACCGTCGACTAGTAGCTTGATCCATTGGGCCAATCCCAAACATGCATATGCTATGACTGAAAACTCTTGAACTGAATTTACACTTTTTTCTGCAAACTGAAATCTGATATGAGACTAAAAGGTGCTGCAACCTTCAAACCAAACTAATAAATCATCAATATCTTAGGGCCTTTTCCTTGGCTTCAAATCTTAATGATTTATTTCAAACTAGCTGAAAACTAAAAACTGAAATAAGCTAAAATCCTACCTATTTTCTCTAATTAGCTATCCAACTGCTGGTTAAGTAAAATGAAATAGCCAATGCAACCATTCAAGCACTATATACATTGAGGTATTGTGTTGCATGTGCTTGTTGATTGTCAAAACTGTAATTCTGCAACCTTTTAAAAACTTGTCAACAAATGAGATGACAAGGAAATACTTGATTTCCGTTGTTGACTCTAGAAACTTTTCAAAAGGATCTTCCAAGTTATATACACTAATGTTTAACTAATAAAAACAACTGTACATATTTTCTGGATGGCCTCCATGCCATGAAATTGAAATGTTATTTTCATCTTTATCTCCATGAAAACTTTCAGATAAGTTTTGTGATGGTATTCCTACTGATTGTAATGTTTGACTGCTAAAACCTTTATCAACTTGATTCTGAAACTCATAGTTAGTAAATGGAGAAAGGCTTTGAATGCGTTCATTATCCAACATATCTGCTATTGGATCATGAAAAAATTGTGAGGTTGGCTGCAATCTATTTGATATGGAATTCCGTGGGACTTCATAAACTTCAACAAGTTGTTCATCCTTTTCTTTAATGATGTTATACCACATTTCCTTTAAAATCTGAAATGATTCAAAACATAGTGGTATGAAATTCTCTTGTGTTATTTGATCATGTCTTTCAATGGGAACTGATAACTACAATTGTGAAAATGAGATATCTTGATCAAGAGTTTGATTATATTCTTTGTTTTCAATCATAATTCCTAAAGAATGTTGATTAGTGATGGCATGAAAGTTGTCTATAATGAAATGAAATGAAGCAGAACAAAGAGGTAAAGAATCTTCACTTATTTCCAAATTTTGTGCTTTTTATTCCTCACTCTCATAGCTGATTACTGTCTTCAAGCTGCGAAACTGAGCTTCCTCATCCCACAAACTAGCTTTTGATTGCTCCATAAAGTTAGCTTGAGTTTAGAGAACATAACTATCATCATAATGATCATATTTAGGCAAATCATCAAAAGAAGGAATGTCATCCAACATACACATTAAATCGGTAGATTCATCTTCCACATATTGATTTATAAATCCATTTTTTAGTTTATGATAATTGGAATTAGCAGGAATTTGTTCATGGCTATCAACCTCTTCTATTTCTTCATGGTGATTTTGAACAAAAAATTCATCTTTCATAGTGATCTTCTGTATGATTTCATCTAGTTTTCTTACCAAAAGGCTGAGTTTTACCTTTGCAATGTTTTTCTTCTCTTCTTCTTCTGCTTTCAATTTTTCTTGTCTGATTTGCAAATTAACTTCTACATCAACTACAATGTTCTGCATCTGTACAAGTGTTTCTGGCTCTCTTTCTCTTAACTAAAATTATATTTTTGGATCAAAGGCACTTGGATAATGTAAGAGAGTTGAATCATGAGGAGGTCTAATATTTTATGGCATTGAATAATAAATTTGATTAAATCTGTCAGAAAATTGTTGTATTGTTTCATTTGGATGTCTTTTTAACTAATTATATTCTTCTATGATCACAAAAAGATTGACTTTAATTATCCATCTGTCAAGAAAAAGTTTGGAAAGTTGTTGGAAATTTGAGATGCTTGCATTAAGTAGATTTTTGAACCAACTCTTTATTCTATTTTGCAAAGAAAGAGAAAAAAGTATGATTTTAACATCGTCTTCATCAATCTCAAATAAATCCATATATTTCTCAAAACCTTGAATATGTTTTTGGGCAGTGATGTTATTATTTTCTCCATCAAACCTGGGAAGAAATTTGTAATAGTTATCAGGGAAATCATGGAGTATAAGAGGTAAAATAAGGGGCTTATATCTATCTGGAACTTTATATGGTATAGGAATATGTATAGGGATTGCAATATCAGTATTGATTATTTGAGGCTTCTTAATTGGAAAATTATCATCATTAGATTCAGAGGAAAGCTACTCAAAGAGATTAATAGAATTAGTATTTACAATCTTTAAAGGAAAATAATTAAAAACTAATCTAAGATCTTTTCTAAAATACAATATACATTGAAAAAAATTCTTAATGAGAAAGAACATGATTTCTTGAATTGTAATCCAAGTTAAAAGCCTGATCTTTCCATATTGTTCTTTCAGGTTCATTCCTCCAGTGGAGTCTTGATTGTGAAATTGATTTGGAGTCTCCAGGTGGATGATTTTAACCTTTGTGTGTCTGATCACTGTCCACCATCATAGATCAGATCTGAACCTGTAAAATATTTTTGAAGAAAATGTTAGTCTTCCCCAGTGGAGTCACCATTATGTTATCACTCAGTAATTTCTCCAGGTTCAAGAGAGAACTCACCGAGGTAACCACAGACCTACTTTTAAACTCTAAGATCTAGCCTTCTTAGGGTTCAGAGAGGACTCTCTCTATAAGATTTAACTTTGTTTGTTTTATAAAATATTAGGCTATTTATGATTGTGCAATTGGTTTTTGTTTTGATTGGTTTGGTGGGAAAAATCACTGAAAGAAATGGATAGTGGGAAATCTATTTGTCCATTAGGCTAAGGAGTCAAAAGTCAAGCATATAGAACTAGGATCAAGGCCAAAAATTCAAATGTTTTCAGGGCAAGATAGATAACCCTTGAAGATCTTGGAAATTTGTTTTTATGAGGTGATATGATCAGGATAAAGGGCACTTAATAATCCTTTGATCCAGAAAAGGAAGTAGTAGGAAGCGGTCAAACGAGAGAGGGAGAAATTAAGGGTTCCCTACACTGGAAATCGGAGGAAAACATATAAATGATAACTAGTTAAAAACATGGTGTTCTTAACAAATCCTGTAGTAATACTCCTAGTTATTCATTCAGATTTAGAAAAAACATATATGGATGCATGTAACAAAGAAAGATAACAATGACAAGTAAGGAAATACTTCACTCCAAATAGCTCATCACAGGAATCCTGAAGTATGATGCCAATTGGTTTGATCCATCCTGCTACTCGAAATTTTGCACACAAAAGATTTCAAGTCCAAAAAAAATGACTATAACAATATCCAACAATTTTATTGCCCAAAAATAATTCTAAAGATGAAGTATTTATACAAGTTCTAAACTAGAATATCTTGAAAAAATATCAAGATTGGTTTACAAATATCTCAAACTGTTTTACATAAATAGAAATTTAATAAAGGACACTCAAAACTAATGCATCTATTTGGCACTATACTTATGGATTGATGGTGAAAAAGAAGAGAATTCGAATTTGATATCAACTCTTAGTTGATGATGAGGCGTCCAAGTCACTAATTGTTTCCTTTCTTTGTGCATTCTTCTCTAGAAATTCTGCAACATTGGGGTCCAATGATACCTTTTTATTTCTCAATACGAAATAGATATGTAAAACATGAAAGAGGTTTTTGTAGATAAACATGTTACTAAGGTAAACCTCACTCAGTTTTCTAAGTTTTAATTCTAGTTGGTCACAATAGGCTCTGCAAAAAGATGTGTAAAATAGAGCTTTGCACAGTCTTAACAATAGGCTGTAAAGATGTGCATGTATCTCTCCTTCTATAATACCTATGCATAAAGTGAGATAGGTTTTTGTAGGTTGACATCTTAGGAACATAAAATTCCTCTAGTTTTGCAAAATTCATCTTGGATTGACCACACTAGTTTCTGCAAAATTATGACTTAAACAGGAAATTTCTGTAAGAAGGGCTTTCAAATATTGTTTAATATTTCCAAACCCATAATATCTATTAGAAAAGTGAGAGAGGTTTTTGTAGTTGGACACCTTAAGAACATAAAACTCCTCCAGTGTTGTAAACTTCATCTTGGATTGGTCACAATAGTTTCTGAAAAACAATGACTTAAACATGAAATTTCTGCAAAAATGTCCCTTCTTGTTCTGTTTTCATCTTTTAACCTTACTGTTCTTTTATTTATTTTTACTTTCACTTTGGATAAAATTTACTGTTGTTGGTGAAATTATTTTCATCTCTGTTTAACTATTACCGCCTCTGTATTTACTTTTACTGTTTTACCTTGACTGCTCTGTTACCTTTTCACTTTTACCTTTTACAGTAAGAGTGAGTAAAATATGTCCTAGAGAATTACTAATGGAAATGTTTTCATCCTCTGTTCTAACCACTTATGTAAATTTCTTCATTCTTCTCTGCTACTGTATGAAATATTGTTGTTTTCAGGAAAAAAATTTGAAATCATTTCCTTGTGAATTCTTGGAGTAAACAAGTCTTAACTAGTATTAGATTGTTTATTCAAGTTTTGTTCGATCACTTGCAAAAAATAAAAACAATAATTACTAAAAACCAGGTTTGCAGGGATGCAAATGGGATCCAGGGATATATAAATATTTGGGTTGATTCCTGGCTGCGAATGTTCAACTCTGTTGGAAACGGAGTTTTACTTTTGCATCTCAAATAGTGGAGGCCTAATACATTGCGCGAAAAGGTATAACAATTTAGCACTGCACATGGTTTACAATAGTGGCTCGGGGATTTTTGGGCATTTGGAGGGATTTTGGAAGCAGGATGGATGCTTCCAGTGGTCTTGACATTAAATGTGTGGCTTTTTGTTGGTTCTGGGCTTAAATCAAAATATAGGCTTCATTTTCTTTAGTCGGGAGGATGAATGCACAGATAACAAACAAAAAGGGCTTTTATGCACATAATATGAAGCTTTTTATAAGGTTTTAGGTTTAGCAATAAGCATTGAATGATGATCATGTCAAAGCAGAGGGAAGTTTTGGCACTTAAGGCAGAAAACCGGAAATGGTTATCGCGCAACATTTGGGCGGTAAGCAATTTTAGAGCTAAGCCACGCGATCCAATGAGAATCGAGCATGTGGAGGAGAGAGGAAACCATAAAACCACCAATCTCGCGTAGAAATGAGCTTGGAGTGACTGCACATGTTTTCTGTGCGATATTGTTTTTCAGTCGTCAGATCTGGGGTTCGGATGCGAATGGCCTAGATTGATTGGGAAGTTGCATCGGGATTGGGGAGTGGGGCCAGGGTTGATCAATGTGGTGGGGACGGGTTTTAAACTTTATAAATATAAATTTATAAAGTTAAACCTTGGGTTATATGATGGGAGGAGGGGTAAAGTCATATATGTGTTTTAATTAAAACATTTAACAAATGTTTCAACCAATAACGTTGGCGCGAGTCTTATATTTATATAGTTTTTAAACATTTGTCATTTGTTTAATAACTATAGGGGGCTGGATATTTATATTATAGATAGGTTTAAACCAATGGGACAGGGTGGGGTTTTAATATTGCGCACATGGAGTATTTAAAACATTGGTTTAAAGTAAAATAAAGGGTTTTTGTGGGTTTATTTAAGATAAAAGGGATTTTAATACTATACGGGTGGGTTTCTTTTAGGGAATTAATATATCTAGTTAGTAGTTAATATGAAATAAAAGGGTGAAGTGTAGGGGATATGAAAAACACATGTTTAACTCTAAAATAAAGTGTAAATAACATGGTTTTCCTTTGTTGTATTACTTCACACTTTAACTTTGGATAACTGTATTTTTTAGAGTTTATGAATGATTTTTTGAAAGGGAATGGAATTATTTATTTAGGGTTTTAATTTTACTAAGTAAAAATTGTAGAAATTTGAATAACTGATATATTATTCACTGAGATTCTCCTGATCACACACTATTTTAGCTTCATGCACAATACATAATCTCTTCTACCATTGATCATTACATGCGTAAATAAAATCAATTGCATGCACTTATTAAAAACCATAAAAATTCACACATATGAACACAGTATTTCATGGGAAAGCTTAAAGCTGAAAACCCCCAAATATCTGTATATTATATGTCTTAGAGATCATGTAACAACCATTGTACAAAGCTCCTCACAAGATCTCAGCACAACCTCCAATTGCTACAAACTAATCAAGCTAGATCTAGCAAAACACATGCTCCAATCTCTGCCACCTGATAGCTAGCCTCTATTGTGTAATCAATGTTGTAGGATGGCTCATTAAATAACTTGAAGCACCTGGCTTGTACTGCACAGTCCTCATTGGCTCCTCCAATAACTGGTTGTTGCAAATATGCAACAGTATAGTCACAACTGATAGTTAACCTGCTCTTTCACCTATCTCTGCACTGGTCTCCACTAAAACTGTCCATGCACTGAAGTTAACTGATGTATTCTTTAGTTGATTAATGAGTTTATAATTAGTGAATTAATTAATAATTAGTTCACACCACTCTCACTAATTGTATCAATTAGTTAGACTAGATACAACTAGCTCAACTAAGTTAAACTGAACACAACTCCATTAATTGTCTCATCAACTCCACCAAACTATGTCACATGAGTTCTAACTGAAATATCCATGCAATAGCTCCACATATTCCTTAGGAATAGCGTAATTCCTTATGTCAGCTCCTGTGACACATCTGTGCACTTAATTGAAGTGCTCCAAGAGAATAAGATAATTTTTATAGTCCAAATATTATTAAGAGCTAATAATATTCGACATATCTATTTTTAAATGTTGTGTCTAAAAATGAATTCACGCCCCAATGTGTCTAAAAATAAAAGTCCATCTGTTTTTCAGTTAATAACCATTTTTTCTTTGATCACGCAACCATAGGGAACCTGATCCATATGTCTAAAAATAAACACCCCAAAATAGCCTGCGGGCCCACTTAGTGAAGGCGACTCTTTTCACTAAGCTCATCATCTTGTTGCAATCTAAACACTCCCTCTCAACAAGATAAGGATTATCTACAACCCTTATCCTGCCCTTGTGGTATTCAAATTTTCTCCTGGTGAGCGCCTTCGTCAAGATATCAGCATCCTGATCCTCCGTGGGAATGTATGAAAGTAACATGATCTTCCGCTGCACACAATCTATGATATGATGATACCGATCCGTGAAGCCATGCCGCCTCAACTCATCCTCCTGTCTATACCATGATCCATATCCCGATGTGCCTCTGAGATATCTCAATACATGCTTGCCTGCCTTCCAGTAGAGCTTGTTAGGCTTAACCATAGCTTGTGAAAGCTGGTTAACAGCATAGCATATGTCGGGTCGTGTATTGACCAGATACATAAGCGACCCCACCAACTGTCGATAAACAGTGGCATCCACTACCTCTGCCAATGTAGCATCCTCTTTCCTCCATCCACCAGGAAGAGGAGTGTCGATAGGCTTGCAGCCATGCATGTTGAACTTCTCCAGTATCTCCCGGGCATACTTGCCTTGAGACACAAACAGTCCATCACTGTGCTGCCAAATTTCCAATCCCAGGAAATAATGAAGGAGGCCCAAGTCCTTCATCTCAAACTCTTTTGCAAGATCAGCCTTGCATGAGTGTATCAACAGTTCATCACCTATCAAAATAAAATCATCTACATAAAGTACAATGATCAGCAACTTACCCTCCACTACTATCTGGTATAGTTTCAGATCCGCCTCACCCTTGGAGAATCCAAGTCTGGTGAAATAACTATCTATCTGTGTGTACCAAGCACGAGGTGCTTGTTTCAACCCATACAACGCTCTCTTGAGCCTGCACACATGCAAATCGCTATTGAAGATCTCAAAACCTTCGGGCTGCTCTATGTACACCTCCTCCTCAATCACCCTGTTGAGGAATGCAGTCTTCACATCCATCTGATGAATGTGCCACCCCATCTGCACTGAGAGAGCAAGAATCGTCCGTATGGAAGAATACCTTGCGATAGGTGCAAAGGTCTCCTCATAATCGATCCCCTCAATCTATGAGAAGCCTCGAGAAAAAAATCTTGCCTTGTACTTCTCCACACTCTCGTCAGCTGCTTGCTTCACTTTGTAGATCCATCTCAAACCCACCACTGATTTCCCTTCCGTCCTTGGGACAATCTCCCATGCACTGTTTCTGACAATCAAATCATACTCTCCCACCATGGCATCTACCCATGTGGGATCCTCCACAGCTTCCTCGAAAGAGGATGGCTCTGTGATGATACACTTGCTCATAAGAGCCATGTATCTAGTATACCAATCAGGTGACTGTCTCTGTCTGCGCTGTGATGTAGGTGCTCCTACAACCCTCTCTGCATCTTGAGGTGCTCCTACAACCCTCTTCTGTAGTGCGCTTTCGCCCTCTGATGGTTGGCGCTGCATGAATGGTCTCTTCCACTCCATGAACTTCCTCTTGTGGCTGATCCACATCCTGAAGCTCATCCTTAGGAACTAATAGCTCCTCATCTGCATGCAAGTGTGGCTCCCTCTCAAGTGAACACTTCATGGCTTTCTCCTCCTGAAATTTGATATCCCGTCGCACAACAGTCTTGCGACTGTCTAGAAAATACACATGATAGTTGTGGGGTGTATCAGTGTACCCCAAAAATATCCCAACCTCTGCGGTCGGCTCCAGCTTCTTCCTAGCATCCTTCGTCACATGAATGTAAACAGGTGAACCAAAAATCCTCAAATGGGAAATATCAGGCCTCTTACCGGAAAACGCCTCCTCGGGTGTACTCATGCCAAGTATCCTATGAGGACAACGGTTCTGCACATATACTGCTGTTGCGCCACTACTGACCCACAGGTGTATGGGAAGGCCACAGTCATGCAACATTTCCGTGCGACACCACGATCGTTCTTTTCTTCCGCTCGGCTTAACCGATACTGACTGTGGGTTGTGAGGTGCTATGAGCTCTTCGAATTCCTTTTGTGCTGCAAAAAGTCCTTGAATTCCCGAGAGATGAATTCACCACCATTGTGCGCTCCTAAGGCCTTCATGCCTTCTTCACAGAATTCTTTCTCAACCGATTGTGAACTCGCCAGAACTTTATGGAGAAGTATGTCTGTCTTCACCATGAAGAAAGATCTAACCTCTAGAAAGTATCAACAATCTGCCTTCTGCACCGGCCAGCATAACATCGGGCTGCGAAGAATCCGCACACGTGCCGTGAATTCTCTCAAGGATCGTCGTGGCGCGACTATCCTTCTCGTGAAAGGTGGCTTTCACAAATTTTCCCAAAGTACATCCCTTCCTGCCCAGTACGAGCACGCAAGGTACTACATAGGAAGCCAGTAGTACAGTATGTTCGGCCTCTGCATGTGGTGAAGGTCGCCCAATCTGCGGTGCCACGGCTGGCTGTCATCTCGACTCCATCACTCCTTTGCCTTGCACACGCCATTGCGCTGTAACGCGTCTTGTCTACCAGAAATTGATAAAGGGTTCTTCTCGAAACCCTTATTCTCCCGGTCTCACCGATACTGCACTGCGCACGGGAAGCCTTTGGTTCCCTCGCCTGAACAACATCATATCCCTTGTCTTCTAACATCGCCACAGAGATAAGATTCTTCTTCAATCCTGGAACATGCATCACTTCTTTCAATACGAAGGGTTTACCAGACTCCCTCTCAAAGGAAATGGTACCGATACCGGTCGCACTGTATCTACCATCATCGCCCATCTCGATGTGCACTCCAAGATCTTTCTCATCCAGATCAGTAAACAAATCTCGATCTCCTGTCATGTGAAAAGACGAACCACTGTCCAGAAACCACACTGATCCCATCACACTTGAGACCAAGCATGCGATCAGTGAAAAATATAGCTCAAACTGCGAGGCTAAGGCCTCTCGAGCTACAGATCCAGCAGCCGACTTATTTTTCTTCTTCTACGGACAATTTGTGGCATAATGTCCATGTTGGTGACAGTGAAAGCACTTCACCTTGGACACGGACATTAATCACAACTTCTTGCACCTTTCACCTCAGATTGAGAATCATGCTTCTTTCTATTGTCTGCAATTTGACATTCAATACAATTTTTCTTCATCTGAGTTCCACAGTGAGAATCCGTCCTTGGTATGTTATCTCCTCTTGCACAAGATCCGACCAAAGTCGCTCCCATCCTGGCAATTTCTCCCGACCATTGACAGAGTCATGATAGGAATGCCAACTCTTTGGAAGCCCAAGGAGAGCCAAGCTCACCAAGTCCTCATCATCAACATTAACCCCCACACTTCCCATCTCATCCCTGCATTGGATGAACTTCGTGAGGTACTTGGGCATACTGTCGCCTTTCTCCATTTTTATGTTTCTGAGTTTATCCTTGAGCGCCAACTTCCTCTGGTCGCTCTTGCTTTGAAATAAATATGTCAAAGCTTTCCACATCAATAATGGAGAAGCCTTACCATGAAGGCTGGACACTATGTGATCCTTCACACCTTCCAACAGAATCCTTCGCCACTTTGTTGTTTTCTTTTGCCATGCGTCAAGTACGGCAGCATCACTAGAAGTAGGTTTTGGAATTTCTGCATCTATGAACTCCTTCAACACATTGTCATCCAACACCGCCTCCATCCTGTCCTTCCATGCAATATAATTCGAGCTGCCCTCAAGGGCATACTCCAATCACAATCCGTTGAAAGACATCTCAACTTCGACACCAAGAAAACACTGCTGCAAATTCGAATTCCACCAGCACAAAACTCAACCGCTTCAATGTTTTGCAATTGCTCCAATGATCAATAATGCTCTGATACCATGTATAAATTTGAATAAGCGATGTATATTATTTGAAGTTCTCTGATGTAAATTTTAGCTTCATACTCTGTATAATCTTACCATTGATCATTACATGTGGAAATAAAATCAATTGCATGCGCACATTAAAACCATAAACAATCACACATATGAACACAGTATTTCATGGGAAAGCTTAAAGCTGAAAATCCCAACTATCTGTATATTATATGTCATAGAGATCATGTAACAATCATTGTACAAAACTCCTCACAAACTCTCAGCACAACCTCCAATTGCTACACACTAATCAAGCTAGATCTAGCAAAACACATGCTCCAATCTCTGCCACCTAATAGCCAGCCTCTATTGCGCAATTAATGTTGTAGGATGGCTCATTAAATAACTTGAACCACCTAGCTTGTACTGTGAAATCCTCATTGGCTCCTCCAATCATTGGTTGTTGCAAATATGCAACGATGTAGTCTGGCGGTAGTTAACCTTCTCTTTCACCTATCTCTGCACTGGTCTCCACTGAAACTGTCCATGCACTGAAGTTAACTGATGTATTATTTAGTTGATTAATGAGTTATTAATTAGTGAATTAATTAATAATTAATTCACACCACTCTTCACTAGTGTATTAATAAGTTAGACTAAATACAACTAGTTCAACTATGTTTAGATTATTTAAACTGAACACAACTCCATTAACTCCTCAATCAACTCCACCAAACTCTGTCACTTGAGTTCTAACTGAAGTATCCATGCAATAGCTCCACTTAACCCTTAGGAATAGCGTAATTACTTTTTTCAGCTCTTGTGCCACATCTGTGCACTTAACTGAAGTGCTCCAAGAGAATAAGATAATTTTTATAGTCAAAATATTATTAAGAGCTAATAATATTCGACATATCTATTTTTAGACTGGCAATCTAAAAATAGATTCCTCCCAATATGTCTAAAAATAGAAGTCCATATATTTTTCCAACTTGACCAACCATCCAAAAATAACATCCTGCAACTCATAGAACATGATCCATATGTCTAAAAATAGACTTTGCGACAAAAATAGCCCGCGGGCCCACTTAGTGAAGGCGACTTCTTTCCACTAAGCTCATCATCTTGTTGCAATCTCAACAGAGTTTTTACTTAGGAAAATGGATTAGGATTATGAAATTAAGGATAAATACTGATGAATATGGGTTTTGTGTAGGAATTCAATATTTTTAACTAATCAATCATCGAGCCTTGGGTCCGGTCCCAACTAAAGTCATAGAAATGCTCTGAGCCTCTTTAACTGATACTTTAGAGCACTGAATAATTTTAGGGGAGGGGAAATTAGTGATTTTTGTCTGATGATGCTTTATTACATGCTTGCACAACTACTTTCTACCTACTCATCATTATTTCTAACATTTTTACTTCATTTTCATGGGTGCATTTAGGCTTACAATCCTAAATCAATTTTTTTGTTAAAATAGGAAACTATCTAATTCTAACCTTATTTCATCCAAGGGCTCATATTAAACTATTGAGCTCCTTATTATTCTCTATTTTAACTATTGATCTGCCAAGTTTAGACTGTTTTGGCTAGATCTTTATTCTCTTCTAACAACAAGAAATTTAAAGCATTAGAGGTCAAGTTTAAGCTGTTTGACCCTCATGGATTGTGGCATTTAGGAAAAGTTGCACACAATATTTTTTGCAAAAGTAAACTAATAGTAGTGGCATTTAAACTTGCAACACTTTCATGATCTATTTTTGATGGGGTTCATATTTAATATTCTTTTTTTTAATCTTTGTTTCTTTTTGTCCTTTGATTGTTTTTTTAGGACATACCCTCTTTTCATCTTTTAATTTTGAAATACATTTGTAGAAAGCAAAGGTATGTAAAATATTTCAAGAATTTTAACAGATTAAAATCAAAATTATGAATCCTATATTTATAGGACCCTAACAGAGCCGAGGGTGATCACTGGCACTAATCTAAAAAAGGGAAAAAATCTGTCAAAACACACTTAAAAAGAGGCCAATAGATCTAGGGTCAAAAGGGACAGGGATCTAAAGGATAAGGCTACTGAAAAGAGGTGCAGATCACAGCCAAGAGACAGAGGTAAGGTGGCTAGAAAAAAAGTGGAAATCAGCAAAAAGCGGAAAGGACAGGGAGGAGGTCCTAAAGGGAGGTCCAAACAAAACGACAAGAGGTGATTTGAAAGGAATAAAGGCTGATTTAAAGGGATCTGAGGAGGAGGTATCAGATCTGAAAAAGGGAAGGCTGAAACTCTGAAAAACAGACGGCTGAAACAGCTAAAATATATTCCACAAAAAGTGGAGGGTACTGAAGCCCTAGGGGGCTAGGTTCCCACTTAGATGAGTAAAAACAGATAAGAAATAGGTCAAAGCGGGTTGAGACAGAGGCTGGAAAACCCTGACAAAAGCTTCAGCAAAACCCAGAAAAATTGCAGAAAAACCACTGAAAAATTGGCAGGTCGCAGGTTATGACCTGTTTTCAGTGCAGGTCGCAGAAAAGAGGCTGAAAAGTGTGACCTGGAGGTCCAGGTCGCATTTTTTGGGCTGAAAAGTGCGACCTCCCGTTTCGGTTGTCTCGGCGGCAGATTTTCGGAAAAGTTGTCGTCTCAGTTGCGGCTGATGTCGCTTACCTGCAAAATAGGGCCAGAAACACACGGAAGTTAGAAATTTTAATGTTTGAGGGTTTTATAGGGGAAAAACAACATGAAAATAGGAAAAAAAAAAGCTGAAAAGAAACCCTAGGGTCTGAAGTAGCTGGATATGCAGGAATATGAAAAACGACAGCGGTCGTAATTTAAAACCCGTGTGGAGTCGCCATTTGTTAGTATGAATCCTTTGTTGAAGTGTACGAAAAAGGACCACTTTAGCTACGCATAACTAATAGCCCTAACAACAAAAGTGGCTGCCAATATCTTCAGATCTGCAGTTAGTTGATCAAGAAAAGAGCTGCAAAAAACCAGATCTATGCATAGAAAGACATTAAGCAGTAAAAAGAAGGGTTTACTCCATATACCAATAGACAAGACAAGAACAATTTTTGAAAGAATTTTTGTATTAAGGGCACCTGGGAGGAAAACAAGAAGGCGTATCCAATTCTCCTCGATGGGATGGGTTCTTGGAAGTCCTCAGCACTTCAGATCTAGAATCTCTCTCTCTTGTTGGTGTAGAAAACCCAGACAAAGATAGAACTCAAAGGGAGCTCACACAGCAAATAATGTAGAAAAATGTGACCAAGTGTGTAGATCCAGAGTGATCTAATAGGCAACAAAAGGTGAAGAATGGTAGGAAAAACCCTCCTATTTATAACAAAATATTGGGTCATTCTAGATCTTGGTGCATGATTAAAATAATGTTAACCAAATCTAGATCCACATTTTATGGAATATTTTATTATAATTTTTGGAGGAAAAAGTATTTGACTTGGGTCAAATCCCTTTGTTTGTGAATAATAAATAAATAAATGATTTATTTATCATTTTAAGGAAGTGGTTGAAAGATAATAAAATAAATAATGATTTATTTAATTATTTATGGGTGATTTAGTCATATTTAACAAGGAATATTATTTAAATAAGATTTAAATAATTATTCCTAAAAAATAATAAGATAAATAAAGATTTATCTAATTAATTTCTTTGTTTTGGGTTAAACATGACCAGGAATAATAATTAAATTATTGTTTAATTAATTATTCCTTGAGGAAAATCAAACAAATATAGGTTTGTTTAATATTTCCTTTTGGGGTTTCCTGTTTAGACCATAAACAACCTAATGAATGTGTTTTATTAAGTTATTTTACATAGTGAAAGCAATTTTACTTAGGGTAAAATTGGTCTTACATGGTGTACTTGGGTCCATCTAATGATAATAGGTTAGATGACCAAAAAATGGTGTAACAGGGTTCATATTTAATATTCTTTTTTTTAATCTTTGTTTCTTTTTGTCCTTTGATTGTTCTTTTAGGACATACCCTCTTTTCATCTTTTAATTTTGAAATACATTTGTAGAAAGAAAAGGTATGTAAAATATTTCAAGAATTTTAATAGATTCAAATCAAAATTATGAATCCTATATTTATAGGACCCTAACAGAGCCGAGGGTGATCACTGAAGGGAGGTTAGGCAAAGTAGAAGGGGAAGTCCCAGAGGGGACTTCCATCGTGGATATCATAGATGATGATAGGTAGAAGATGGTGGCCGAAGACTCCGTCATCTAGACATTGGGAGGGGGAATTTCAATGGGAGTGGGTATATCCTCAGGTTTGATCGAAGCATACTGCATGAGAACTGGAGAGGCAGACTCGTTCTATTCGGTTTCGTATTCCCGAACTACCTCCAAAGAGGCTCGATAATGATTAAGGCGAGGATAGAGGTGGGTATAATGGTCATGGAGATCAAAAAAATCATAGGGGTGGTTGGCGTGAATATTCTTGGGGTTCTTGGTTGTGGTCGATAAAGTAACAAAGGCTTCAGGGACCTTAGAATCAGGAAACGCGACATTGACCATGGGCTTGATAGAGGCAAATTCAGGACAATGATGGGTAGCATGACCAACAACATCAAACAAATAACATGAGGAGGTACGCTTTGGAGGCCGAGGAGGAGCAGGGGTTGTCTGGGCAGCCTTTTCCTTAGGTTATTTCTTGCGAGCTTTGTCCCACTCACCTGAGGCTTTCACAATAGGAGTAGGTTCCTGTTGAGGTGGTTGAAGCACAGAAGAAAAGGGAGGGGTCATGGCGACCAGTTGGACCGGGGTCAAAGCAGTATAAGGTTTGGGTTGCCTATGCGGGATAGTGGCTGGGGGATCAATGTACCAGAATGGGATCCCCAGGGTCATGTTAGGAAGAGACAAGGTAGCCATAACATGTACCGAAAATACTCCAGGAGGGGGAGAAAGAAACTGTATATGACCAGAGGGGTAATGGCCAGGCGGGACGACTCCGAGATGGTTAAGGCTAGGGGGAACCGTTCCAAGAGGGTAGATAGGATCATGGACACTAGATACAGATGAGGGGCCTTGAGGAGGGGATACTGAAGGCTGAGTGGAGGTGCTAGGAGCAGGTTGCGGAGGGCGGGGCTGCTTACTAGTTCAACCAGTTCATTTGAGGTTATACCGAGACGATTGCATCATGCAAACATTCAACAAGCTAGGGTCAGAGATAGGAAGAGAGAGACTAGGGAAAGAACCAAGAAAAGAGGAATATTTATAGACTCCAAGTGAGACACTGGTCGGAGGTTTGACTATTTGCTTATTGGCCACTGAAGAGATAATGGATGTAGAAATTTTAATACAATTATGTATAGTCGGTTTCTCCTGATCTAAAAATTATATGCCACTGTTAAATACACAACCCTTCTACTTAAATCTTTGCAGAAATTTAATCCCCAATTGCAAACACATGAAGAAAGATCAATCACACATAACACACGTGTGTTTACCAAGAAAGCATAAAGATAAAAACTCCAGTATCATATATTATGTATATATCATGGATCATGAAACAATCTCATACAAATCTCTAATCCAAGAGCTCTCAGTACAATATACAATCATCTCACACTTTCATACAAAAATTGGCATAAACATGCACCAATTTATTGCCTCATGACAACCTACCTCCACTGTGCAATCCCTGTTGGTCAAGAACTCTGAATGATTAATTCTTGCCTTCCTTGAATGCGTAAATATTAGGAGCACATCCAATGTGTGTGTGGTTGCAAGTGTGTACCCACTAATGTCACAATTGATATTCAAAATGTCCCTTTAACCTATCTCTCAATTGGGTCTCCACTAGATCTGACATGCATGTAGTTAACAATATTAAATATTCAGTTGCATGTGAGATCACTCCATGTGAATTAATCTAATATTTTGTTCACTGATCTCTCACTAGTGTATCTTTAGCTACAACTAGTTACAACTAGCAAAACTAAGTTTAACTCACTTAACTGAGTTAAACTACTTTACAACTCACATAACTACACATCCAACTTTGTTACAACTTTGTATCACTCAGTTACAATGAAGTCCACTTGCATGTCCTACCAACCAACCTTAGAACTCGAAATTCCTTCAGTCAACTGGTTTGCCACATCATTTAACTGAAATCAAGTGTTCAAGAGAATAGATTATTATTTACTGTCCAATTATTATTAATAGATAATAATAATCGACATGCATTCTATTTTTAGACATGCGATCTATGAACATACTTCGCACATGAATTCCAAAAATATACGCCCATCCATACATAGAATTTTCTTAACCATCTATAATAGACTCTTGCTATAAATAGAATTTTCTCACCTTTCTAAAAATAGACATACACCTAAAAATAGCCTATGTGGGACCCACCCAGTGTAGGTGCTTAATTTTCACTAGGATCAAGGATGTTGCTTCTGGATGCCAATTTCACTGTTTCTTGTTGCAACCTTCAACACTCCCTCTTAAAAATAAAGGAATTTCTTTTCATGTGACATGCAACTCCATGTATTCGCCCTACAACCTTTGCATGCAACACTTCTCTAGTGTTTCTCGCACATGCAACACTTTCGAAATTGCATAGCCTCCAAACAACTAAATCAGTATAATTCATCTGTCATCAAAGTCTTCTGACTTCTGCTGGTACCAACTGCACATGCCTTCAGAAACCATTGCGCTGTCGACCTATACATCCATGCACTCTACACTTGCTGTCAACTCTGATCCGCGCTCCAATCGTCACTTTGATTTCATGTCCTCACGACATCTGATTACATCAATCCAACTTATCATACTACTGCTATACTATGGGATCCTCGTAGCGAGGTTCAATTCATGAGATCCACACCATCTCAATGAATCCTACCTAGAACTTTATTCTTGGGATTATTCATGCATGTCGCCCCACCTCTCACCTAGTGGTATAGCTTCTTGCACTCCCTCTGCCCATATGGAATGAAATGTTTCTACATGAGTGGTTTCTCCCACTCCATGATCCTCATCTTGTGGCTGCTCCACATCCCTAGGTTCACTCTTACCTGCATGCAAATCCTGCTCCCTCTCAAGAGTCAATTACATGAATTTATCACACTTCCCAACAGTAGGAAGCTCAGTAGAAATCCCATCTACATCAAGTATGTAGAGATTCTTAACTCGAATCCCAACCTTCTTGGCTTGCCCTGTTGCTTTGTGTCACATGAAAAATTTTCCTTCACTAAAGACAACATCATAGCCTCTATCCTCTAACATTGCGACTGAGACTAAATTTTTCTTCAAACCTAGAACATGCATAACATATTTTAAATGAAAGAGTTTACCTGATGCCCTCTGAAAGGTAATGGTACCAATTCCAGTCGCACTGTATCATCCATCGTTTCCCAAATCAATATGCATCTAGAGATCTTTCTCCCCCAAGTCACTGAAAATTTTCTTATCTCCTGTTATGTGAAAGGAAGCACTACTATCCAAGTACCACTGCGATCCCAATGCACTAGAAACCATGTATTCTATCAATGAGAAGTCAAGCAAAAATTTTGAGGCAAGAGCCTCACTAGCTGTAGCTCCAACAACCATCTTGTTCTTCTTCTTATGTGGACAATTTGTTGAAATATGTCCATACTCATGATAGTGAAAACACTTCACTTTGGACATGTTGTGCTCCTTGCCATCTTCACCGGCCTCAGATTTAGAATGGAATTTCTTCCCCTTCCCCTTCTTCACCTTGGTAGCCAAAGAAAAATCCTCTTCATCATCAAGCTTTGATGAAGAACCATCTCTGGTGTTCTGCTTGAACTCCTCCTGCACTAGATCCGACCACAGTCCTTCCCAATTTGGCAGTTTTTCCAGTCCGTTGACAGAGTCTTCATAACTGTGCCAACTCTTAGGAAGTCCCAAGAGGACCAAGCTCACGAAATCATCATCAAAAACACTTACTCCTACACTCCCAAGCTCATCCCTGCATTGGAAAAACTTTGTTATGTATACCTAAATAGTTTCGTTCTTTTCCATCTTGATATTTCTGAGTTTATCCTTTAGCGCCAATTTCCTATGTTCGTTGCTGCTTTGGAAAAGATCCGTGAAAGCATTTCACATAGCATATGGAGTGGATTTCCCATGAAGGCCTGAGACAATGTGGTCTCGTACACCTTCCAATGGAATCCTCCTCACCCTTGCTACTTTCTTTTGCCATGCATCAAATACTGCAACATCTGTCGAAGTAGGCTTAGAAACATCTCTGTCGATGAATTCCTTCAAGCCATTATCTTCAAGCACCTCCTCCATCCTTTCCTTCCATGCAATGTAGTTTGAGCTACCCTCAAGTGCATACTCTAGCCGCAAACCATTGAAAGTCATTTCGATGTTTACTCAACTGTCACACCAAGAAATTCTTGTAACAAATTCGAATTGTTTCCACCAAAAAACTGAACTACCACTTCAATATTGCAATCTTCTTTGCTCTGATACCATGTAGAAAATTTATAACATAACTCCGATACCATGTAGAAATTTTAGTACAATTATGTATTTGCAGATTCTCCTAATTTTACAATTATATGCCATTGTTAAATAAAAAATCCTTCTACTTAAATGTTTGCGGAAATTTAATTGCTAATTCCAAACACATAAAGAAAGATTAATCACACATAACATAGATGTTTTTACCAGGAAATCATAAAGCTAAAAACCCCACTATCATATATTATGTATATATCATGGATCATGAAACAATCTCATACAAAACTCTAATCCAAGAGCTCTTAGTACAATATACAAGCGTCTCACACTGTCATACCAAAATTGACATAAACATGCACCCATTTACTGCCTCCTGACAACCTGCCTCCACTGCGCAATACTTGATGGTCAAGAACTTTGAATGATTATTTCTTGCCTTCCTTGACTGCATAAATATCATGAGCACATCCAATGTGTGTGTGGTTGCAAGTGTGCACCCACTAATGTCACAAATGATAGTCAAACTATCCCTTTCACCTATCTCTCAACTGGGTCTCCACTAGATCTGACATGCATGTAGTTAACAATAGTAAATATTTAGTTGCATGTGAGATCAATCCATGTGAATTAATTTAATATTTAATTCACTGATCTCTCAGTAGTGTATATTTAGTTACAACTAGTTACAACCAGCACAACTGAGTTTAACTCACTTAACTGAGTTAAACTACTTTACAACTCACATAACTACATGTCCAACTCTGTTACAACTTTGTATCACTCAGTTACAATGAAGTCCACTTGAATGTCCCATCAACCAACCTTAGAACTAGAAATTCCTTTAGTCAACTGGTTTTCCACATCAGTTAGCTGAAATCAATTGCTTCAAGAGAATAGATTATTATTTATTTTCCAATTATTATTAATAGATAATAATAATCGACATGCATTCTATTTTTAGACATGAGATCGATGAACAGACTTTGCACATGAATTCCAAAAATATACACCCATCCATACATAGAATTTTCTCAACCATCTATAATAGAATCCCGCTATAAATAGAATTTTCTCACCATTCTAAAAATAGACATACACCTAAAAATAGCCTGTGTGGGACCCACCTAGTGTACATGCTTAATTTTCACTAGCATCAAGGATGTTGCTTCCGGATTCCAATTTCACTAGTTCTTGTTGCAACCTTCAACAATGGACTTAGGGGAGGTTCGAGACTTCGGTTTGTAATATGTCAACTAGTCGATGGTGAAGATCTTTCCATTGTGAGGAAATCACATGTTTCGGTGAATCGCAGATGGGACAATAGACATCACATAAGTGTAGTTATGACCCAATAGAATGTTGTATTCTAAGGGGGCATCAGTGAATTCTACGTCAACAAAAACAATATTTCCCGCAAGAGTAATAGGACAATTGTGGAACATGCCAAGGGGCTGGGAAGAGTGGCCATCCCACGATCGGAGGGTGATCGTGGAAGGGGCTAAATCAGGAGATCCTAGGTGCTTCCAAACCAAAGCAGAAATAAAAAAGGTGGATGCCCCCTCGTCAATGATACAACGGGAGAAGTTGGCATTCCGGATCTTAACAAGGATTTGGAAGGCGACAGAAGTAGGAAGGGGGGGATGTTCTAACTGGTCAACATCGAAGACAATCAAATTATAATATGAAGTATCCACAATGCCCATGAAATTTAGTATATATTTTCACTATGAATGGCACGACTGGAGGACTTCCAGCGTTTACATGGTAGCAGGGGATTGCGCCAAGTCATCTACTATACTATAGGAGTGGGAAACTTTACCAAAAGTAGTGTTTCAGTGTAATAGTCCCTTAGGGATCTTGGTATGAACCTATGCCTTAGGCTGAGGGATCAGTAAAGGACCATTGGGTGTCGAAAGAGGCTCTGTGGGACCTGAAGAAGGGGGCTCGGTAGCAGATGTAGCGGGGGGCTTGTTGTACTGATGGGACTGTGTCTGAAGGTTGAGGTCAACGGTAATGGGTTGGTCAAAGTTAATCATGAGGATCTAGTAATCAGAGGTACTAGATGGAGGAGGTTGAGTGGCCACCTGACTTTCAGGGGGTTGGGTAGCAATAAATCCTTGCTAGGGGAAAGGATTGGTAAACACAACCAGCTGGGTAGGGGTAAAATTGGGAGGAACCGAAGGGGAGGCTTGCTATCCTTGGGATGCTTCTTGAGCTTCCCACATCTGACGCATCTGAGGTAAAAGAGGAAAATCATGGGTGTAGTGACCATAGACACTGCAACAAGAACAAGGTTTGTTTGTGCAAACAGACCTGTCCTGCTTGGGTTGAGTGCCTAGTTGTTGGGCTGCACTGTTATGTGCATTCCCTTAGGGATTTTTTCCTGGATTACCTGGGGCAGATTGGTTTTGGTTGCCTTTCCTCTTCTTTTTGGAAGTAGGAGGATTAGTCGCACCCTGTTGTGCATTCACCTGATCCTGGGGGGTGGTGGTTGTTGTTGTAGGGGTTGAGAAGGAAAGGGAGGGGGAGGTGCTAATGCTGGAGGAGATGGGGCACCAAGCTGCGGATTCAAATAATAAGGAGGTTGGGAAACATTAGGGTAAACAGGTTGGGCAAAAGGAGGAGGCATGCCATACCCTAGATACATGCTACCAGGAGGGGGGAAATTTCTAGAGGAGTCGGCCCCTCCCTGAGGGAAACCATAACCCATGGGAGGATGAGTGTACGGATGAGAAATGGCTCCAACGATACTATCGGTGGCATGGGATGCCCCCAGTGCATTGGCACCACCTTGTCTAGGGAGATCAGGTAAGACGATATAAACATAACCAGACTGTGCACATATCAGGTCATACTTCAATGCAATCTGGAGGGCATCTTCCTCGGTCTGAGGGAAATGAGATGTGACATCTTTGCTAATAGTAGGCAAAAGGGATATGAGAAACCAATCCATGTAGACACTGTATTCGAAGGTATGGGCTTGACATAGGCTCTTTCTTCTCTGCCATTCTTGAACATGATTAGATAGGTGGGTCGTAGATGATTTACAGAAATATGTCAAGAGTTCGGTATCGGTGTCATAGCGAAGGGGAAGATGGAAGTAAGACAGAAAAGCCCAGGCAAGAGTCACAAAATTAGTATGAGTGGTAGAGGCCTGGTCGACATACCACTTGGAAGCTTCTCCAGTAAGCGTACGCTAGAACAACGGAAGACAAACAGAGTCATTGGTGGTGGAGTTAGAAGAAAAACACATGTGGAAAGAACAAACATGGTTGGTGGGATCCTCTCCAGCAAGACCTTCAAACTTGGGGATGTTTGAAGGGAGCTTGGTTGGCATAGCAGGACAAATAGGATCATGGTGTATGGGGTCATTAATCAACTGGCTAAAATTGGGAAGACCAAGGACTGCCATATAAGGGAGCAAGGGAATAGTCGAGATATTTCCTGTTGCAGCACCACTAGTATAATTCCCAACATTAGGGCCCGGGCTACTACCAGTGTTAGGTCTTGAACCAGACATGGTGAAGGTGACAGGAGGAGAGCCAGGGATAGAACCAAAAGGGGAACCTGATGAACCAGAAGTAGAGTCAGAATGGGGACTCAGTGGAGGACGAACTCAAGCCCTACGCGGAGGAGTAAGTCTTCCTACCAGAAACTAAGGATGAAGGCTTAGGAGTCTCTAGGATAAACGCCTTGGGGGCGCAATGATGGAAAACAAACACGGATCACAGAAGGAAGAGATACCAACAAGGGTAGGGAGGTGCATGATCAATTGATTACAATGTTTTAGTCTTGGCCTGGCGGTGTAAACCAGGCGCACTTCAATTATGGTGTGCATGCATGTGATAAGTGTGTTAATTTTTATTAAGCCTAGACGTGTGTAGAAAAAAAAGAAAAAAAAATTGTATAACTGTAAATAAATATGAAAATGACAGTAAAGGAAATTGAATACAACATAAAATAACAACTAAAGATGCATCAATTTAAACAAAAGGAGGAGGGCTTCCCACCAACTAGTCTATGGGTGGGAAAAATCTAGTCAAAACACACAAAATGGCCAATGCATCTAAATTCGGGAGGGGCAGGGATCTAAAGGCTAGATATGATGGAAATAGGTGCAGAGAACAACAAAAAACCAGGGGGGAAAGCTACAAAAAGGGTAGCGAAAGGCTACAACCTAAAGGGAAATGGAGGGGACCCTAAAGGAGGACCAAAAAAAACTGAACAGAGGTGTTTTGGGTGGATAAATAACCGATCTGAAAAGGATATGAAAGTGCAGGTTCAGATCTAAAAAATGGCTGAAAACACTGAAATCTCAGAAGACCTGCTTCAGCTAAACTCCTCCTAAAAAGGTGGAAGCGTACTGAAGCCCTAAGGGGCTTGGTTCCTACTTCGACGAGTAAAAATAAGCAAGTACAGGTCCAAGACGGGTGAAGAGGGAGGTCAAGCAACCCTAAACAATGGCCCAGACAAACCCAGAAAAATCACAGAAAAAATCCCGCAAAATGTATAGGTCGCAATTTCTAATGTGTTTTCCACTGAGGTCGGAGTTTTCAGGTTGTTTTCCGCGTCCTGAAGGTTAAGGTCGTAGGTTTTGGCCCAAAAAGTGTGACCTACACTTCCAGTTGTTTCAAGAGCATATTTTAGAAAAAATTTCCATCTCTGCTGCGACTGATACCTGTGACCTGCACAATAGGCCTAGAAACACACAAAAGTAAATTTTTTTACTATTTTAGGGTTTTAAAGGTTAAAAAAAACATTAAGAAATGAAAAATAATAAGCTGAAGAAAAACCCTAGGGGTTGAATCAGCTGGTCATGTAGGGATCTGAAAAACGACAACGGTCGTAATTATAAACCCTAGTGGAGTCGCTAGTTGTTAGTGTGAATTCTAATCACAAGTGTACGGAAAAAACTCACTTTAGCTGTGCATAACAAAAAACCCTAACATCAAATATGGCTGCCAATTTCCTTAGATATTTAGTTGGAGATTAGAATAAATGCTACAAAAATCCAGATCTATGTAGTTAAAGATATTAAGCAGTAAAAATAAGCAAGAGTTTCTCCGATGCATCCAACGGACAAGACAATAATTTTTAAATAATTTTTTGTATTATGACACTTGGGAAGGGAACATAGAAAGATGTTACCAGTCCCCCTCAATGTTATGGGTTCTTGTATGTCCTTAGTGATTTAAATCTAAGATCTCTATCTCTTGATGGTGCAGAAAACCTAGACAAAATGGAACTCAAAGGGAGCTCACAAGCAAAAAGTAGAAAAATATGACAATGATGGATGATCAAAGTCATACCAAAAGTATAGATCCAGAGTGATCTTGAGGCAACAAAAGGTAGTGAATGAATGGAAAAACCCTTCTATATATAACAAAATATCGAGTTAGTCTAGATATTGGTGCATAATTAAAATATTATTAACCAAATCTAGATCCAACTTTTATGGAATATTTTATTATTTTTGTTGGAGGGAAGAGGAATTTGAATCTGGTCAAATCACTTTATTTGTAAATAATAAATAAATAAATGATTTATTTATTATTTTAAGAATATGGTTGAGTAATAATTATATAAATAATGATTTATTCAATTATTTATAAATGTTTTAGTCAAATTTAACAAGGAATATTATTTAAATAATGTTTTAAATAATTATTCCTAGAAAATAATAAGATAAATAATGTTTTATCTAATTAATTTTCCTGTTTTGGGTTAAATAGGACTAGGAATATTAATTAAATTGTGGTTTAATTAATTATCCCTTGAGGAAAATCAAGCAAATAAGGATTTATTCAATTATTCCTCATGGGGTTTCCTATTTAGACCATAAACAACTTAATAAATTATGTATTATTAAGTTATTTTTCATAGTGAAAGAAATTTTACTAGGGTAAAATTGGTCTTACATGGTGTACTTTGGTCCATCTAATAGTAACAGGTTAGATGACCAAAAATTGATATAACAATTTTTTCGATGTAATTGGTGGGATAATTGTCTTTGGGACAAGCTTTATTAATATCCCTATAATTGACACATACTCTGATAGTTCCCTATTTCTTGGTAATTGGAACTATGTTGGATACCCAATCTGTCAATGGAATAGGATAAATGAAAGCTGCGCAAAGTAGTTTTTGAACCCTAGCTTTAATAGCAACAGATTTTTGTAGATGTATTGGACATAGTCTTTGTCTAATAGGTTTAGCATCTGGGTATGTCTTAATTTCGTATATTACAATCTTAGGATCAATTCCTGGCATTTATTCGTAAGACCAGGAAAAAATGTCTCGGAATTTCTAAAATAGGGCTTTGTACATGTTAATTTTGTCAATTGAGCATGAAGCACCTATATGAATGTTTTCAGTTATTCCTATTTTGATTGATATGTCAATTAGAATTGTTGCCAAAATGTTTCCTAAATTCATCTCAGAATCTGAATGAAGGATTGACATAGGATTTTGAGGTTCTTTAATATATTCAATCGGAAATATCGATGAAAAGTTATTTTCAACTCTATCAAGGTCTGGTATAAAAGAAGAGTGATGGTGAATATTGTCCCAAGGTAATTATTCCAATGACAAAATTTCCCGAATATTTTCATCGCTTCAAAATATGTGTAGAAAAGGATCAAAAAAATATGTTGTGGTTAAACCTGGTAGAGAAGAAGACTCATCACTAATCACATTCACTTGATCAATATTGGTTGATGAAATTTCAGAAAGAAATTGAACTGCTACATATGCCAATTCGTATGGATTCAAAGGAATTGCATTGCCATAGTAGTCCAAATCAGATTCTGAAGGCACAATCCATGGGTCATCAAATGGCATTGTGCTTGATGTAATCATGTTTATATTGGAAATAGTATGAGGTATGTTAGGAGAAGGTATAGCGAAAGTTCCCATAAGAGTGGAATCCTTAACTAGTCCTACTCCAACATCTTCGTAAGGGATAACCAACTTTCCAACATATGGGATACTATCCGTAGAGGCGGGATTGGAAGTTTAGTAAGACAACTAATCAATTTTGACAATATTTCCTTTATGAGGAAACATGATTAACTAAAAGACTGATGAAACAACATCTGCATACTTGTTAGCACAGTTCTTTGCTAAGTCATGAGTCCATTTTATTTTTGGTTTTAGGATTAAAACTTTCAAATTTTTTTTTTTTTTTTTTTTTGGTTGCTACCGGAATTTATGAAAGCACATGTTTTAGTATTTTCAGATAGTCTATTATATTCCTATTTCTTTTTTTTTCCTTTTACTCTGATGCTGCTAGAAATTCCAGAAGCATACTCTGTTTTGAAAAAAATAAACAAAAAAGCACATCCACTTTTGTCAAGCCACGTGTTGTAGTGTAAATATGTTCCAAATGCTTTTTAAATATTTCATATCTCATAATAGGTGTCGTATGTGGTCAGTTTAGTTGAATTCAAGTCATGGTATATGTTAATGCTTAGGTGTCAACCTGCTGTAATACACTTAACCATTAATCCCATCCTGTATGTCACCCCAAGTCAGTTAATATTATGTCAAAGTACGTGTTTTCCAAATGGAGGAGATCATGGTCATCAAAATTAACGCAATTACCATTTGGCTGGTTGCACAACAGTGCTGTTAGAAATTTCAGCCAATAATCAACAAGACATCGGAAGTGACTACCAATCACATATCCACTTGTCTCAAGCCATCTGGATCTTTCCATACGAAGATACGCAACCAACTGAAGGAAATAATGGCTATCACATGGTGCACACCATGGTTAGGAATATTTTCCATAATGAAAGTCTATTTGTATGGGGTGATGAACCATATTTTTTTGTTTTAAAACCACCGAAAAACTAGGAGCGTGATCATTTGAGAGTTTAGTTGTTGGAGATCGAATGTCTTAAAGTTGTAGTTTGAGGAGGAGTCTATATTTCAGACAGGATTTCAAAGGAGAATACAAGTAACACTTGTAAGGTGAAATTCCTCCAACTCTGCGACCTATTAGTTTCAAGAGACAAAGTCATTAATGTCTGAAGATGACTAAAACAGGTGGGAAAATAAATCGATTTGAGCCACACGGTGCAGACCTAGTGGACAGAAATTTGAGGGTAAGAAGCTTGTTTATCTAGGAAGGGTGGTATTCCTTGTGCACCAGGTTAGGGAGTTCTCACTCAGGAGTAGGTCAAGATTTTTCAAACTCTTTCAATGGACAAGAAGCCATAATTTACGGTCTTACATTGCAGGTTTCAGAAGACTCCATTGCTGAAGCATTTAACCTTCCACAGGAAGGAGAGAGGTGGTTTAAAGGTCAAGTTATCATAGGAGGAGACCTAAAAATCCATGAAAAATCCATGAAGAAAAACAAAACAAAAAACCCCTTCAGAGAAGAACTCATAGCCCTCAAAGAGAAGAAAGATACAAAAGGGTTCAAAGGAGGAGAAAGCCACTATCAAGGAAGCAACCAAAAGAACAACCAGATCCAGAAGAGCTGCTGACAACAAGACAAACTTTGATAAGCTTGTTGAAGTTGCAACCCACATAGAAGGAAGGTAAAAAGGTTTTCTGATACAAATACCTTTTTTACTTATTAATCACAATTTTGAACAACAACTTAGATTTCAAGGAATATAAGTCTGCACAGGATTTTCAACATTTTCTGTATATTTTTTAAAAAGAAAAAGAGTTCTACTGGAAATTCCGGTAGCGTTCCATTTTTTTCCCAGTTTCAGGTTTTTACCGGAATTTTCGGTAGCGCCTGTTTTAACTGAATTTTGACACATGTCAGCAAATTTTCTGAGCCAGTTAAGAAAGGATAAGAACCCATAACCAAATCGATATAACAAGTGATGGTGAAAGGTGGTTATGAGGTTGTTAGAGGTCTTATTAAATGGAGATACATGGTTATTTAAAGACCAAAGTCACAAGGAGATAAATCAATAGAAAAAGGGGAAGCATGAAAACACACTCAACATTTCAACCTAGATTTCTTGTCTTCTTTCTTCTACATCTGTTCTTTCAGTTAGATTTTGATGAGATACGGTTGTAATGTCATTTGATGCCTATGTAATGTTAGGAATAATGTTTCCTTATTTTTAGAAAAGATGGAGTTGGTGCCTCTCTTGCTATATATACCATTTGTAAATACCATTTCCAGGTTAGATGTTGGTCTACATGAAGACTAAATATAATAAAAAGCCTTTTTTTTTAACTTCATGCTAGAGGATTTTGTGACTCAAGGAACATATAATGTATGGTGTGTCTCATTTCTTTGTTAATTTCTTCTAAAATATGAATTGAAACAACTAGTAATGTGAGTGAGGAAATGTTAAAGGATTTAACAATAAATTATCTGCTTTCAGTTTTTTGCAAATTATATGTTTGTTATAGAAAATGTTAGTGAATATTTCATAAAGGATTTGTGGAATACTTTATACATGCAATATATTTTCTGAATGTTGTATACTTTGCATAAACAAAGTTTTTGTAAAGATCCATCATCATAGTTGTGTGACTAATTTAGGATAGGAATATTTCCTAGAATAGGTACCAGCTATCCATCTTCTTCCATTTGTTACACTCTACTCCCTATACTACCAATTTACCCATACAATTTATACTTTCCGTAACTTTCCAAATGTATGAAAGTTTTAAAGAATAATAAAATCATTTCAAAATCTTTGAGAAGCTATCCCAACACTCAAACAACCCTTTAAAATTTGAAATGAACTATGATGTGTAAGGCTTACTCCTTTTGCAGTCAAGGAGTGTCTCCTTGTGCTAACATATTTGGCACCATTGCCGGGAGGCGAATTGAAGTTTATCCCTGGGTGAATGAAAAATTTATAAGTGTCATTCTAAGGTGTATATTTATAGCTATCTTTTTAGACTTATTTACACTCGGAGACTCCATTGTTGAAGTTCTGGCTCCTAGAAGAACTAGAACTAGGGCTAACCCATGTTCCCCTTTAAGAATCCCAGTTTCTAACCTAGAAAATCTAATCATGAAAAAGATTAAACGAAAATTTTCTTCCTCTACTATTGTTTTCTCAAAGGTTGTCCCTAAAGAAGTCCTACAACCCCTGATTTTGCAGAAAATCCTGTACCTCCCTTGTTTTCTAGCCAACAAACAGTCTCTACATCACAAGTTGGTGCTTCATCATCTGCTTTTCACAATCCACCAATTGTTGTTCCACAAATCCCAACAACTCACACCATCGCAAGTCCAAACCCACCCCCTAACCAAATGGATACAATTGATGTTGCTAGGTATGCCCATTTGGTTTTACCTCAGCCTATGAATGCATTACCTACAAGAGATTATCTCAAGTACGTGCCTAAGTTTAGTGGTGAGGGAGAGGTAACAACTGAAGAACACCTTGCTGATTTTATGCCTATGTTGACATTCTGAATATTGAGCATGAAGATGCTTGGATGAGAGTTTTTGTTCAGAGTCTTGAGGGTGATGTAAGGAAATGGTTCAAATCTTTTACAACTGGTAGCATCACTGGAATTGAAACCCTAGATGATAAATTTTTAAGGAAATGGGGTGATAAGAAATATTTTTGGTATTATATAATTGAATTTGGTGCAATAAAAAGAAAAGAAATAGAATTAGTCTCTAATTTTTCTAAGAGATTCAATAAGATGTATAGCAAAATACCTACTGAAATCAAGCCTACTGAAGCTTCAGCCAAAATCACTTATGATGGTGCTTTTGATCTCGATTTTTGTTTATTATTGAGAGAAAGAAGATCTACAACACTAACACAAATGCTGGAAAATGCACTGGAGGTAGAATCTAATGTGTTAGTAGCTGATAGGCTTAGAGGAGGGATTGACAGAGAAAAATGAAAGAAAAAAGCTGAGGTTTCAACTTCAGGAATTTCAGACATAGATCCTAAGTTAGATGAGCTGACCAAGATGGTCAAGTCATTGACTACTAAGATGTCCAAGCTCAAGATGGAATCAAGACCAACTACTACTGGAAATGTGTCATTTGATCAACCAAATAGGTAGCAATTTAGAAGACCTATTGCTCGTCAAATTTTGCAGCGAGAAAGGAGAGATGCTGATGATAAAAAAGTGGAGCCTCCTTTGCAGAATGATATATTTGAAGATGAAGAGGAAGTTGAAAGGTTGGAGAAAGATGTTGATATCAATTGGCTAAGAGATAAAGAAGGGCTGATTCATCTTACACAAGCAGAGTATGAGGATTTCATGTCATATATTAAGAATAATGAAGTGATTGCAGCTGATCATATAAGAAGATATAATCTTAGATCAAAGAAGATTAATGAAAATCCAAAGCCTGTTGTTCAGCCCAAGAAGAATAAGGATGCAGTCAAAATTCTAGCAGAAAAACAAGTTGTTGAACCAAGCAGATCGGAAATTCCGGTAGCAGTTAATACTCCTTCACTTGAGGTAAAAATTTCTTACAAGCTACCCCCTATTTTCAATTTTGAAAATGAGATGCACAAGATAAATGTTCCCGTTCCTCTTGTAGAGATCATGAAAAATGATGATTTCAAAAAGGCCTTTATGAAAGCTCTTCAACCTCCACCTAAAAAAGTAGATTTTGTTTTTGTTAACCTTTAAGATGACAAGCCCATTGTTATTTTAGGTCCATTGGTAGAATATAGAGATGAATATACCCCTCCCTTTTATCTATCTCTAAATATTCATGTTAATATCTAGCATAATTTCCTAATGGACTCTGGAGCCTCACATAATTTAATGCCCAAGGTAGTCATGGATGAACTAGGTCTTGAAGTAACTAGAGAATACCGAGATCTCTACTCCTTTGATTCCCAGAAAGTTCAATTCCTTGGTGTCATAAAATACCTTGCAGTAAGCCTATTTCAGTTACCCATGAGAGGGATGGTGATGGATATTGTTTTAGTTGACATTCCTCCTAGGTTTGGCATGTTGCTTTCTAGGTCATGGATTAGAAGGTTGGGAAGAAATTTGGAAATGGATCTCACTTATGCTACTGTCTCTGTTTTTGGAGGAGAACAAAGAAGACTTTATAGAGAAGCTCAGCTGGCATATATCATTAGGGATAACAAAGACCCCATTAATCATCCAATTTATTCTATAACAACTGATGTTGGTTCAATAATTTTACACATGGATAATGCTATCTTATGTGCAATTTTTTTTTAGATTTTGAAGCCCGTTGAAAACATATCAGTCATGAAGGTTCCCAAATATGGAAAATGTATTTTGATGGATCATGTTCTAAAGAAGGAGTTGGCGCAGGGATATTTCTCATTTCTCCTTTAAAAGAGAGATTCAGTTTTTCTTTCAAACTTGAATTTGAAGCAACTAACAATGTGGTTGAGTATGAAGCTCTGTTTATTGGTTTAAAAATAACAAAATATATGAATATTTTAGAAATTTCTGTTTTTGGAGATACTAGACTTATTATTCAGTAAATCAGAAATGTTTATCAAACTAAGAATCCAAAACTCGGAGATTACCAGAAAGCAGTATGGAGCATTGTATAAGACTTATTCATGGATTTTAAAATTTCTTTTGTTCCAAGAGAAATTAATATTTTGGTTTATTCATTTTCTATTTCAGCAAGCTCATTCAAGATTCCAATAACTATAAAGCTGAAATATTAAGTGGAAGTTAGGTTTAGACCTATCATTCCTGATAATGTCAAGCATTGGAAAGTTTTTGAAGATGATTAGGAGATTAGAATATTTATTGAAGCTGTTGAAGAGTTTGTTGTCATAAACATTGATCAAGATGAAGATTTCATGAAGGATGATGTTGATTTGCAAGACACCAAAAATATACTAAAACAGAGTGTTGATCAACTTATTATTCAATTGCCTACCAATCACATTCCCAAGGGGTTAATCTCGCTTGAGAAGCTCTTTGATCAAAATGATGTCTCATTCAAACCATAGTTGGCTAAAACAGAATTAGAATTGGAAGATTTCAATTTGGGCACAGGAAAAGAACCAAGGTATGTGAAGTTGTCAAAAGCTTTATCAGAATAAATAAAGTATGAATACCACAAGTTGTTTTCTGAATTTTTTGATGTTTTTTCCTAGAAATATGAAGATCTTAAGACATATGATACAACTATCATTGAGCATAGGATACCATTGAAAGATGGTACTAAGCCTTGTCAGTAGAAGTTAAGACAAATGAATCCACTACTGTTAATAGTGATGGAGAAAGAAGTGAATTTTTTTTTGGATTCCAAAATCATCATTCCATTAAGATACTTAGATTAGGTTTCTAATCTAGTTCCAGTAAAGAAGAAGAGTGGTGAAGTCAGACTATGTGTAGATTTCAGAAATATTAGCAAATGCTCCAAGAAAGATAATTATCCATTGCCAAAGATGGAGCATATTCTTCAAAAGGTAACTGGTTCAAACAAAATTTCCATGTTAGATGGGTTCTCCAGGTACAATAAAGTTTTAGTTTGGCCAGAAGACCGAGAGAAGACAGCATTCTCTACTCATTGGGGAACATTCATGTATGCAAATATGTCATTTGGGCTTATGAATTCCACAACTACTTTTCAACGTGCTATGGATTTTGAATTCATTGGAGAAAAGGACACATTCTTGGTCATCTATCTAGATGATATTACTGTTTATTCAACTTCAGATCAAGAACACCTTCAACACTTGAGACAAGTATTTTTTAAATGCAGAAAATATGATATATCATTAAATCAAAAGAATTATCATTTTTCTCTCAAAGAAGGTAAGATGTTCGGTCGCATAGTTTCAAAATATGGAGTGAAAATTGATCCTAATAGAGTATTACAATTCACGATTTAACACTTCCAAGATCCAAGAAAGAGTTTCAATATTTCCATGGTAAGATAAATTTATTAAGAAGGTTCATTCAAAATTTTGTTGAAGTGGTGAAGCATATTACTTGCATGTTGAAGAAGGAAAAAGAAGTCAAATGGACCATTGAATCCAGAAATCCATTTGAACTGATCAAAAAAGCTATCATTGAAGCACCTCAACTGGTAAGCCTTGAATACTCAAAGCCTTTCTTGATCTTCTCATTTGACTCCCAAGATACTATTTTTGTTGTTTTGTTACAAAAATATTCAGAAAATAAAGAAGCTCCCATAAAATTTTTCAGCAGAGTTCTTAGAGATGCAGAATTGAAGTATGAAATGTTGGAAAAGCATGCCTATGCATTAGTGAAATCTCTGAAATATTTTAAAGTCTATATTATGCATGTTCAAGTTATTTCTTATTTACTTTCATCTGTTGTTAGAGAGATATTAGTTCAACTTGATATTGATGGGTAAAGAAGTAAGTGGGTGACTAAAGTTCTTGAGTTTGATTTAGAGATAAAGCCTACTAAACTAATCAAAGGTCAAGGATTAGCCAAACTATTAGCTGAAGAAAATTAGAAGTTTTAGGATTGAATTTCATGGATGAAAAATTTTAAGGGCATATTTCTGAACCTATTAACAACATGGTAGTGGATGTAAAGCTTTCTGAATGCAGCTGGTACAAGGACATCATATATTTTCTGCAGCATTTTAAACCTCCTCCAAATTATGATAAAAATAGAGTAGGATCTTTGAAGCTGAAAAATATTAAATTCGGCATTAAATATAGTTGTTTATATTGGAAATATCCTACAAAAGTTTTGTTGAGATGCATTGACACATATGATTCCGAGAAAGTTAACTTTGATATGCATAGTAGTGTGTGTGGAGGTCATCGTTATTGGAGAACTACTACATACAAAATACTAAGAGCTGGCTATTTTTGGCCTAACCTATTTTCTGATGGATGTGATGAGGTGAGAGCATGTGAAAAATGTCAAAAGTTAAGAAACATTCAAAGTCTTTGCCTCTCAAGCCCATAGTTGTTTCTGCACCTTTTCAACAATGGGTCTTATATTTCATTAGAGAAATTCATCCAACTTCAAGTGGACAACATCGTTGGATTATTGTTGCAACTGATTACTTAACCAAATGGATTGAAGCAATACCTACCAAGAATGCTACTCATAAAGTTATCATTAACTTTCTGGAGGGAATCATAACCAGATTTGGATGTCCATCAAGGTTAGTAGAAGATAACACAACTGCTTTTAAAGCCACTCCATTGGTAAATTTATATGAATATTATGGCATTCAGCTCACTCACTCTAGATATTGCTATCCCCAAGGGAATGGTTTAGCTGAATCATCAAACAAAAGTTTGGTCAGAATCATCACCAAACTGTTGGAGAAAAATAAGAAAATCTAGGATTCAAAACAAAATTTTTCATTATGGGAAGATAAGGTGACTATCAAAAAATCAATTAATACATCAACTTTTCAAATGGTTTATGGAACTGATGTTGTTTTTCTGATTCAATTGGCCATTCCTATAGCTAAATTTCTGCAATATCATGAAGTTGAGCCAAATGACATGACCAGGAGAATTTACCAAATCATAGAAGTGAAACAAAAGAAAGAGAAACAATATGATTTGGTGAGAAAATATCAACAAGCTGTAAAGCAAGTTTTTGATAAAGGAACTAAAAAACAAGATTTTCAGATTGGAGATCTAGTGTTGAAGTGGGATGCACAACATCAAGATATAGGTAAGCATTCAAAATTTGATTCTTTATGGCTTGGTCCTTTCAGAATATCAAATATTCTGCAGAACAACACTTTTGAGATGCAACATCTTGATGGAACATAACTGTTTGGAGGCCCATTCAATGGGCGCTTTCTCAAAAAAAATATTTTACTAAGGCTGTTGGTGGTCTAAGTTCACTATAAATACTAGTGTGTTTCATAATAAGACTCCATATCCAAATGACAAGGCACTGAAACTACAAAATTTCCTTAGAGCCTTGCAAGGAGAGCTCTATCCCCTATGGAGCCAATGTTAGCACAGTTCTTTGCTAAGTCACGAGTCCATTTTATATTTTTATTTTTAGGATTAAAACTTTCAAAAATTTCAAAAATTTATTTTGGTCACTACTATAATTTCCGGAAGCACCTATTTTAGTCTTTTCAAATAGTCTGTTATATTCCTATTTCTGTCTTTTTTCCTTTTATTTTGATGTTACTGGAAATTCCGGAAGCATACTTTAAAAAAAAAAAAAAAAACGAAAAAGTGCATCTGCTTTTTTCAAGCCACGTGTTGTAGTGTAAATATGTTTCAAATATTTTTTTAAATATTTCATATCTCATGATAGGTGTTGTATGTGTTCCGTTTAATTGAAGTCAAGTCATGGTATACGCTAATGTTTAGGTGTCAACCCGTAGTAATACACTTAACCGTGAATCCTGTCCTGTCTGTCACCCCAAGTCAGTTAATATTATGTCAAAGTATGTGTTTTCTGAATGGACGAGATCGTGGTCATAAAAATTAATGCAATGACATTTGGTTGGTTGTAGAGCAGTGCTGCTAGAAATTTCAGCCAATAATCGACAAGATAGCGGAAGTGACTTCCAGTCACAGACTTGCTTGTCTCAAGCCATCTGGAGCTTTCCATATGAAGATACGCAACCAACTGAAGGTAATAATGGCTATCACATGGTGAGGACTATATTCCATAATTAAAGTATATTTGCATGGGGTGATGAACCATAGTTTTTGTTTTAAAACCACCAAAAAAGCAGGAGCATGATCATTTGAGAGTTTAGCTGTTTGAGATCGAATTTCTTAGAGTTGTTGTTTGAGGAGGAGTTTGTATTTTAGACAAGATTTCAAAGGAGAATATAAGTAATACTTATAAGGTGAAACTCCTCCAACTCTGCCACCTATTAGTTTCAAGAGACAGAGTCATTAATTTTCGAAGATGACTAAAACAGGTGGGAAAATAAATTGAATTGAGCCATAGAGTGCAGACCTAGTGGATGCAAATTCGAGGGTAAGAAGCTTTTTTATCCAGGTAGGGTGTATTATTTGTGCACCAGGTTATGGAGCTCTCACTCAGGAGTAGCTCAATAGTTTGCAAACTATTTCAATGTAAAAGAAGCCACAGTTTATGGTCTTACATTGCAGGTTTCAGAAGACTCCATTGCTGAAGCATTTAACCTTCCACAGGAAGGAGAGAGGTGGTTTAAAGGTCAGGTTATCACAAGAGGAGACCTCAATAGTTTCCTCAAGGATGCACATAGAGATCCAAATTGGGCAAAGGGAATTCCAAGCAACTATCTTAATAATGACTGGGCATAAGCTATTAAACTTATCAAGATATACCTCACTTGTGAAAGGAGGTATACAGTTGTGTTCCTCTATCACATGAGGTTTATTTTTCATGTTGTAGGTATGAATACCTTAAATATTCCATACTTCTTGCTGAAGAGTCTGACAAAGATGTCAGAAAGGGTCCAAACTCACACTGTTGTCTTAGAGTATATCTTGTATCATCAAGCTCTAATCAAGGTTCTATTTGAAGAAGAGTTATGGAAGAGAAATCAAACTTGGGATCACTTTTTGTTTTATAGGGCAGGCCAACCTGTAGCTACACCTCTAGATTCACAACCACACCTTCAGACTGCAAAAATAAGAACAAAGAGAAAGGCCAAAAAAGAAAATATCCATAAGAAGGCCAAGGGTAAGAAAGAAAAGGTTTCTGTAGTCAAGGCTGAGAGAAAGTTGGTAAAAGGAGAGAGTTCCTTAGCAAGTAAATCCAAATATATGAAAATGGTGCCCCCTATTTCTCCTTTTCCTAATGTCTACACCAGAGCCCAAAGAGGAAGGTCTACCAATGTAGATAAATCAAAAGCACAGATGCTACCGGAAATTCTGGAAGCACATATTCAACAAAAGATGAAGAAAGAGTATTGGCCTACAAAATTAGATGAAGAACTCCTCAAAGATGTTGGATATGACATCAAAAGTAAGAAGAAGCCAAACCTGTTGTTGGTACTAGAAAGAGGCATACTAGAGACAACAACAAGTTAAGGCTTAAGTCCAAGGCTCTACACAATCCAAGCTTAATGACAAAGGTCATTGATATTGAAGGGAAATTTTAAGGGTCAAAGAAAGAAAAATCCATGAACAAAAACAAAAACAAAACCCCTTAAGAGTAGCACTCAGAGCCCTCAAAGAGAAGAAAGATAAAAAAGGGTTCTTAGGAGGAGAAAGCCATTGCCAAGGAAGCATCCACAAGAAAAACCAGATACAGATCAACTGCTGATAGCAAGACAAACTTGGATAAGCTTGTTGAAGCTACATCCCACATAGAAGGAAGGTAAAAAGGTTTTTTGATACAAACACCTTTTTTACTTATCAATCACAATTTTGAACAACATCTTAGATGTCAAAGAATATAAGTCTACACATGATTTTCAAAATTTTCTGTATATTTTTGAAAAATAAACAGAGCGCTACTGGAAATTACGGTAGCATTCCAGTTTTTGCACAGTTACAAGTTTTTACTTCGAATTTATGGTAGTGCCTCTTTAACTAAATTTTGACACTTGTCAGCAAATTTTCTGAGCCAGTTAAGAAAGGATAAGAACCATAACCAAATGGATATAGCAAGTGATGGTGAAAGGTGGTTATGAGGTTGTTGGAGGTCTTATTAAATGGAGATACATGGTTATTTAAAGACCAAAGACACAAGGATATAAATCAACAGAAAAAGGGGCAACATGACATCACACTTAGCATTTCAGCCCATATTTCTTCTCTTCTTTCTTCTAAATCTGTCCTTTCAGTTAAATTTCAATGGGATATGACTGTAATGTCTTTTGACACATATGTAATGTTAGGAGTAATGTTTCATTCTTTTTAGAAGAGATGGATTTGGTGCCTCTCTTGCTATATATACCATTTGTAAACACCATTTCAAGGTTGGATGTTGGTCTACCTAAAGACTGAATATAATAAAAGTCCTTTTTTTTACTTCATGTTGGAGGATTTTGTGACTCAAGGGACATCTAATGTATGGTGTGCCTCCTTTATTTGTTAATTTCTTCTCAAATATGAATTGCAACAACTAGTGAGGTGTGAGTACTGAGGAAATGTTAAAGGATTTAACAGTAAATTATCTTCTTTCAGTTTTCTACAAATTATATGTGTGTTATAGAGCGTGTCAGTGAAGATTTCATAAAGGATTTGTGGAATACTTTATACATGCAATCTATTTTCTGAATGTTGCTTACTTTTTATAAACATAGTTTGTGTAAAGAGACATCATCATAGTTGTGTGACTAATTTAAGATAGGAATATTTCCTAGAATAGGTACCAGCTAACAATCTTCTTCCATTTGTTACACTCTTCTCCCTATACTACCAATTTACCCATACAATTTATACTTGCCACAACTTGTCAAATGCATGAAAGTTTTAAAGAATAAAAAAATAATTTCAAATTATTTGAGAATCCATCCCACCACTCAAACAACCCTTTAATTTTTGAAATGAACTATGATGTGTAAGTATTACTTCTTTTGAAGTGAAGGAGTGACTCCTTGCACTAACAAGAGCATAAGACCAACTCCGACCTAAAATAAAGTTGTAGTCAAGAGGGAAATCAAACCTATTACATCAAAGGCTTTTAGAATTGTGGGTGATTGATTGATTGTTGGAGAACCAAGAGTTTTCCAACAAGACAAAGAAATAATGCACGTAGACGCTACCTCATCAATCATTGTGCAAAAAAATCACCTAGATTTGACTAAACAAGTATTTGAAACGCCATTTATTGTGGGAGCCTAGGTACAAAGTTCTCGAGATCAAATACGATAATATTAGAGTCTTAAGGGTCAATCACTCCAATACCTGACAATAGTAACTTCCTCTGAGCTGGACAAGACTGCAACACTTCGAGGGCCGACATTGTTGAAGGTGACATAGCCAGATCTTCAAAAATGTTTTACTTCTGAGTGGCTCTTGCATATGGATTGAAAGACGGTTTTCGAAGTAAACCTTTGGTAGGTGGTTTAATTACTAAATCAAGACTAGGTTTCTCGATGTGCAATGGTTTGAAAATAGGAGGAGTTGATGCTGTAGGTTGACTGGATGATCTAGTTTCGTTTCTAGTTACATGACTCTTAGATCCATAATCTTGAGATCGCGTTGCAACCATGACTTGGGAGAACATCATCATGATAGGCGATGATGAATTGGAAGAAGATCCGTTGTGAGAAATAATTTTGATTTCTTGTGATGGAAAATTATATTTAAGAACAATGGGTGTTGGTGAACCTTTGACAAATTTAGATACCTTTGCCCGATGCGGGCACTATTTTGTGTAGTGATCCTCATCATAGATAAGACAGGGATAACAAGGTTTCCTTTTTTCATCAGATGGTTCAATTTTTCTTCCTTCTCTTTTGGAGAATTGTTTTTTTTTGTTTTTACCCTTCCCACTCTTCTTATTCCCAGATTATTTACTTTTGGCGGTAGATGAATCTACAACATGGATTTCGACAGAAGTTTTTAGAGAAATGTCTTCTTTAGGTGAATCAGGTAAGTTATGATTGGAGTAGTAGACTTGGATTGTTTCTTTTTACTCTTCGATGTGTTAACTGTACCAATTACACCGTCTGCGGCATGAGAACCGAAAGGAGTTGTAGTAAGTTGACTTGGGTGAGGTAAATCAAGAATTTTTTCATACAAAGTACCAAACTGTGTGAAAACAAGGTCCATATATTTTGATTGAGAGATAATATGCTCTTCTATTAAAAAACCTCCTTTATCTACATATTCAGTAATCTTAGAGAGTAATGGTTTAATAAACCATTCAGCTAGAATTTGATTCGAGATGAAAACTTTGACTAAACAACGTCTATGTCGCCATTCATGGATGTGATCTGAAATTTACGTAGATGTACTTTGCTTAAATGAAGTCAAAATTTTCGTGCCAATATCATAACGAAATATTAACTGAAAATGAGTAAGGAAAGCAGTTACTAAGGCATTGAAAATTGTTGAAAGAGCAGTGTGGTAACTCAATGTACCACTTCGCGGCTAAGCCAATCAAAGTTTTTTTGAAAAAGTATTAAACGAATTGAATCATCGATTAAAGAGTTGGATGCACACCACAGATGATAAACCATAACATGGTTTGAGGGGTCTTCTCCTCTCTTTCCTTCAAACTTCAGAATGTCATTGGATAACTTAGTAGGCATGGCAGGCCAAAATGAAAGATGGTAAATCAGGTCATTCATTAGCTGAGACAAGTCTAGTAAATCTAAAGTTGCTATAAAAGGTCACTACCTATTAGGGTCTTTTTGAGTGAATTGATAACCTTGAGGGACAATTCCAGTACTTGGAGGAGGGTATCCGAGAAAACCTGGTATAGCTTGAGCAGTTGGAATTGGCACACCTCCAGGATATCCAGGGGTAGCCATACCAAATTGGGGTTGAGCTAGTATTTGCAATGTATAACTAGGGTATGGTTGACTCTGGAAAGATGGATTTTGTCCTAATTTTCCATATTGAAATTTCCCATGAAATGGTTGGCCTTGAACAAATTTACCTTGAAGAAGTTGACCTACTAGGGTTTATCCCTGAAGAGGTTGACCTACAAAAGGTTGCCCCTGAACAGGTTGACCTAAAAATGGTTGACTTGTTTGTGTAGCTATTATGGTAGGTTGTCCCAAATATGTTTGAGGAATTGATTGGAATGTAGGTCTAGTTTTATGGGTAGTAGTATGAGGGATAGCCTGTGTAACAGTTGGCGTTGACATTTTAAGGGTCGTAGCAACATAAACTTGGGGAAATTTTGGGATGGGTGTACCTAGTTGTTGATCAGTTGTTTGCACAATAGATTGGATAGGATTACTAGGAATACTTGGACCAGCTTGCTGACTACTTGGCATAGATTCCCTTGGGGTGATTTGAAGTGCACCTTGAACAATTTTTTGGACTTGGGTGTAACCAAATTGTCCAAGTAGCTGAGCAAGTTGATTATAAGGCGTTTGTGAAGTAGGTTGCAAAGACTGTTGAGTAAATGAGGGGTTCCACATAGTGTTCATCCTTGGATAAGGAGTTCCAATTGAGGGTTGTGACTCATAGGGTTGACCATAACCAGTTTGAGGCATTGGACCATAAGTTTGATAATTACCGGGAATAAGCTGCCCTACAACCGTCGGATAGGTTCCAATGAAAGGTTTTCCTCCCTGAAAAGGTTGTTTCCCTTGAAGAGGTTGTTGCCCTTAAAGAGGTTGCTTCCCTTGAAGAGGTTTCTGACCTTGACGAGGTTGTTTCCCTTGAAGAGGTTGCTACCCTTGAAGAGGTTGTTTCCCTTGAATATGTTGCTGTCCTTGAAGAGGCTTCTGCCCCCCAGACGCATTGTAGCCACCTTGTGAGCTAGCTTGAGGGGTATTCCTATAAAACATATAAATATGCTCCATAGTCAAAGGCTGGGTGGTAGACTCGAATAAGATAGCTGACATAGCAGAAGTTTGAAAGGAAGGAGGTGCTCCTGAAAAAGTGCCAAAAAGTGACTGGTACCTAGCATGATTAAAAGGACCACCATAAAAAAAGCTTTTTGGAGAAGTTGAAAACATGGATGAATTAATAGACATGATTTTAAAAGCCATGTTACTATACCTGGGTAAAGAATAAAATGGGATTCAGTGTCATGGATGTCCATAACCAGAAGAATGTAAAAAATATGTAAATTGAAGATACCAAGGATTTGGTCGAAAGGGAGTGAAAGGAAAATTTAAAAGGTAGATTGGTTCACTATACCTTAAATATAAATATTCTTGATGAGAGGGAATTTAAATGTCTTCTTCTTCATTAGAGATTTCTTCAATGCTAATAAGGGCAGGAGGAAGATTCTCAGTGATGAGAAGCTTTACTCGAGTTGAAAGAGGATGACTAGGAGTAGAGGCTATAACATTCGAAGGTGACTCAGATGAAGTGGAATCAGACTCATGTTTAGATATTTTTGGTTCAGTAATCTGCGTATCTGAAAACTCACTAGTGACAGATTCGACTGTGGCTACTTCAGAAATTTCTAGTTGATCTTGTTCTATTTCAGTTATTTGAGGTCGATTAAATTCGAAATCAGGACGTATTATGATATATGATTCTCCTTGTTCAGAAGAATATGCTCCTGATGATTGAACCTGTTCATTTTTTATTTTTTCCAATTAGTTGAGTGTATATTCAAGGGGTTTCCCCTACATTCTACGTGAATTTCTTGGTCATTCGGCCACGGTTGATTTCTTTAACACACAAAATAAAAAAATTTCAAAAAATCACACCTAAGGCCTCTACAAGTAATCAAGCAAATGAACATGTGCTACAAAATCTAAGAAACAATCCACACACAAAAAATATGTTTCCACAATAAAATCACTATTTGGTGATGAAATAAAACTTCGCTGAGATTAATGTGGAAAACTATCGGTCGGAAAAGTTACCCTAACAACCTGCTTAATGAAACAGTCTAGTGCAAGTAACTCCAATATTCCATCTCGAAGTGAAGACTACTCTCCGGAAAGTCCAAGTGAGTCTATTCAACATCTTCTCCAAGTACAATGGGACCTTCCCTTTGCCATCACCTTGGGAAAAATCCTAAATATTATGTCCACTAAGGTTACCAACCAAGAAAAGTCAACCTAGGGGAACAGTCTGTGGCCCGATATACATGCAAGGGCAAAGTATCAAATTTCAATCCCCTTGAAAGTTCCTCGACATGGTAAATACGAGCTTTACTAACAAGTGATCACAGGCTCCTCGATAATTGTTAGTTTGAGGTTTACTGTTAGTAATGCATGCACATCTTCTATCTTTACCAATGAAGTAGGTACGATTACTCCACTGGGTTCGACATGACCTCATGCTTGACTCTTTTAGGAAGAGATTCCCAAAGAAAAATTGCAACAATTGGGTTTTTCCCTAACACAAGATGCTATTTTTTTGTTTATTTGCTTTGGAAAGTTAATTAATCCCTATTCCAAAGCACTAATCCTGAACTAGATTGGTGGAAAGAGCCCTAGAAAATGTAAAAATATCTAGATTAATTTTATTAAGTGCTATATTAATTTGCATGTTATTTACACAGGGGTGTGGAAATGAAACTCAATTATGTTGTGACCGACTAAAAAAATTACTCTAAATGCATCAACAATGCATATGCTATTCTTCATTTCAATGAATTCCTAGTTAAGGGAAAGTAAAAGGATTTTTTGAACTAAACGAAGTGAATATTCCCTAAAACATCATGTAACAATTCTTTTTCACTAAGAAATAAATTTCATTTTGAAGCATAACCAATATCACTTTTTAATGAAAATCTTCATTGATTCAAAGCTAAAATATACAATTTCATGAGCAAACAATCTTTCAATTCTTCAAAATAAAAAATTAAAAAAAACTAGAAAACCCCTAAAAATTATAAAAAAAATTTCAAAAAAAAATGAAATATCTTAATTAATAATCTAACTAATGATACCTCTATGTGCACTTTCATGATTTCTTTCAGCTAAAAGAAAAAAAAAATCATTTTTTACTTTAACAAGTAGAAGCAATTTCATAAAAGAATACTTTTTGAGACAAATCATACTTCACTTATCTAGAATTTTTCCTTTGCAAATGAGAAAAAACAATCACTCAAACAAGCAGGACTAACATGACACCTGGTAGCTCTAGAGGGAAATGACAAAAAAAATTGACCTAGGTAGTGAAAATATATTTCCAAAAAGAGAAATTCATCAAACTAGGGCAAACCCTACCCGAAAATGTAAAAAGGATGATTTCTCAAAAAGACACTAAGGTAATTGAGATGAGCTCAAAAACAGAATCTGAGGGTTGGTATAAGTTAGGTTGAAAATATAGAAATTTATCATCAGAATTTGAGAGAGTGAATATTCATTTTTTCAAAAATTCTCAAGGGGTGCGCAGGTAGTTAGTGAAAACCAGTGCGCATGCGCATTGTATTAAACTGAGAGCCTGCACAAACCTGTGCTCTGTTTATGAAAGAAAACCAAACAGGGGAGAGAAACTTTCAAAGAAATAAACACAAGGAATTCTAATTCAGAGGACCTAAAAATTATAAACCCAACAACACTCTGACATAATCAAACTATAATAATCGGGAGCTAAACCAAAAAGAACCAAGAGAAAACTAAGTCGTTCCCTAGTGGAGTCACAAATTTGTTACCTGGACAAATCCCTCTTGCGAACAAGAGTGATCTCTCTAGTATCCCAATAGATAACTAGAAACAAACATACATGTGAATATCTCTTTCCCTAATCTATTGCCATTTAGATTATCAAAACTAGAAAAGAGAGGATAATGTTCTTACCAAGTGAAGGAGATGTTTGATGAAGACCTTGCCTTTTGTCTAGAAGAAGTCCTTCAATGTTGAGAAGAACTTGTAATCACAAAAATGAAAAGAATCCAAATCACCTGCTGTATGTAATAATCCAAATACTAGCTTAAGTTAATGATCAAGGAGATTAAGGATTGTCATTGTTTTAATGAATCTGAAAAAAACACAATGAGAAAAAGTATCCAAATGTACTATCAAGAATATAAAAAGAAACCTTACAACTGAGCCTTGATGTCGTACATATTCATCCCGTATGCCTTTCCAATCTTCCTCAGTTTAACAAGCTTTCCACTCTATAATGACCAGCATAAGATTATCATAATTGAACCCGCTAACCCTGAAGTTTTAGTTCAATTTATAGGAAAAAATGAGGAGGTTTCAGATCCACCAATAGAGGGGTGTGATCCTTAAATGAAGGGATTAGGGTTCCTTGATCCAAGGGGATAACTTCCATGTTTTGAGGGATTTAGCTCGAACTGGTGCGACTTAGAGGCTTTTAGTTGGAATAATATGCTCCCAACTATGCTTCTAGAAGTTAATTTTTGCCTTTACTTTATGTTAAATGGGGTGCGCAGGTTTTAACGGAAAACAGAGCGCAGATGTATGTAGGTAAGCTTAGTAATATCTGCGCATCCATAGGAAGTGACCGCTAAAAGTGTGCATGCCATATTTAAGAGTATTTAAGAGATATTTTCCTAGTTTCCAAGACTTGGTTAAGGAATATAAATGTTTGAGTTCTAAGGAAGCATGAGTATGTATGGTGATAAATCCATGTTGACCGTCAAATGTCATGGTGACAAAATAATGTGTAACACCCTTGCAGCAGCCAACTAGCTTGTTGTGCCATTTATTCCCTACCTGAGCCAGCCATGTGGTCCCTCACCTATCTATCATGATCGCATGTTTGAAGGTGGGCCTCCCAGACTTAAATGTATACCTTGTCATTTGGTAATTGAGTTTTGTAGTTTACTTATCATGGAAACTACTAGGTAAGGATTAATAGGGGGATTCAGCAGAAAGAGTGGGCTAGGTCCGTGCTCTTGTCCCATAAACCTAGTTTGGATGTTATCCTTGGATCTTAGTCCCATGGGATCTATTTTATTGACCTTCGGGCTTTAGGGATGGTACTACATGGGAAAAAATAATTTTGGTTGTGTGATACTGCTCCCTCATCAACATATATCACCCCCTTCCATTCATTACAACTCCATTCATCATTTCTCCCACTTGGGTCCACATAGGGTTAGCCTCCCCTTCCCCTTGCCCACAACTTGGTTTGGGCATAAAATGATGCAAAAGAGGTTGATGGAGCTGAAAATAAAAGTAAAAGAATAATTTTCTAAATTCAACAAGAAAATGTACCATAAAATGCAAAAGATGGTCAAAACAAACACATTTATCACGTGGGGAAAAGCCAATGCATGAGCTCTACCCCATTCCCATGCCCATCACCCTAGTTCCTATAGGACCTAGATGAGCCTATTTTATCATTCAGGAACCCATGATTGTCCCAAACCATAGTGGTTAATGAAATTCCCTACCTTAAAGGAGATATTCATTGCTATATCTTACACATCATGCTCTTATCCCTTGAGCCCCAAGCATTTAATAAAAAAAAAATCATAAAAGGAAAAAGGAATATGAAGAAGGGTGGAAAAATCAAGGGTGTGGTATCTCATGCACCATGATTTCTCCCTCCTATACATTATATACCCAAGTGTGGGATTTCCTTTATCAACTACCCTTGTACCCCGAAATGTGGCCCAAGATTGCCCCTTTCATTCCCTATTCCATTCATCTCTTTATCACATGCCACCACCATTTGAAGAATGTACCTTGGACATACTTTCCCCTTTAAAGGTAGAAACCACCTAATAAGGTACTTTGTTAACTCCCCTTGGAGCTTGGAAACATTAGCACATGCCATAGCCCACTATGGAAGGGTATGTCATTATGAAGTGCCCACTTGTTTTCCATGGTTTGTAAGATATTTAACTTTATTTATTTAAATTAATTTTTGTACTCGAAGGCAAGGGGACGTATTGGATATTATGCAGAATTGCAGATTGTCTCCATTTTGGGTTTGGTCTTCCTATACAAAGTCCTAAACCTCCAGATGGCTACATTAGCACATGTAGGGTGTGTGTAGAGAGCCATGGGACTCAACATCAATAGAAATTATTCTATGGATCCATAGATATGTTCAGAGATAGCTCTAGATTCACCTATTGGACGAGGATGATGCACCTGGTTCACCATACCCAGCTAACCCCACAGTTGTACCATACACATGGAAAATGACCCAGGACTTTTATGATGATTTGGAATCACTTACTCCATCATTCGAGCCCTTGCAGATGGTCTACAAGAATCTTTGATCTATTTGGAGGCCCATGATGTTACTTGTATGCCCCCACACCCATTGCGAGCACCACAGGTTTATTATATGGAGAACACGATGCCAACCCCTTGTCCACTACTTTTGGGAGTCCTGTTTCACATTATTACACCTATGGACATCACCAGACCTCTTATAAGGCCCAAAAACATGTACTATTGATCATTCGACCTCTTGGGAGGCTTATTCTTTTGTTTATGAGCTAGTTTGGTGGGCTTGTCACCAAAAGTTACTTATTTTGTACATTATTTTATTTTAGGGTCTAATTAGGCCTAATTAGATAAATAAAAATCATTAGAAGTGTATAAATACAAGTTATGTGATTTCATTTTAGCATGATCACTTGGATTGGACTTGTATCTCTTTAGATAACTTTTGTATCGTTCTTGGAGGACAAATTTTTGGAGCATGGAATGAATTTTGATGTTTGGATCATTTTCTCTTGTCTTGGAGCTTCTTGATTGGAAATTTTTTGATGGTTGGATATAATATTAATGCATTTAAGTGGAATTTAATGCTATTCTTTATTTCTATTTTTTGTCACATAAGTTGTTGCTATGATTTTGCTATTCTAAGGCTAATTTACTACATCTATTTACGAGAAGTTGTGGAAATTTTGTTTCTAGATAGTGATGCTTCATGTATGGGCCATGTATTATAAGTGAATGTTCCTAGAGTTGATTCATCATTGAAATCCATCTCGAAAAGCCATCTAATTTTCAAAATGAAGTATAAAGTCTTTGAAGATTCTTTTTTTGCTGCCCTAATGCTAAGTGAAGTTGTCCTTGAGGCATCCTTAGCATAAAATCCAATAGTCCATGGTCATAATTATACTTGACTCCAATCTCCCCGAAAGTATTAGGCACTGCTCCTCCATAGGTGGTTACCTCAAAAATTATTTCTTTCACCTTCCCCTCTTTTCTTGGCCTAACCTACATAGGTCACCCAGGGAATAAATTATCTCACAATCTATCCATCCAAACACTTCGATTTTTAGTCCACAACTGTGCTAGTGTGTCCTAAATAATCCCTCCAAATTTCATGAGATTCCTATAGTGGGATCTTGAGATATTGAAAGTCCTATCTTGAAGACTGATTCTTCCCTCAGTTCCTTAGGCTAGAAACCTCACTAGGATCATTGCATTAGCTTTCTTTGAAAATTCCTTCCTTGATCCGCTCCTCCTCCCAGATTAGGTCAAGTATATAATCTTTTTCTCAACTCCATTACCTCAACCTAACCTCGGGTCCACTTGGTCCCGTGTGGTCCTGTTACTAGGGACAAAAGATGTGGTTTCGTTCCTGATATGACATATTGATAAATCGTTACTGGTGACTCCATTGGAAGAAATAATCCCTAGTTCTTCATTAAACTTTAAGGTCGATGCTTGTTGGGTGAAGCAACCATTTTTCTAGGTGACTTGAAATTTACCCTGGTGAATCCTACAATATTTACATGTATACCCGAAGTAGGGTGTATTTATTTGATGATTTTCCTACACTAGACATCACTAGCATCCATGGGAACCCTAATCATGTCATAGGAAAAATGGTGAGTGGGGTGCTCGTGTTTGATGGTGATCCACTCTCCAAAATTGACCATGTAGAAAGATTTAATGCACATACTTCAAAAAAGAAAGTAGGTCACCAAGACGTCCTTATGTTGTTGTTCATGAGATCTCTCTATGGTCATAACTCATGATTGCATAATCACGAACCTAAGAGCATCTCATCTATTGATGAGTTTGTTTATTGTTTTTTAGACATTTTCAAGTAAACCCTACATTAAGAATTCAAGAAGTTTTCATCGAGAATCATCAAGACATTGAGAATCTAAGTAATGAGCAGGAAGACGAGTCCTCCTTGGGTCCACATAATGAAAAGGATGATTTTGAGAGTGCATGTGTTGGGAAGAATGAACCTGTAGAATTGGAAGTTGAGACTAGTCTTACCTTTCTCAAGGATATTACTCCTGATGACTCTCTTTTTGAGAAACTTGAGGAAGGTGATCCCATTAGCCCCTTGGAATATGATATTGGACATTAATTTCACATTGAAAAGTACAAGTGATAAATTATTTAAATTGATTTTGCTCCCATTTACGACTCCGAAAAGGAGGATGAGGTTGAGATTGGTCTTCCCTTTCTATCAGGTACTATTTATGATGACATATCCATTGATACCCTTGGGAAGGAGAATTATAATTTTCCCTTGAATGAAGAGGGGAAGTTCAAAGTGATCGATTCCCCTTGTAGGAGAGACCAAATCTTTGATACTATGGAAATCGATAAGGCTTCCACCTCTCTTGAGTATGATTCTATGTTCAAATCACTTTAGCCTTTAGATTATGATTTTGGGGAAGAAAAAATCATTGAATACAATACTTCATCCTCCCTTTTAGCTTTTCCTATTGGTCATCATCTTGAGTCTTCATCAAATGATTCCCTCACCCCTTGTCATATGACCTCAAGTGGCAGTCAGCCCTTTTCCCCTTCCAAGTATAGTGTCAAGGAAGAGCCCCTCATTGATTATGCTTTACCTCCTTCGATACACCCTTAGGGTTTTGATCACTCTATGACATCCCCTCTCCAATGTGACCATGAGAAACCTATTTTTTACACTCCTTATTTCACTCACCCTTCATTCCCATCTCATCACAACCTTGTGGCATCCACAAAGCACAATACTATAAGCAATGATTGTGATAAGGAGTTATTAAGGGTAATCATTCATTCCACCATTGTGTTCTTGGAGGGAAGGCATTACACTTCAATATTGACTTGTGTTCATTCTATTAGGGATTCCTCCTACCTCGCATGGAAACCATATTTCCCCATCTCCCGCCCACATCATCTTCCATGTGCTTGGGTTTGCATTTTCTTTGGAATTTTCCATATGAGTAATCATATAAGCAGGTATATTTATGTTGTTTTGATGATATGTTGGTTGCACTTGATTTATGATTACACTTAATATTAGCTATATACCATATGAATTATAGAATATGATGCATTTCATGATTATTTTTCACATTAGAATTAATGTCATATGATATTCCTCATGGTAGATTAGTTGCATATAGATTAAAGTTTGCATCTTTTATTTGATTTTACGACCTAAAAATAAGCATGGGTGATCATAAGACATTGTAAAAACATGCTACCCCGTGGGTTTAGTATTTGATATCTACAAGTATCAGGTCTACGGTAACCAAGAGATTTTTGGTGTTCTCGTGACCTCCTGTTCAAGTAGCTTCACCCATTTTTCGAGAGATCATGTCCTAGTTGGAGCCAGATGTTACCCACCATTTTGTGGGTGATATCTAGAGGAGAAAATTTTATCCAAGATGGTCCTCACCCGACATCCAAAACCCCCTTGTAGCCGCCAACTAGCTCATTGTGCCATTTCTCCGCCACCTGAGCTCGCCATGTGGTCCCTCACCCATCTGTCATGATCATATTGTTAAAGGTGGGCCTACCAAACCTAAAGGTATGCCTTGTCATTTGGTTATTGAGTGTTGCATTTTACTTATCATGGAAAATTGTGGGCATGGATTAATGGGGGGATTCAGCGGAAAGAGTGGGCTAGGTCTGTGCTCTTGTCCCCTAGAGATCTTTTGGATGTTATCCTTGGATCTTACTCCCATGGGATATATTTTATTGAACTTTTGGATTTAGGGATGGTATGACATGGGAAACCCTAATTTTGGTTGCATTTTCCTGCTTCCTCATCCACATATATCACCCCCATTCCATTCATTACAACCCCATTCATCATTTCTCCCACCTCGGTCCACATAGGGTTAGCCTCCCCTTCCCCTTACCCACACCTTAGGTCGGGCCTGAAACAATGCCCCAGAGTTTGATGCATATGAAAATAAAAGTAAAAACATAAGATGGTAGAGAAAAACATATTTAGCACGTGGGAAAAATAAAATGCATGAGATCCACCCCATTCCCATGGCTATCACCCTTGTTCCTATAGGCCCTAGATGAGCCTCATTTATCATTCAGAAACCCATGATTTTCCAAACCCCTAGTGGGAAATTAACCTCCTTACCTTAAAGGGGATATCAACTGCTATATATTACACATCACACTCTTATCCCTTGAGCCCCAAGAAGTTAATCAAAGAAAAATCATAAAAGGAAAAAGGTATATGAAGAAGGGTGGAAAAATCACGGTTACGATATCTCATGAACCACGATTTTTCCCTCCTATACATTATATAGCAAAGTGCGGGCTTTCCTTTATCAACTACCCTTGTACCATGACATGTGGCCCAAGATTTCCCCTTTCATTTCATATTCCATTCATCTATTTATCTCATGCCACCACCGTTTGAATAACGTACCTTAGACATATTGTCCCCTTAAAGGTAGAAGCCACCTAATAGGGTACTTGGTTAAAACCCCTTGAAGCTTGGATACATTAGTAGATGCCAAAGCCCACTATGGAAGGGTATGCCATTATGAAGTGCCCACCTGTTGTCCATGGTTTGTAATCTATTTAAATCAATTTATTGAAATTATTTATTGTATTAGAAGGTAAGGGGATGCATTGGAGATTTCTCAATATTCATCTATTGGATGAGGAAAATGCACATGGTTCACCATACCCAACCAACCCCACAATTGTACCATACACTTGACCTGGGACCTGTATAATGATGTGGCATCACTTACACAATCATCCCAACCCCTGAAGATGGTCTATAGGCATATTAAATCTATTTGTATATCCATGAGGTTACTTGTATGCCCCCACACCCATTAAGAGCACCACATGTTTATTATTTGAAGAACAAGGGTCCAAACCCTTGTACACTACTTTTGGGTGTCCTATTTAACATTATGGCACCTATGGAATTCACCAGAAATATTATAAGTCCCAACAACATGTAATATTGATCATTCGACCTCTTTGGAGGATTATTATTTCATTTATGAGCTAGTTTGATGGGCTTCTCACCAAAAGATAGTTATTTTGCACATTATTTTATTTTAGGGGATAATTGGGCCTAATTATCTAATACAAACTAATTAGAAGTGTATAAATACAAGTGATGTGATTTCATTTTAGCATCATCACTTGGATTGGACTTGTATCTCTTTAGAGAAATTCACTATCCTTCTTGGAGGACGAATTTTTGGATCATGGAATGAATTTTGATGTTTGGATCATTTTCTATTGTATTGGAGCTTCTTGATTGGAATTTTTTTTATGGTTGGATATACTCTTAATGCATGTAAGTGAAATTTAGTGTTATTCTTTCTTTCTATTTTTGTCTCATACATTGTTTCTTGGATTTCGTTATACTAGGACTAATTTACTGCATCCATTTATGCGAAGTTGTGGAAATATTGTTTCTAGATAGTGATGCTTCATGTAGGGGCCATATATTATGAGTGAATATTCCTAGACATGCTTCATCGTTGAAATTCATCTTTAAAAGCCATCTAATTTTCAAAACGAATTACAATGTATTTGAAGCTGCTTTTGTTGTTGCCCTGATACTAAGAGAAGTTGTCTTTGAGGCCTCATTGACATAGAAAATCCAATAGTCCATAGTCATAATTCTATTTGAATCCAATCTCCCCAAAAGGATTAGGCACTGGTCCTCCATAGGTGATCACCTCAAAACTTATTTCTTTCACCTTCCCCCCTTTTCTATTCCTAGCCTACATAGGTCCCCTAGGGCATCAATTATCTCACAATATATACATCTAAATAATTCAATTTTTGGTCCACAACTGTGCTGGTGTGTCCTCAAGAAGACCTCCAAATTTCATGAGATTCCGATGTTGGGATATTGAGATATGGAAAGCCCTAGCTCGAAGACCAATTCTTGCCCTTAGATTCCGTAGGCTAGAAACCTCACTGGGATCATTGCATTACCTTTCATTTAAAATTCATTCCTTGATCCCCACCTCCTCACATATTAGGTCAAGTATATCATTTTTTTCTCAACCCCATTCCCTTGACCTAAACTCAGGTCCACTTTGTCCTGTGGGGTCCCACAACTTATCAAAGCCAATTTCACACAAAACACTGTGGAAGCCAAGTTTCCACAAGGATTTTAGGAGCTAATAATGTTCTTGAAAAGTCATATACTCAAACCCTAGCTCTTATAATTCCCCTAAGCCCTTCCTTGAAAGCATTTAACCTTGTCTTCTAAAGCAAGCAAGTCATACATTTGAGCCTCTCTTGTGAATAGGCTTCCAGGATCACTTCTCACCCTATCATTAATCCATTCTTTTCGTGATCCTTATTACAACGGGTCTCCTCCCATCAGTGAAATTTTGTAAAGAGTAGGGAGCCATAGCCGATATGATAGTGGGATATTGCTCCATTTTTCCTTTAACTTGGTAGTAGCCCTTCAAGGACCCCCTTTTAGGACCCTTGCTAGTTTGAGCGGTAACAAGGCCCATAGTAGAGTGGTATGAATTTACTATAGGGGCATGTGAGGTGCATTTTCTATAAATGCAACCACCTATTATCACCAACTTGAAACTTGTGTGGAAATTGATGCTACTCATGTCATTGATTTTTATTAGCACTAGCTTTCTATAGGATATCATGAACTCGTTGTTGGAGGTGTTGGATACATTCCAAAAACTTGGACACTCTATCTACCTTAGCTTGAGAATGGGAGGAATTTGTCGATGAATATGCAATGGGAAGAAATACATCAATCAGGGCCAATGGTTGAAACCCAAATCACACATGAAAAGGATCATGGCCAACAGATTTGTGGAGGGATTTATTACAGCTATGCTACATTCATTCCATATACACAGATGCTTGGAGTTGTGCATGTGAAAGATATGAAAAATCATCATGTTGACCACTTTTGTTTGTCCATTTTCTTAGGAATTAAAGGTTGTTGAGTTGGTCAGCTTGGTATCCATCAAAGAACATAGGCTAGACCAAAAGATGGTACTGAGGACCTTTCTATCCCTATATGAGATAATGGTTTAAGGTAGTCCAAAATGAACCAAAACATGTTTAAATAAGAGTATAGAAATGGATTCATCGGTCATACTCTTCTTGTACGATGCTAGAATGGACATATAAGAGAATTGATCAATAACCACAAACACACAATCATTACCATGCCTAGTGGAGGATAAAATTGACATGTAATTCATGGATATTTAATCCCGGGGTTTGTTTAGGGCATGTAGAGGAGTTTACAACCCTTGATGTTTGATGGCTGGTTTAGCAATGGCATAGGTAGTGCATGATCTAATATACCATAGGACATCTTGTCAAAGCTTTGGCCGATAGAAATACTTTTGAATTACTACTAGTGTCTTTTCCACACCAAAGTGCTTGACCACCCAGATATAATGTGTCTCCCAAATTATCTTGGAATGCTTGATTGAAGGAACACAAAGGTGGCCCAAGTAGCACAAGAGTGCATCTTGGAGGTGGAAGTATGGAAGTCGTTTTTCTGTTATTTATGTAGTAGTGAAGTTAGAGTCACTATTGTATAATTATTTCCACCTAGATATCTCATTCTCACAAGAGTTAAGAATTGTGGTTAGCACCACAATAAGGGGTCTACTAAGACAATATGCAACATGGTTGGTGCTGCCCTTCTTATAATTGGTGTTTAAGTGGAATTGTTGCAGGTATGTGGACCATCTTTTATGGTGGTTACTTTGTAACTACCCATGTATCTACATGAATTGCAGAGGCTTGTGATTAGTGTGGATGATTTTTTTCTTTCCCATAACATAGTGCTTCAACTATTTTCCTGTCGACACGATGGATTATATCTCCTTGTCATATATAGGGTATATTTAGAAAGTATAAAAGAGTGTTTTACTATGATAGGCCATGTTATGTCTTTGTTGAGTGAAATCTACACCTATAATATAGTTAGAAGAACCTTTCTCAATATAAAATGGTTGTTGTGGGTCTAGAAGGGTGAAGATCGGTGCAAAATAGAGGTGGTGTTTTAGATACTTGAATTCTTTCTACTGTGAATCATACCAAGAAAATTTTTCTTTAGCTCCACCCTTGGTTACTTGAATTAAGGGCCAAGTGATATGAGATAACCCCAACACAAACCTTCATTAGAAGTTAGCAAGAACCAAGGATATTTAGAGCTTTATTAGGGTTGTCAAGGCTAGCCAATATTGAATGACTTGAATCTTAGATGGGTCCACATGCACCCTGTTATCACTCCACCAGATCTCTAAGGATGAGAAAGAGTCCAAACAGAGGTAACCACAGACTAATCTTTTAGCTTGGTAGCTAGCATTACCAAACTAGAGAGGGATCTTTCCACAAATTCATAGCCAAGAGGGCTGGATGAATTAGGGTTTTAGGCTAGGTATGAGTATAGGGGTTGTTTGTTTGAATTGGGTTGTTGGATGGGTGAATTAGGTTAAAGAGGTTAGGTCAGGGCAAGTAAGATTAGGGTTGCAGAGATTCAATGGGGCCAGGTAGGTGTTTGTGCTCAACCTAGTCTCCTAAATTGAGTTCATTAATTTTCAACCAGGGTTGGTAAACTGCTGAAGTGAAGTGCACCATATGTGCCTAAGTAACCTCTTCCTACTTCGTTGTGTTTAGTGTTTTTATGATGTTTTTGGTTTTATGGATTTTTATGTTTGAAAAGGGAAAGAACTAAGTATTGGTGAAAAACAGTTGTTGGTCACACTACAAACAGTCCTAAATCATGTGTGGTATGCAAAACTAGACAGTAACTCACAACACAAATTTAGTCCAATTCTTTTGTTAGAGATATGTTGGAATACTTCAAGAAAAGGATAGATTTAGTGCAATGAGGTCTTCCTAAACAACAATTTACCATATCACAAAGCAGATCTTATCCATGACTAGAGATTTTTTTGAATATATTTGGAGAAGATAGTTCTGCAACACAGTGAATAATTCTACTCTAAATTAATCAAAGGTACTGAAACTAATATACTCTGCAAACTAAATTGTCATTACTAAACCTTATTCGGAAGTTAAAGTCTTTTGGAATAAGTTTGAGGAAAAGGCTAGTTTCACAATTATGAAAATTTGCAGAATAGTAAAGGCCGTGAAATGATATTACCAATTCCTGTCTGCATGGTGATATGTTGGAAAAGTTTAATAACAGGAATAGTCTTTGTAAATAATGAAGGCCTTAGTCTAGTAAAATAGAACTATTATACAACTAACTAATGAGACTTGACTATACATTAAGCAAAACATGAACAAGAATGCAATTAATCAATTTTGAAATACAAATGACAAAGTTAAGCTAAAGTTCAATTAATCAAACTGAAAACACAGTGACCACAACTGGGCTAAAATGCAATTATTCAAATTGGAAAGATGGTGAAAAGAATTAAACTAAAATTCCATAATCCTAACTTTGAAGTACAATGAACTAAAGCGCTTTTTGATCTCCGGAGTATTAAACCACAGTGCAACTAATCTATTGCATATTACGGCCTTATCTTGCTTAACATAGTGCTGTTTTGGAATAGCTTAATAAAACAAGTTTGGATGTACTATCTAATGCAGATTGACATAAAACACACAAGTCGAAATGAAAACACGATTAAAATCCTAAAATATCACAGTTAATTCCCATTCATCATTAAAGGTATTTTGGAAGAATTCTTAGAACAAGACTAACCGTAATATGTAATGTAAATTAGCGTAAAAGCATGAAGTTGATAAAACTATTGAAATTGGAAATTGAAAACGAAATCAAGCTAAGGCTACTTATCTAAATCATCTGAACGGAGCTTCTCGGGCAGTAGGGGCCCTCTACTGCCGGATTAGCTTGCAAACCCAATTAACGTTGACTCAGCTCTTGCACTAGAACGATGTCTTTTTCATTAAAGGACAAAAATACTTAAAACAAAGTATTCACGGTTAGCAGCAAAAGCCAAAATCTAACCAAGATCTAACCTTTGTCTCTCAGTTTCCCGAGCATATTTATAGCAAATTTACATAACAGAACTTGAGATAATACAGGGATTACTGTCTTTCCTAATGGAAACCAAACTAGGACTCTGATCATGATCACGTAACAGAATCTGGACTGTCCTTTTCCTGTTAGGAGTCTACTTCCTAGTTTGAGTTCCCACGTGCTTAACCACCTATATAATTGTGCTCAAACTTTGTAGGGAGCAAGGAATGATGTGGATGAGGTAAGGAATCTGCCCATATGCGTTTTTCCTTCAGACGACACCTGGAACCCATTCAAACACTAAAACAACTGCGGAATGCGTGATCAACTACGGAACGCGTGATCAGCTACGGAACGCCTGTATTCTGTAACTATTTTGCAGAAAATCATTAAAACAACAAAAATCATGAAAATACAATATGTTAATCAATTTCATGTAACCTTTAAGCAATCCTAATCATTCTTCATTGATTTTAGGCTTATGAAGTGATAAAATAATGATGAAATGAAGTGAAGGTTTGTAAAAGAGAAGGCAATTCTAGAGCTCAACAGTAGGTAGAAACCCTAACACTTTAGGGTTTCTTAAGTGGGATGGATCGGCCACGTGAGGTGCTAGAAAGATCAAGGCTAAGCATGAATTCTTTCTAAACTAAAGAAAATGAACAAACTATGAATATTTTCCCAAAATAGAGCATAAGAGATGTATTTTGTTTATCAAATTGAGAACCATCATATCATAGAAATGAAATGTATCATGAAACAAAACATTCATAAATAATGAGACATAAGAAGAACAATGCTAAATTTCCATACCATAGGTATCCAAAAGAAATAGCTGCAACCTTTTCATTAATTTCCTGCAAAATACTGATTACACTAGAGTCTCTGATCAATGCAACAAAATACAACCTGGTAAATGAGTCAAAAAGTACTAGATATAGACCAAAAAACAACTTCTCCCATCCTTAGGGGTCGAATCGCTGAGTGGAGGAGTAGTTCCACCAAAACCTGAACTGATACCTAGAGTGTAGGGAGGTCAAACTAACTCATCCGTCATTTTTTGGAAACTGATTCATTACATCATCATCAAAAGTTTTCATTTAGTGTATTTAACCTAGGTAAGTGTAAAAACACCATAATTACATTTAAATCATTGATTTACATAGGTGAAAACTACATTTTCCAAGTGAAACTGAGAAAAAGTGAGAAAATATGGAAATATCAACAAACTGAGAAAATGTGTCAAAAGCGCAGTGCCACTGCTCTAAGCGCATCACCAACTTCAACTCCATTTTTTAAGGGGTTCTAGGTGTCCAAATTGAACTTATGAGAGCTCATTGGAAATCCTATCCAGTATATTTTTCCAGATCTATGCTTTGTTTTTAAAATGGTGCTGATTTGAGGCTCCAAAATCTAATTCTCCCAAGACTGGTCAAAAGCGCAGTGCTAGCCTCCAAAACAGGGAAGAAAGGTCATTTTTGAGTGTTTTTTTACCTTTTGACTACCTATTTGACCCAAAAATGCTTTGAAAATTTGTTTTCCTAATTGTAAATTTCCTTCTGAATCCAATGGTCCCTTCAGTTTGTCCATTGGAGGTCCTCTATGCAAAATTGGCAAAAACACAAAAAAATTCCAAAAATTTCAAAATTTGCCCAAATTTCTTCAAATTTTCTGCTGTGGGATGCCGATGAGGTGTGTTAGGGAATGAGATATGCCTCAACAAGAATATCAAGATTTCCCCTTAATTTTGCTTGGTTAGGGTTTCAAGTCTTGATTTGGCCTTTCTGAGCTTTGAGCTTGCAATTTGATTTTTCTTGAAGTAATGTTTGGACCTCTTTCTCAGTATGTCATTGTCCTTCTTTTCCTTCTCTAGAAGCTTATCAAGATGATTTTTGAACCTCTGAATAATATTGCAAAAATAAAGGCAACCTACATACTCAAAACAAGTGACAGTCATAAGAGATGCCATCAGTTCATTTGTGTTGGTGGGCACCAGCCTTAGAATAATTCCTCCTTTGTGAGGCCTTCCCTATTCTAGATCATCCTCTCTCTGTCTACCCTCCTCTTCCACGTAGTATTTGTCTTCATCCATAGTGTTTAGTGGCCAATGAAACCCTAGAGATAAGGTGGATGGGAATAGGGAGTGAAGATAGGTCTAGGGAATAGGGATAAGTCTAGAAAAATTTAGGGAGATGGGGGAAGGGATTATGAAGCTTTGGGAGGTGATAGGAGTTAAAAATGTCAAGGGAGTTGGAAATGATAGTTAAAATATAGGTTTGGGGAAGTGGCTGCCTAGGAATGTAGAAGCCTAGGACTTAGGGTTTTAAGGGAAAGGGATTTAAGGATTAGGGAATGATAGTGTAAGGGTAGAGATAGGTTTTTTAGATGTGTGGGAAGGAGATGAAGGGTATTAGGGCATCAAATTTTGGAATTAGGAGTAAAAATAGGTTTTTCTCACTAGAAAAATGCCAATTTCTCTTAGAATCTAAAACACTATAAAAAAAATGTTTAGGATTGCAAGGAGGAAACAAATTTGGTGTAATTACTTGATTTAGGTTGAAACAAGCATTTGCTGAAGGTTTTGAGAGATTTGGAGGTGATTTGATGCTTGGAGAGTGTTGGTGTCCCGTGTTTTGATAGTTTGGAAAATCAAAAGACAAGGCAACATTAGAACCAATCTTTAGAGTTACAGGATCTCGTCCTCCTGTTCTTAGAGAGGGATCTCTCAAAAGTTTGTTTGCAAAGGTTTATCTTGTGTGAGTAGAGTATTGGTTTTAGACTAGTTATTAAGTGCAGGTGTTTGATTGTTTGTTTGGTTGAATTGATACAACAAAATATGAAAGGTCTAGGAAAGGTAGGTAGAAAGAGGAAGTAGTAGCTTCATTGGGCACTGGAGTCAAAAAGAGGTCATGAAAAACTTATGAATGGATATGGGATATCAGAGGGAAAATCTAACTTGGCCACAGGATCCTTTGGTTTTTGGAATGAGATGGACATCAATGATTTGGAAAGAGAAGTTTAATTCTCAACAACGGGGAATTTGAAAACACAATTTGAACAATAAAGAGCTATTTGATAGACAGGGCTAATCATGAATTCTAAAAATCACACCTTTAAGCAAATAATGATTTTAAAAACAACTTTTAAAATGAAACCTAAGATTCGGGGAACACCCTATTTCCTCAAATATTTTATTTCAAATGACTTAGAAAACATAAAATATTAACTGATAATTGAAGTCATAGAAGAGGGAACACCTAACACATCTATGATTAAAACTACAAAGACCTTTAAGACAACTGTTTAAGAAAGGACAAAGGGAAAGATCAGAACAAACCTCCTTGGCTCACTATAAACATAAATACTTCAAAGGGAGACTTCAATAACAGCCTTTAAGTGGCAGTAGACAAGTAGGGAGAACCATAAATCATGTTGAAACCATCTTATTCAAACTATCATAGAAATAAACAAGCATGAGGACTAAAGAGAGAGATTAAAGACTCTAAAATACCTCAGCAGAAGAAAACATGAAACAGTGAAGGATGAACAGGTCTAAGGTGCTTCCAGGAGTCATTTCTTAGCCTAAAAATTTCAACCTACAGTAGTAAGAAATTATGGAACATAATGGAAATAGGAGAAAACATTTAACAATTCAGAATACTTCACCAACATCCAAGCTCATGGATCCAATGATAGAGCCTTGTTAGGAACAAGCATGCAACAACATCATCAAGGCTTCCAATATTTTAGTTTCTTCTTCAACTTCATCAGACTATGCATTATTTCAGAGAGTTTCAGTATTACAACTAGTGATCAACCAACCAACCAACAATTTCTCATCTTCTACAGAAGTAGTTATAGAAGAATGAGGAGGTGAGATCTGATAAAAGATCTCCCAGGGAAATTAATACAGACTAATGACTTCTCGGCCTTTGAGGGGCTCAATAGAGAAGCGTACAGATATTCTCACTGTATTAATTGATTTACATTTAAGATTAAAGCTTGGTGGGAACTTTTGTTGACTTTTAAGGCTCTGTTCAGGATGTAATAACTCTACTGATATTTTTTCATTAAACTCATTTGGCAGAATTAATTGTTCGGCTGCATTTGAGGCAAATATCTAATCTTGCTCAATAACTTTGGCCTCTGTTTGAATTCTTTGAGGCACAGGTGGCTTTATGGTAGCTGGGAGGAATCAATTTTCCTCTCATGTGGCGGTGGAGGCTTTTCTGTCTGATGAACACTTGTGATTTTCTTTAACTGTGTTTTAATTGGAGGATAAGGATTTTGATAATCAATCTTAGCCGTAATCCCCAAATTGGTCTTCAATCTTCTGCTCTGGTAGGTTTTAATCTTTGACACTGATACTCTTTTAGTTTTAACACCATGTCTTGTTGATGTGCAGGCTGCGCATGGCTCATATGGCATCAATACCTCATGAAACATTGACAAGACGTGGAGTAGAGCCCCGTGAATGGTTTCTTCCTTATGGATCAAAGGCATGGGAATCGTCATTCCCAGCCTTCGGCTTCTCTTGAAGATAATGAACAAACCATCAAACACCTGCAAAAACCAAAAGATTAAAAAAATCTTGCGTTATTAGGTTTAACTACTTCGGAGGCTGCGGGGAGGAGCGCGACTGTTGAATGGCATCATCCAACGGTGGAGAATTGCGTAGAAGAGGTTAAAAAGGAGAGAGGAGGGATAATTAAGTCAAAGCCGTTGATTGATGAGTGATCAAGAAGATCAACGGTCGGGATAGGTGGCGGACTAATAATGTGAAGGATTCACATTATTCGGATTTAAATAAGGGAATGCGAAAAACTAAGGTTTAAACCTTTGGCGAGGGTGGAGGGTGATGAAGTAATGCGGGAATGATCTGGGACTGTCCGATCTGGACATGTGGTCGACCCATATCCAATCGAAAAATCGCAATCGGCAAGGGGAGAAACAAAAGTTAAAAACGCATCCGATGGAAAGATCCGATGCGATTAGATGAAGACTGTCGAACTGCATATCAGATCGACGTTGGGAGATGTGTCGTGAGATCCCAATCGGCGATTGGAGGTGGGGTGATGCGATTATGTGATCGCGGAAGGCCAATGCGATTATGAAATCGGGGCATCGCAATCGGAGATGGGGGGAAAATATATAAAAAGGCACTCGACGAAAACTTGCGATGCGACTTGGCGGTGATCATTGATTGGACCAAGATCAACGGTCAATAACGTTTGAAGATTTTTCACCGGTGGAAAAAACTTTATAACACAAAAAACCCAAAAATTTAATATAATACAAAGGTTTTATGCTTTGGGGGTGGGATATATATAAGGCTTGGCGCCCGGTTGGGGGCCATGGTCTATATGAAATACAATACGCCCGGGGCGTATATAATAAAGGGCTAATCGCAATCGGAAGGTTGGGCCTTCGGGCTTTTCAATCTAACCATTTGATATTTTGTGATTAGCGCCTTGGGATCTTTAACATTTGGTCCCAGATGAAAGTTATATGGAGTATAAAATGGAGTGGGGGGGGGGTTATACACATGGGACCCAATCGCATCGGAAAGTTTGATGCGGGTCTTTCAATCAACCCATTTTTCATTAAAAAGAATAACTCTGGCGTGCTAGACCAAAACTTTGGGTAAGTGGGTTTTTTGGATATACAAAGGAAATAGGCAATCGGGAATGATTTATACAATGTTTTTAGTGCCTGACTGCGGGCACTTGGGTTTATGAAGTGATAATGTGATCGGGGGTTATGAAAAAAGGGCCAATCGACATCGGAGTTTTGTTCAAACACAAACAAATCCGCTCTGACGCGATAAGCGCTTAGGACCCTAGCACTTGGTTCTAGCGCTGGGGCATATGGAGGGGAAGTGGTTTAGGACTTAGCCCAAGGGGGTTTAAGTCTGTAATACAAAAATGGGTTTTTTATAGATTTTCAATGGTTTTCAAAAGAATTTGAGGGTTTCGATAAGGCAAGGAAAGAGTCTTAAACCTTATCAAAGGGGTTTTGATGGAAGGGATGAGGGGAAAATATGAAAATTAAGGATTTTTATGGAGAATAAAGGGGTAAAAATGAGGTTAGTTTTGGAAGTGGAAGGAGGGGAAAAATGATGATTTTGCAGCAGTATCTCATGAAATCAATAGAATTCCAGGGTGTAAAATGGGCACAGTATGGAAGATTTTGGATAGAGGCATGAGGCTTTTAAGAGTCTTCAAGAGCCAACACTTTTTGCAATACAATTTTTTCCTTGAAGGCTCCAAAAATGATTTAGCCACCTTTTGGTATAACAAATTTTATAAGTGGCTAACAATGGCTCCACTTGGGGATGGTGCCTTCTTGAAGGCATCAAGAACTTTAGACCTGCATTCTCTAGGAGGCTGATCAGTGCCTCATCCATTGGGCTGCCTTTCTTTTATTGAATGATCTTCTTTGCTCTGAAACATATTAGCAGCCATGAAAAACAATGGATCTTTCTTCAACACAAGCTTTCTACCTACCCAATCCTACTGATCTAACATTTTTTCTTCATTAGAGTGCAATTGGATTGGAAAAATCTCTTACAAAATTTTATTCTTTTGAAAGCAAGAAACTAATCTAATTGATCTACTTCTTATGCCTCCATGAACTCAGATCAAACAGTTGAGTTCATATGTTTCTTTACCTAGTCTACTAATATATTAGGATTAAACAGTCTAACGGATTTTTTATTCACTAACTTCTAAAACAAAAATTTAAAAGCATACAAGTTAGGATTGGACAGTCTAACTTGTTGCTGATCTATGGCATAAAACAACAAGCTGCACATAGATATTATTTTGCAGAAAATTAAATCAAAACGGAAGGCTTAAGGTCTGAAAGTTCAAGCACTTCCTTCATCTTTTTTCAGCTCTATTTTTACTTCTGTTTGAGTTGTACTTTGTTTGTTTTCTGGTTCAGATTTTGAGCTGATTAGAACCAGTTTTACTTCTGTTTTGAATCAGAATTTGAAACAGATTGGAGTCATTCTTCTCTTTGAGAACTAAGGTTCGGATGTTGAGCATGTTTTAACCTTTAATTTCTAACCTAATCTAACTACTGATAAGCCAAGATTAAGCTGTTTGGCAAATCGAATTCACTAACTTATCAGCAATCAATTTAAAACTAATTAGCCATGATTAGGCTATATGTCTAACTAGAAGTGTGTTTCAGTAGTGGCATTTGAGCTGGCAGACTTTTAGATTTTGTTTCTCTTTTTGGTATGGGGCTATACCTTTATTTTTTTCTCTCTGCCCTCTTTTCTATCTTCTATTGTTTTTTGTATTTTCCTTTTCTTCAAGGAAAAAATCAACAACTAAATAAATGCTCAAAGCTGAGCTTTATTTACATTCCTACCTACCCTAATCTAACTTGGAAATCTCTATTGTTTCATATGATACAATAGTGCCAGTGCAGCCAGTTAAGCAGTAACAAAAAGGGGTGGAAAATCTTACTTCTTTTTAGAGATAACCATAGGGTACTTTGAATGTGGGTCTTTAAAACCAAGGCCACCACCAGTGGTGACCATTCCGGATGTATCTGGATCTTGAAAAGAGTCAATTCTTGGGAACTTGAGCCAACCAGGACCTTCGTATATTCTACCATAAGATAAAAAAAAAACATGATCTAAACTTTCTACTTTTAGGCCTTCCATGACTGGTAGGCTATCTGCATCCTTGACAGCTTGTTTAACTGCATCTTCGGTGTAGCTCTTGAAAGCATATTCATCTTTTTCCTGCACATCAAAAGGCAGTGGAATTACTCTTTTTTTGGGGGGAGGGAGACTTTCCAAAAATGCTCTAGGGTCTCTGAATTGGTATGATTGTTCTTGTGAATTCAATATTTCAATCTCAGTTTCATACCTTTCAACTACCAAGTCTAGAAAATTTTTCTTAAGCTCAGGTATAGCATTGAATTTTGAGCTGAGAAGAACCATCTTTGGAAGGTCCTCACATTTAATTTCTACTAGTATACTTGATATTCCACAACGAAACTCTGCTATAGGACTTGGCTGCATTTCTGTAAATTGTTCAGAGTCTTCTATTAGTGGAGTGTTTAGGTATTTTTGGATTTTTGTGTCACCAGGTGGAAGATTTTGAACTTTGCTTTCCACCAACAGCATGATTAGGTTTGATTAATGCATTCCCAAGGGAGTCTACAAGGACTAGTGAAGTAATAGGCCTACTGGAGGTCAATGGAGTCGCCAGGTGGAAACTTTTTAGCTTTTGTGAAGGTAAAATGTTTTATGGTTCCACCACCATGTTTATTATGAAGCCAGACTGAAATGTTTTTTGGGTTTTTCTGAGTTTTTTCGGTCTTATAGGTTATGAGAGTGTCCTAAATTTGTCTTAACACTTAGCTAAGGTGTCGAAACATACAGAGTTCACTCTTATGACTTGGTAAATGATTCCTTCAAGGCTTGATAAGGTTCTATGAGAATCCTAAGGGTTACTTAGTTTGTCACTGATTCAAATAAGTCCTATCATGATTAATGTTATGCTTGGTAGTGCTTGAAGAAGGTTACTTATGTTATATTGGACAATGAGTGTTTTGTTTTGAATTTTTTACTCAGCGTCCCACCGTGATCGCCATTATGTTGGTGTCCCATGTTTTGATAGTTTGGCAAATCAAAAGACAAGGCAACATCAGAACCAATCTTTAGAGTTACAGGATCTAGTCCTCTTGTTCTCAGAGAGGGATCTCTCAAAATTTTGTTTGCAAAGGTTTATCTTGTGTGCTTAGAGTATTGGTTTTAGACTAGTTATTAAGTGCAGGTGTTTAATTGTTTGTTTGGTTGAATTGATACAACAAAATATGAAAGGTCTAGGAAAGGTAGGTAGAAAGAGGAAGTAGTATCTTCATTGGGCAATGGAGTCAAAAAGAGGTCATGAAAAACTTATGAATGGATATGGGATATCAGAGGGAAAATCTAACTTGGACACAGGATCCTTTGGTTTTTGGAATGAGATGGACATCAATGATTTGGAAAGAGAAGTTTAATTCTCAACAACGGGGAATTTGAAAACACAATTTGAACAATAAATAGCTATTTGATAGACAGGGCTAACCATGAATTCTACAAATCACACGTTTAAGCAAATAATGATTTCAAAAACAACTTTTAAAATGAAACCTAAGATTTGGGGAACACCCTATTTCCTCAAAGATTTTATTTCAAATGACTTAGAAAACATAAAAGATTCACTGATAATTGCAGTCATAGAAGAGGGAACACCTAACACATCTATGATTACAACTACAAAGACCTTTAAGACAACTGTTTAAGCAAGGACAAAGGGCAAGTTCATAACAGACCTCCTTGGCTCACTATAAACATAAATACTTCAAAGTGAGACTTCAATAACAGCCTTTAAGTGGCAACAGAGAAGCAGGGAGAACCATAAATCATGCTGAAACCATCTTATTCAAACTATCATAGAAATAAACAAGCATGAGGACTAAAGAGAGAGATTAACGACTCTAAAATACCTCAGCAGAAGAAAACATGAAACAGTGAAGGATGAACAGGTCTAAGGTGCTTCCAGGAGTCATTTCTTAACCTAAAACTTTCAACCTACAGTAGTAAGAAATTATGGAACAGAATGGAAACAGGAGAAAACATTTAACAGTTCAGAATAATTCACCAACAACCAAGCTCATGGATCCAATGATAGAGCCTTCTCAGGAACAAGCATGCAAAAACATCATCAAGGCTTCCAAGATTTCAGTTTCTTCTTCAACTTCAACAAACTATGTATTATTTCAGAGAGTTTCAGTATTACAACTAGTGATCAAACAACCGACCAACAATTTCTCATCTTATATAGAAGTAGTTATAGAAGAATGAGGAGGTGAGATCTGATAAAATATCTCCCAGGGAAATTAATACAGACTAATGACTTCTCGGCCTTGAGGGGCTCAATGGAGAAGCATACATATATTCTCATTGTATTAATTGATTTACATTTAAGATTAAAGCTCGATGGGAGCTTTTGTTTACTTTTAAGGCTCTGTTCAGGATGTAATAACTCTGCTGATATTTTTTCATTAAACTCATTTGGTAGAATTAATTGTTCGGCTACGTTTGAGGCAAATATCTGATCTTGATCAATAACTTCGGCCTCTGTTTGAATGCTTTGAGGCACAGGTGGCTTTGTGGTAGCTAGGAGGAATCAATTCTCCTCTGATGTGGCGGTGGAGGCTTTTCTGTCTGATGAACACTTGTGATTTTCTTTAACTGTGTTTTAATTTGGAGGATAAGGCTTTTGATAATCAAACTTAGCCGTAATCCCAAAATTTGTCTTCGATCTTCTGCTCTGGTAGGTTTTAATCTTTGACACTAATACTCTTTTAGTTTTAACACCATGTCTTGTTGATGTGCAGACTATGCAGGGCTCATATGGCATCAATGCCTCATGAAACATTGACGAGATGTGGAGTAGAGCCCCTTGAATGGTTTCTTCTGTATGGATCAAAGGCATGGGAATCGTCATCCCCAGCCTTTGGCTTCTCTTGAATATAATGAACAACCATCAAACACCTGCAAAAACCAAAAGATTAATAAAATCCTGCGTTATTAGGTTTAACTGCTTCGGAGGCTGCAGGAGGAGAGTGGCCGTTGGATGGCATCATCCAACGGTGGAGAATTGCGTAGAAGAGGTTAAAAAGGAGAGCGAAGGGATAATTAAGTCAAAGCCGTTGATTAATGAGTGATCAAGAAGATCAACGGTTGGGATAGGCCGCGAACTAATAATGTGAAGGATTCACATTATTCGGATTTAAATAAGATAATGCGAAAAACTAAGGTTTAAACCTTTGGAGAGGGTGGAGGGCGATGAAGTAATGCGGGAATGATCTAGGATCGTCCGATCTGGACACGTGGACAACCCAGATCCAATCGGAAAATCACAATCGGCAGGGGGAGAAACAAAAGTTAAAAACACATCCGATGGAAAGATCTGATGCAATTAGATGAAGACCGTCGATCTGCAAATGAGATCGATGGTGGGAGATGCGTCGAGAGATAGAAATCGGCGATCGGAGGTGGGGTGATGCGATTGTGCGATCGGGGAAGGCCGATGCGATTATGTGATCGGGGCATCGCAATCGGAGATGGGGGGAAAATATATAAAAAGGCACCCGACAAAAACTTGCGATGCAACTTGGCGGTGATCGTTGATCGGACCAAGATCAACGGTCAATAACGTTTGAAGAATTTGCACCGGCGGAAAAAACTTTATAACACAAAAAACCAAAAAATTTAATATAATACAAAGGTTTTATGCTTTGGGGGCGAGATATATATAAGGCTTGGTGCCCGGTTGCGGGGCCATGGTCTATATGAAATACAATATGCCCAGGGCATATATAATAAAGGGATAATCGCAATCGGAAGGTCGGGCCTTCGGGCTTTTCAATCTAACCATTTGATATTTTTCGATTAGCGCCTTGGGATCTTTAACATTTGGTCCCGGGTGAAAGTTGTATGGAGTATAAAACAGAGGGGGGGGGGGGGGTTTATACACATGGGGCCCAATCGCATTGATGTGGGTCTTTCAATCAACCCATTTTTCATTAAAAAGCATGACTCTGGCACGTTAGACCAAAACTTTGGGTAAGTGGGTTTTTTGGATATACAAAGGAAATAGGCAACTGGGAATGATTTATACAATGTTTTTAGCGCCTGACTGCGGGCACTTGGGTTTATGAAGTGATAATGTGATCGGGGGTTATGAACAAAGGGCCAATCGGCATCGGAGTTTTGTTGAAACACAAACAAATGCGCTCCGACGCGATAAGCGCTCAGGACCCTAGCACTTGGTTCTAGTGCTGGGGCATATGGAGGGGAAGTGGTTTTGGACTTAGCCCAAGGGGGTTTAAGTCTGTAATACAAAAATGGGTTTTTCTATATTTTCAATGGTTTTCAAAGGACTTTGAGGGTTTCGATAATGCAAAGAAAGAGTCTTAAACCTTATCAAAGGGGTTTTGATGGAAGGGATGAGGGGAAAATATGAAAATGAAGGAATTTTATGGAGAATAAAGGGCTAAAAATGAGGTTATTTTTGGAAGTGGAAGGAGGGGAAAAATGATGATTTTGCAGTAGTCTCTCATGAAATCAGCAGAATTCCAGGGTGTAAAATGGGCACAGTAGGGAAGATTTTTGATAGAGGCATGAGGCCTTTAAGAGTCTTCAAGAGCCAACACTTTTTTCAGTAAAATTTATTCCTTGAAGGCTCCAAAAATGATTTAGCCACCTTTTGGTATAACAAATTTTATAGGTGGCTAATAGTGGCTCCACTTGGGGATGGTGCCTTCTTGAAGGCATCAAGAAATTTAGACCTAAATTCTCTGGGAGGCTAATCAGTGCCTCATCCATTGGGCTGCCTTTCTTTGATTGAATGATCTTCTTTGCTCTGAAACATATTATCAGCCATGAAAAACAATGGATCTTTCATCAACACAAGATTTCTACCTACCCAATCTTATTGATCTAACATTTTTTCTTCATTAGAGTGCACTTGGATTGGCAAACTCTCTTACAACATTTTATTATTTTGAAAGAAAGAAACTAATCTAATTCTACTTTTTATGCCTCCATGAACTCAGATTAAACAGTTGAGTTCATATGTTTCTCTACCTAGTCTACTAATCTGTTAGGATTAAATAGTCTATCAGATTTTTTATTCACTAACTTCTAAAACAAAAATTTAAAAGCATACAAGTTAGGATTGGACAGTCTAACTTGTTGCTGATCTATGGCATAAAACAAAAAGATGCACATAGATATTATTTTGCAGAAAACTAAATCAAAATGGAAGGCTTAAGGTCTGAAAGTTCAAGCACTTCCTTCATCTTTTTTCAGCTCTGTTTTTACTTCTGTTTGAGCTGTTCTTTGTTTGTTTTCTGGTTCAGATTTTGAGCTGATTAGAACTAGTTTTACTTTTGTTTTGACTCAGAATTTGAAATAGATTGGAGTCATTCTTCTCTTTGAGAACTAAGGTTCGGATGTTGAGCATTTTTGAACCGTTAATTTCTAACCTAATCTAACTACTGATAAGCCAAGATTAAGCTGTTTGGCAAATCGAATTCACTAACCTATCAGTAGTCAATTTAAAACTAATTAGCCATGATTAGGCTGTATGGCTAACTAGAAGTGTGTTTCAGTAGTGGCATTTGAGCTTGCACACTTTTAGATTTTGTTTCTCTTTTTGGTATGGGGCTATACCTTTATTTTTTTCTCTCTGCCCTCTTTTCTATCTTCTATTGTTTTTTGTATTTTCCTTTTCTTCAAGGAAAAAATCAACAACTAACTAAATGCTCAAAGCTGAGATTTATTTACATTCCTACCTACCCTAATCTAACTTGGAAATATCTGTTGTTTCATATGATACAATAGTGCCAGTGCAGCCAGTTAAGCAGTAACAAAAAGGGGTGGAAAATATGACTGTTTTTTAGAGATAACCATAGGGTACTTTGAATGTGGGTCTTTAAAACCAAGGCCACCACCAGTGGTGACCATTCCAGATGTATCTGGATCTTGTAAAGAGTCAATTCTTGGGAACTTGAGCCAACCAGGACCTTCATATATTCTTCCATAAGATCAGAAAAAACATGATCTAAAGTTTCTACTTTTAGGCCTTCCATGACTGGTAGGCTATCTGCATCCTTGAAAACTTGTTTAACTGCATCTTCGGTGTAGCTCTTGAAAGCATATTCATCCTTTTCCTGCACATCAGAAGGTAGTGGAATTATTCTTTTTTTGGGGGGAGGGAGACTTTCCAAAAATGCTCTAGGGTCTCTGAATTGGTATGATTGTTCTTATGAATTCAATATTTAAATCTCAGTTTCATACCTTTCAACTACCAAGCCTAGGAAAATTTTCTTAAGGTCAGGTTTAGCATTGAATTTTGAGCTGAGAAGAACCATCTTTGGAAGGTCCTCAAATTTAATTTCTACTAGTATACTTGATATTCCACAACGAAACTCTGCTATGGGACTTGGCTGCATTTCTGTAAATTGTTCAGAGTCTTCTATTAGTGGAGTGTTTAGATATTTTGGGATTTTGGAGTCGCCAGGTGGAAGATTTTGAACTTTACTGTCCACCAAAAACATGATTAGGTTTGCTTAATGCATTCCCAAGGGAGTCTACAAGGAATAGTGAAGTAATAGGCCTACTGGAGGTCAGTGGAGTCGCCAGGTGGAAACTTTTTAGCTTTTGTGAAGGTAAAATGTTTTATGGTTCCACCAAAATGTTTATTATGAAGCCAAACTAAAATGTTTTTTGGGTTTTTCTGAGTTTTTTTCGGTCTTATAGGTTATGAGAGTGTCCTAAATTTGACTTAATGCTTAGCTAAGGTGTGAAAACATACAGAGTTCACTCTTATGGCTTGGTAACTGATTCCTTCAAGGCTTGATAAGGTTCTATGAGAATCCTAAGGGTTAATTAGTTTGTCACTGATTCAAATAAGTCCTATCATGATTAATGTTATGCTTGGTAGTGCTTGAAGAAGGTTACTTATGTTATATTGTACAGTGAGTGTTTTGTTTTGAAGTTTTTACTCAGTGTCCCACTGTGATCGCCATTATGTTGGTGTCCCGTGTTTTGATAGTTTGGCAAATCAAAAGACAAGGCAACATCAGAACCAATATTTAGAGTTACAGGATCTAGTCCTCCTGTTCTTAGAGAGGGATCTCTCAAAAGTTTGTTTGCAAAGGTTTATCTTGTGTGCTTAGAGTATTGGTTTTAGAATAGTTATTAAGTGCAAGTGTTTAATTGTTTGTTTGGTTGAATTGATACAACAAAATATGAAAGGTCTAGGAAAGGTAGGTAGAAAGAGGAAGTAGTATCTTCATTGGGCAATGGAGTCAAAAAGAGGTCATGACAAGCTTATCAATGGATATGGGATATCAGAGGGAAAATCTAACTTGGCCATAGGATCCTTTGGTTTTTGGAATGAGATGGACATCAATGATTTGGAAAGAGAATTTTAATTCTCAACAACGAGGAATTTGAAAACACAATTTGAACAATAAAGAGCTGCTTGATAGATAGGGCTAACCATGAATTCTACAAATCACACCTTTAAGCAAATAATGATTTCAAAAACAACTTTTAAAATGAAACCTATGATTCGGGGAACACCCTATTTCCTCAAAGATTTTATTTCAAATGACTTAGAAAACATAAAAGATTCACTGATAATTGCAGTCATAGAAGAGGGAACACCTAACACATCTATGATTACAACTACAAAGACCTTTAAGACAACTGTTTAAGCAAGGACAAAGGGCAAGATCAGAACAGACCTCCTTGGCTCACTATAAAAAGAAATAATTGAAAGGGAGACTTCAATAACAACCTTTAAGTGGCAACAGACAAGCAGGGAGAACCATAAATCATGTTGAAACCATCTTATTCAAACTATCATAGAAATAAACAATCATGAGGACTAAAGAGAGAGATTAAAGACTCTAAAATACCTTAGCAGAATAAAACATGAAACAATGAAGGAGTCATTTCTTAGCCTAAACTTTCAACCTACTATAGTAAGAAATTATGGAATAGAATGGAAATAGGAGAAAACTTTTAACAGCTAAAAATAATTCACCAACAGCCAATCTCATGGATCCAATGATAGAGCCTTCTCAGGAACAAGCATGCAAAAACATCATCAAGGCTTCCAAGATTTCAGTTTCTTCTTCAACTTCAACAAACTATGTATTATTTCAGAGAGTTTCAGTATTACAACTAGTGATCAAACAACCGACCAACAATTTCTCATCTTATATAGAAGTAGTTATAGAAGAATGAGGAGGTGAGATCTGATAAAATATCTCCCAGGGAAATTAATACAGACTAATGACTTCTCGGCCTTGAGGGGCTCAATGGAGAAGCATACATATATTCTCATTGTATTAATTGATTTACATTTAAGATTAAAGCTCGATGGGAGCTTTTGTTTACTTTTAAGGCTCTGTTCAGGATGTAATAACTCTGCTGATATTTTTTCATTAAACTCATTTGGTAGAATTAATTGTTCGGCTACGTTTGAGGCAAATATCTGATCTTGATCAATAACTTCGGCCTCTGTTTGAATGCTTTGAGGCACAGGTGGCTTTGTGGTAGCTAGGAGGAATCAATTCTCCTCTGATGTGGCGGTGGAGGCTTTTCTGTCTGATGAACACTTGTGATTTTCTTTAACTGTGTTTTAATTTGGAGGATAAGGCTTTTGATAATCAAACTTAGCCGTAATCCCAAAATTTGTCTTCGATCTTCTGCTCTGGTAGGTTTTAATCTTTGACACTAATACTCTTTTAGTTTTAACACCATGTCTTGTTGATGTGCAGACTATGCAGGGCTCATATGGCATCAATGCCTCATGAAACATTGACGAGATGTGGAGTAGAGCCCCTTGAATGGTTTCTTCTGTATGGATCAAAGGCATGGGAATCATCATTCCCAGCCTTTGGATTCTCTTGAATATAATGAAAAAACCATCAAACAACTGCAAAAACCAAAAGATTAATAAAATCCTGCGTTATTAGGTTTAACTACTTCGAAGGCTACGGGGAGGAGCATGGCCGTTGGATGGCATCATCCAACGGTGGAGAATTGTGTAGAAGAGGTTAAAAAGGAGAGTGGAGGGATAATTAAGTCAAATCCGTTGATTGATGAGTGATCAAGAAGATCAATGGTCGGGATAGGCGGTAGACTAATAATGTGAAGGATTCACATTATTCGGATTTAAATAAGAGAATGCGAAAAAATAAGGTTTAAACCTTCGGCGAGGGTGGAGGGCGATGAAGTAATGCGGGAATGATCTGGGACCATCTGATCTGGACACGTGGACTGCCCAAATCCAATCGAAAAACCACAATTGGCAGGGGGAGAAACAAAATTTAAAAACACATCCGATGGAAAGATTCGATGCGATTAGATGAAGACCGTCGATATGCAGATTAGATCGACGGTGGGAGATGTGTCGGGAGATCGCAATCGGCGATCGGAGGCGGGGTGATGCAATTATGCGATCAGGGAAGGCCGATGTGATTATGCAATCGAGGCATCGCATTCGAAGATGGGAGGAAATATATAAAAAGGCACCCGGCGAAAAATTTCGATGCGACTTGGCGGTGATCGTTGATCAGACCAAGATCAATGGTCAATAACGTTTAAAGACTTTGCACCGGCGGAAAAAAATTTATAACACAAAAAACCCAAAAATTTAATATAAATCAAAGGTTTTATGCTTTGGGGGTGGGATATATATAAGGCTTGGTGCCCGGTTGCGGGGCCATGGTCTATATGAAATACAATATGCCCGGGGTGTATATAATAAAGGGCTAATCGCAATCAGAAGGTCGGGCCTTCGGGCTTTTCAATTTAACCATTTGATATTTTGTGATTAGCGCCTTGGGATATTTAACATTTGGTCCCGGGTGAAAGTTATATGGAGTATAAAATGGAGGGGGGGGGGGTTTATACACATGGGACCCAATCACATCGGAAATTTTGATGCAGGTCTTTCAATCAACCCATTTTTCATTAAAAAGCATAACTCCGGCGCGTTAGACCAAAACTTTGGGTAAGTGGGTTTTTTGGGTATACAAAGGAAATAGGCAACCGAGAATGATTTATACAATGTTTTTAGCGCCTGAATGCGGGAAATTGGGTTTATGAAGTGATAATGTGATCGGGGTTTATGAATAAAGGGCCAATCGGCATTGGATTTTTGTTCAAACACAAACAAATGCGCTCCGTGAGTTGCTCCGACGCGATAAGCGCTCAAGACCCTAGCACTTGGTTCTAGCACTGGGGCATATGGAGGGGAAGTGGTTTAGGACTTAGCCCAAGGGGGTTTAAGTTTGTAATACAAAAATGGGTTTTTTATAGATTTTCAATGGTTTTCAAAGGATTTTGAGGGTTTCGATAAGGCAAAGAAAGAGTCTTAAACCTTATCAAAGGGGTTTTGATGGAAGGGATGAGGGGAAAATATGAAAATAAAGGATTTTTATGGAGAATAAAGGGGTAAAAATGAGGTTAGTTTTGGAAGTGGAAGGAGGGGAAAAATGATGATTTTGCAACAATCTCTCATGAAATCAACAGAATTCCAGGGTGTAAAATAGGCACAATAGGGAAGATTTTGGACAGAAGCATGAGGCCTTTAAAAGTCTTCAAGAGCCAACACTTTTTGCAATAAAATTTGTTCCTTGAAGGCTCCAAAAATGATTTAGCCACGTTTTGGTATAACAAATTTTATAGGTGGCTAACAGTGGCTCCACTTGGGGATGGTGCCTTCTTGAAGGCATCAAGAACTTTAGACCTGCATTCTCTAGGAGGCTGATCAGTGCCTCATCCATTGGGCTGCCTTTCTTTAATTGAATGATCTTCTTTGCTCTGAACCATATTAGCAGCCATGAAAAACAATGGATCTTTCTTCAACACAAGCTTTCTACCTACCCAATCCTACTGATCTAACATTTTTTCTTCATTAGAGTGCACTTGGATTGGAAAACTCTCTTACAACATTTTATTCTTTTGAAAGCAAGAAACTAATCTAATTGATCTACTTCTTATGCCTCCATGAACTCAGATTAAACAGTTGAGTTCATATGTTTCTTTACCTAGTCTACTAATCTGTTAGGATTAAACAGTCTAATAGATTTTTTATTCACTAACTTCTAAAACAAAAATTTAAAAGCATACAAGTTAGGATTGGACAGTCTAACTTGTTGCTGATCTATGGCATAAAACAACAAGCTGCACATAGATATTATTTTGCAGAAAATTAAATAAAAAATGGAAGGCTTAAGGTCTGAAAGTTCAAGCACTTCCTTCATCTTTTTTCAGCTCTGTTTTTACTTCTGTTTGAGCTGTTCTTTGTTTGTTTTCTGGTTCAGATTTTGAGCTGATTAGAACCAGTTTTACTTCTGTTTTGAATCAAAATTTGAAATAGATTGGAGTCATTCTTCTCTTTGAGAACTAAGGTTCGGATGTTGAGCATGTTTTAACCTTTAATTTCTAACCTAATCTAACTACTGATAAGCCAAGATTAAGCTGTTTGGAAAATCGAATTCACTAACTTATCAACAGTCAATTTAAAACTAATTAGCCATGATTAGGCTGTATGTCTAACTAGAAGTGTGTTTCAGTAGTGGCATTTGAGCTGGCACACTTTTAGATTTTGTTTCTCTTTTTGGTATGGGGCTATACCTTTATTGTTTTCTCTCTGCCCTCTTTTCTATCTTCTATTGTTTTTTGTATTTTCCTTTTCTTCAAGGCAAAAATCAACAACTAACTAAATGCTCAAAGTTGAGCTTTATTTACATTCCTACCTACCCTAATCTAACTTGGAAATATTTGTTGTTTCATATGATACAATAGCGCCAGTGCAGCCAGTTAAGAAGTAACAAAAAGGGGTGGAAAATCTGACTGCTTTTTAGAGATAACCATAGGGTACATTGAATGTGGGCTTCTTGAAAACCTAGGCCACCACCAGTGGTGAATATTCCGGATGTATCTGGATCTTGAAAAGAGTCAATTCTTGGGAACTTGAGCCAACCAGGACCTTCGTATATTCTACCATAAGATCAGAAAAAACATGATCTAAACTTTCTACTTTTAGGCCTTCCATGACTGGTAGGCTATCTGCATCCTTGACAACTTGTTTAACTGCATCTTCTGTGTAGCTCTTGAAAGCATATTCATCCTTTTCCTGCACATCAAAAGGCAGTGAAATTACTCTTTTTTTGGGGGGAGGGAGAATTTCCAAAAATGCTCTAGGGTCTCTGAATTGGTATGATTGTTCTTGTGAATTCAATATTTCAATCTCAGTTTCATACCTTTCAACTACCAAGTCTAGGAAATTTTTCTTAAGCTTAGGTTTAGCATTGAATTTTGAGCTGAGAAGAACCATCTTTGGAAGGTCCTCACATTTAATTTTTATTAGTATACTTGATATTCCACAACGAAACTCTGCTATGGGACTTGGCTGCATTTCTGTAAATTGTTCAGAGTCTTCTATTAGTGGAGTGTTTAGGTCTTTTGGGATTTTGGAGTCGCCAGATGGAAGATTTTGAACTTTTCTATCCACCAACAGCATGATTAGGTTTGCTTAATGCATTCCCAAGTGAGTCTACAAGGACTAGTGAAGTAATAGGCCTACTGGAGGTCAGTGGAGTCGCCAGGTTGAAAATTTTTAGCTTTTGTGAAGGTAAAATGTTTTATGGTTCCACCACCATGTTTATTATGAAGCCAAACTGATTTTTTTTTGGGTTTTTCTGAGTTTTTTCAGTCTTATAGGTTATGAGAGTGTCCTAAATCTGAATTAACACTTAGCTAAGGTGTCAAAACATACAAAGTTCACTCTTATGGCTTGGTAACTGATTCCTTCAAGGCTTGATAAGGTTCTATGAGAATCCTAAGGGTTACTTAGTTTGTCACTGATTCAAATAAGTCCTATCATGATTAATGTTGTGCTTGGTAGTGCTTGAAGAAGGTTACTTATGTTATATTGGACAATGAGTGTTTTGTTTTGAAGTTTTTACTCAGCGTCCCACCGTGATTGCCATTATGTAGGTGTCCCATGTTTTGATAGTTTGGAAAATCAAAAGACAAGACAACATCAGAACCAATCTTTAGAGTTACAAGATCTAGTCCTCCTGTTCTCAGAGAGGGATATCTCAAAAGTTTGTTTGCAAAGGTTTATCTTGTGTGCTTGGAGTATTGGTTTTAGACTAGTTATTAAGTGCAGGTGTTTGATTGTTTTTTTGGTTGAATTGATACAATAGAATATGAAAGGTCTAAGAAAGGTAGGTAGAAAGAGGAAGTAGTAGCTTCATTGGGTAATGGAGTCAAAAAGAGGTCATGAAAAACTTATCAATGGATATGGGATATCAGAGGGCAAATCTAACTTGGCCCCTTTGGTTTTTGGAATGAGATGGACATCAATGATTTGGAAAGAGAAGTTTAATTCTCAACAACGGGGAATTTGAAAACATAATTTGAACAATAAAGAGCTGTTTGATAGACAGGCCTAACCATGAATTCTATAATTCACACCTTTAAGCAAATAATGATTTCAAAAACAACTTTTAAAATGAAACCTAAGATTTGGGGAACACCCTATTTCCTCAAATTTTTTATTTCAAATGACTTAGAAAACATAAAAGATTCACTGATAATTGCAGTCATAGAAGAGGGAACACCTAACACATCTATGATTACAACTACAAATACCTTTAAGACAACTGTTTAAGCAAGGACAAAGGACAAGATCAGAATAGACCTCCTTGGCTCACTATAAACAGAAATACTTCAAAGGGAGACTTCAATAACAGCCTTTAAGTGGCTGCAGACAAGCAGGGAGAACCATAAATCATGCTAAAACCATCTTATTCAAACTATCATAGAAATAAACAAGCATGAGGACTAAAGAGAGATATTAAAGGCTCTAAAATATCTCAGCAGAAGAAAACATGAAACAGTGAAGGATGAATAGGTCTAAGGTGTTTCTAGGAGTCATTTCTTAGCCTAAAACTTTCAACCTACTGTAGTAAGAAATTATGGAACAGAATGGAAACAGGAGAAAATATTTAACAATTCAGAATACTTCACCAACAGCCAAGCTCATGGATCCAATGATAGAGCCTTCTCAGGAACAAGCATGCAACAACATCATTAAGGCTTCCAACATTTCAGTTTCTTCTTCAACTTCACCAGACTATGTATTATTTCAAAGAGTTTCAGTATTACAACTAGCGATCAACCAACAAACCAACAATTTCTCATCTTCTATAGAAGTATTTATAGAAGAATGAGGAGGTGAGATCTGATAAAAGATATCCCAGGGAAATTAATATAGACTAATGACTTCTCGGCCTTTGAGGGGCTCAATGGAGAAGCGTACAGATATTATCACTGTATTAATTGATTTACATTTAAGATTAAATCTCGGTGGGAGCTTTTGTTGACTTTTAAGGCTCTGTTCAGGATGTAATAACTCTGTTGATATTTTTTCATTAAACTTATTTGGCAGAATTAATTGTTCAGCTGCGTTTGAGGTAAATATCTAATCTTGATCAATAACTTCGGCCTCTGTTTGAATGCTTTGAGGCACAGGTGGCTTTGTGGTAGCTGGGAGGAATCAATTTTCCTCTGATGTGGCAGTGGAGGCTTTTCTATCTGATGGACACTAGTGATTTTCTTTAACTGTGTTTTAATTTGGAGGATAAGGCTTTTGATAATCAATATTAGCCATAATACCCAAATTTTTCTTCGATCTTATGCTCTGGTAGGTTTTAATCTTTGACACTCATACTCTTTTAGTTTTAACACAGTGTCTTGTTGATGTGCAGGCCACGCAGGGCTCATATGGCGTCAATGCCTCATGAAACATTGATGAGAAGTGGAGTTGAGCCCCGTGAATGGTTTCTTCCTTATGGATCAAAGGCATGGGAATCGTCATTCCCAGCTTTCGGCTTCTCTTGAATATAATGAAAAAACCATCAAACACCTGCAAAAACCAAAAGATTAATAAAATCCTGCGTTATTAGGTTTAACTGCTTCGGAGGCTATGGGGAGGAGTGTGGCCGTTGGATGGCATCATCCAACGGTGGAGAATTGCGTAGAAGAGGTTAAAAAGGAGAGCGGAGGGATAATTAAGTCAAATTCGGTTATTGATGAGTGATCAAGAAGATCAACGGTTAGGATAGGCCATGGACTAATAATGTGAAGGATTCATATTATTCGGATTTAAATAAGAGAATGCGAAAAACTAAGGTTTAAACCTTTGGCGAGGGTGGAGGGTGATGAATTAATGCGGGAATGATCTAGGATCGTCCGATCTAGACACGTGGACGACCCAGATCCAATCGAAAAATCGCAATCGGCAGGGGGAGAAACAAAAGTTAAAAATGCATCCGATGGAAAGATCTGATGTGATTATATGAAGACCGTCGATCTGCAGATCAGATCGATGGTGGGAGATGCGTTGGGAGATCGCAATCGGCGATCGGAGGTGGGGTGATACGATTATGCGATCGGGGAAGGCCGATGCGATTATGCGATCGGGGCATCGCAATCGAAGATGGGGGGAAAATATATAAAAAGGCACCTGGTGAAAACTTGCATTGCGACTTGGTGGTGATCGTTGATCGGAACAAGATCAACGGTCAATAACGTTTGAAGACTTTGCACCAGCGGAAAAAACTTTATAACACGAAAAACTCGAAAATTTAATATAATAAAAAGGTTTTATGCTTTGGGGGCGGGATATATATAAGGCTTGGCGCCCGGTTGCGGGGCCATGGTCTATATGAAATAAAAAATGCCCAGGGCATATATAATAAAGGGCTAATCATAATCGAAAGGTCGGGCCTTCGGGATTTTCAATCTAACCCTTTGATATTTTGCGATTAGCGCCTTGGGATCTTTAACATTTAGTCCCAGGTGAAAGTTATATGGAGTATAAAATGGAAAGGGGGGGGGGGGGGTTTATACACATGGGACCCAATCGCATCAGAAAGTTTGATGCGGGTCATTCAATCAACCTATTTTTCATTAAAAAGCATAACTCTGGTGCGTTAGACCAAAACTTTGGGTAAGTGGGTTTTTTGGATATACAAAGGAAATAGGCAACTGGGAATGATTTATACAATGTTTTTAGCGCCCGATTGCAGGCACTTGGGTTTATGAAGTGATAATGTGATCAGGGGTTATGAAAAAAGAGCCAATCGGCATCAGAGTTTTGTTCAAACACAAAAAAATGCGCTCCATGAGTTGCTCCAACACGATAAGTGCTCAGGACCCTAGCACTTGGTTCTAGCGCTGGGGCATATGGAGGGGAAGTGGTTTTGGACTTAGCCCAAGGGGGTTTAAGTCTGTAATACAAAAGTGGGTTTTTTATAGATTTTAAATGGTTTTCGAAAGACTTTGAGGGTTTCGATAAGGAAAAGAAAGAGTCTTAAACCTTATCAAAGGGGTTTTGATGGAAGGGATGAGGGGAAAATATGAAAATGAAGGATTTTTATGGAGAATAAAGGGGTAAAAATGAGGTTAGTTTTGGAAGTGGAAGGAGGGGAAAACTGATTATTTTGCAGCAGTCTCTCATGAAATCAGCAGAATTCCAGGGTGTAAAATGGGCATAGTAGGGAATATTTTGGACAGAGGCATGAGGCCTTTAAGAGTCTTCAAGAGCCAACACTCTTTGCAATAAAATTTGTTCCTTGAAGGCTCCAAAAATTATTTAGCCACCTTTTGGTATAAACATTTTTATAGGTGGCTAACAGAGAGATCACTGGGAAAAATCATAGTGTCAGTTGGAGAAAAGCTCAGTGCTACCTACTCTAAGGGCAACGCCAATTCTGAAAGCGCAGTGCCACCCTCCTGAAAGCGCAGCGCCACCTTGCAAGCAACTTTTGGAGGCCTTATCAGTGTCCAAATTGAGCGCATTATTTCTCATTGGAAATATATCGCTCTTAGATAGACATTGGACCTATAAAGAACTAAAAATGATCAAGTATATCCCCTAAAAATCAATTTTCCCAAGATTGGTCAAAAAGTGTAGAATGGGGGTGCAAAAATGTAGTGTGCTTTTGCAGGAAACGTTTGGAGTCCTTCCTCAATTCCAAATTGAGCTTATGATAGCTCATTGGAAATATATATTTGTCAAGATATCATTTTACTTATCAAGCTAGTCATTTGGACACTCCAGCTAGGAGAAAAACTGATTCTCCCAAGGTCACTCCAAAAGTGAAACAACTCTCTTATAGCAGCTATAGTTTTAACATTCCTCCCATATTGTAACACCTGTGTAAAAAATGAAGGAATTTTTTGTTCCTTGGACTATGATGGAAAAGAACCTCTTTAAATTTTGTAAAATTCATCTCTGTTTGGTCGGAAATATACTTTGAAGAGAAACTGGCCCTATGTGTGGAAAATGATTTGTCCCGTGGAATGATTTCTTAAAAAATTATGGAGACATGATGCTTATGAGTTGGAATGGCCTCATACTTGCTGATATGACCTCCCTTATGCCTCCTCTGCTCATATGTCTCTGATTCCATAGCAAAACCTAGCTCAATGGGAGAATAAATTAGGGTTTAGTGCTTGTGGAAAATGATGATTTTGAGGGATAGGAGTGATGGGAAGTGTTTAGGAACACTGATTCCTTTTGGAAATTTGACTAATTTGGCTGATGGAACCTTGATTATGCAACTACCTTGGAATAATGAGAACTTATTACATATTGAATGTCATAAAATTACATAATAAAAATAAAAAAATTACATCTTAAAACCAACATTATATATTGAAACACGAATTTTCCTTTACAAATCATCTTCATATGGTGAAGAGATGTTATTTGATCACCCTTTACTTACTGGTATTATGCAGTGGAAATGAAGTTTTATTGGACCTTGGAAACCCTAATGACCTAATGAAACCTTGAAAAACCCTAAAATACGTAATGATACCTTGAAGGACTAAACTTCATAATGACATGACTGATGTGAGGACATGATGATTTTAACTTTATGGATGGTGTACAATTAGCAAGGTATGAGAGTATGTGAGCAAGTAATCAAATTTGAGGAAGAGTGATGTTTTTTGGACTAGGGCTACCATCGGTGACTAAATATTTTGCATCACCTAGCGGAATGATAAAAAAATTCTAAGTGGGACCCCTAAAATGATATGAAAAGAGGATTTTTGATCATTGATGGTAGGATGCAAATACTGACACTAACATTGGCCTTATTGGGGACCTGTATGGGTGAATTAGGTCAAAGAGGCTAGGTTAGGGAAAATAAGATTAGGGTCGCAGAGATTCAATGGGGCCAGGTAAGTAGAAAAACTAACACTTTAGGGTTCCTTGAGTGGGATGGATAAGATGGGTGAGGTGCTAGAAAGAGCAAGAATAAGCATGAATTCTTTATAAACTGAAGAAATTGAACAAGCTATGAAAATTTTCCCAAAACAGAGCATGAGAGATGTATTTTGTTTATCAACTTGAAAACAAACATATTATAGAAATGAAATGGATCATGAAACAAAACATTCATACATAATGATACTTAAGAAGAACAATGCTAAATTTCCATGCCACAGGTATCCCAAAGAAATAAATACAACCTTTTCATTAATTTCTTGCCAAATACTAATTACACTAGAGTCTCTTATCAATGCAACAACATCCAACTCGGGAAATGAGTAAAAAAGTACAATATATAGACCACCAAACAACTTCTCCCATCCTCAAGGGTCAAATCCCTGAGTGGAGGAGCATTTACACCAAAAAATGAACTGATACCTAGAGTGTAGGGAGGTCAAACTGACTCATCCCTCACTTTTTGGAAACTGATTCATTACATCATCATAAAAAGTTTTCATTTATTTTATTTACCCTAGGTAAGTGTAAAAAACCATAATTACATTTACATCATTGATTTACAGAGGTGAAAACTCCATTTGACAAGTGAAAATGAGAAAAATTGAGAGAATCTGGAAATATCAGCAAACTAAGAAAATGTGTCAAAAGCACAACGCCACTTCTTTAAGTGCAGTGCCAAATTCAACTCCATTTTTGAAGGGGTTCCAGGTGTCCAAATTGAGCTCATGATAGCTCATTGGAAAGTCTGTCCAGTATATTTTTCCAGATATATGCTTGATTTTTAAAATGGTACTGATTTGACCCTCCAAAAATGGATTCTTCCAAGACTGGTCAAAAGCGTAGCGCCAACCTCCAAAATAGGGCAGAAAGGTCATTTTTGAGTGTTTTTTGACCTTTTGACTGCCTCTTTGACCCAAAAAATATTAGAAAAGTTATTTTCTCGATTGTAAATTTCCTTCTGAATTTAATGGTACCTTCATTTTGTCCATTGGAGGTCCCTAGGAAAAGCGCAGTGCAGCGCAATGCCTAGGGCATTGCGCTTTTTCCATTACCATTGTGTAAACTTGGAAAAACATGAAAATTTCCAAAAATTTCAAAATTTGCCCAAATTTCTTCAAATTTTATACTGTAGGATGCTGATGTGGTGTATTAGGCAATTAGAGATGCCTTAGAAAGAATATCAAGCTCGCCCCCTTTATTTTTCTTGGTTAGGGTTTCAAGTCTTGATTTGGCCTTTTTGAGCTTTGAGCTTGCAATTTGTTTTTTCTTGAAGTAGTGTTTGACCATATTTCTCAGTATGTCATTTTCCTTATTTTCCTTCTACATGAGCTTCTCAAGATTTTTGTTGACCCTTTGAATCATATTGCAAAAATCAAGGCAACTGACATACTCAAAACAAGTGCAATCATAGGAGAGGCCATCAGTTCATTTGTGTTGGTGGGCTCCAGCCTTAGGATTCTTCCTCCTTTATGAGGCATTCTCTATTCTATATCCTCCTCTCTCCATCTACCCTCATCTTCCACGTAGTCTCTATCTTCCTCCATAGTATTTAGTGGCCAATGAAACCCTAAAGATAAGGTGGATGGGAATAGGGAGTGAAGATAGGTCTAGGGAATAGGGATAAGTCTAGAAAAATTTAAGGAGATGGGGGAAGGGATTATGAAGCTTTGGGAGGTGATAAGAGTTAAAAATTTCAAGGGAGTTGGAAATGATAATTAGATTACAGGTTTTGGGAAGTGGCTTCCTAGGAATGTAGAAGCCTAGGACTTAGGGTTTTAAGGGAAAGAGATTTAGGGACTAGGGAATGATAGTGTATGGGTATGGATAGGTTTTTTAGATGTATGGGAAGGAGATGCAGGGTATTAGGGCATAAAATTTGGGAATTAGGAGTAAAAATAGGGTTTTATCACTAGACAAATGCAAATTTCTCTTAAAATTTAAAACACTATGAAAACATTGTTTAAGAGTGCAAGGAGGAAACAAATTTGGTGTACTTACTTGATTTAGGATGAAAAAAGAATTTGTTGAAGGTTTTGAGAGATTTGGAGGTGATTTGATGCTTGGAGAGCTCACTGGGAAAAATAACAGCTCCTTTCTCAGAAGCGTAGCACCAATGGGAGAAAAGTGCAGCCCCGCCTGCTCTAGGCGCAATGCCACTTCTGAAAGCACAACACCACCCTCCTGAAAGCATAGTGCCACCTTGCAAGACAATTTTCGAGGCCTTCCCGGTGTCCCAATTGATCTCATGATATCTTGTTGGAAATATCTCTCTCTTTTCTACACAATGGACCTATCAATAACTGAAAATTCTCAAGTATATCCCCTTAAAAATCAATTCTCCCAAGACTGGTCAAAAAGTGTAGAATGGGGGTGCAAAAATGTAGTGTGATTTTGCAGGCAACGTTTGGAGGCCTTCCTCAACTCCAAATTGAGCTCTAGATATCTCATTGGAACACTATCTCTATCTAGTTATCATTTGACTTATCAAGCAAGTCATTTTGAGACTCCAACTAGGAGAAACCCATATTTTTCCAAGGTCACTCCAGAAATGCAACAAATCTCCTATAGCAACTATATTTTTATCATTACTCCCAAAAAATAATACCTGTGTAAAAAATGAATGAGGTTTTTGTTCCTTATCCTATGACGTACAAAAAAATCTTTCACTATTGTAAAATTCATCTCTGTTTGGTCAGAATCATACTTTGAAGCTAAACTGGCCCTATGTATGGAAAATGATTTGTCCCGTGGAATGATTTCTTGAAAAATTATGGAGAAATTATGTTTATGAGCTGGAATGCCCTCATACTTGCTGATATGACCTCCCTTATGCCTCCTCTTCTCAGATGTCTCTGATTCCACAGAAAACCCTAGCTTGATGGGAGCGGAAATTAGGGTTTCGTGCTTGTGGAAAATGATCATTTTGAGGGATAGGAGCAATGGGAAGTGTTTAGGAACACTTACACCTTTTGGAAAATTGACAAATTTGGCTGATGGAACCTTGAGTATGCAGATACCTTGGAACCATGAGAACTTATTAGATATTGAATGACATAAAATTACATTATGAAAATTAAAAATTACATCTTAAAACCAGAATTACATGTTGAAACAAGAATTTTCCTTTACAAATCATCTTCATATGGTGAAGAGATGGTATTTGATCACCCTTTACTTGCAGGTCTTATGTAGTGGAAATGAAGTTTTGTTGGACCTTGGAAACCCTAATGACCTAATGAAATCTTGAAAACCCTAAAAGACCTAATGAGACCTTGAAGGACTGAAATTCATAATGACATGACTGATGTGGGGACATGATGATTTTAACTTTATGGATGGTGTACAGTCAACAAGTTATGAGACTATGCCAGCAAGTAATCAAATTTTAGGAAGAGTGATGTTTTTTGGACTAGGGCTACCATAAGTGACTATTTTTTTTGCATGACCTATTGGAATGATAAAAAAATTCTGAGTGGGAGCCCTAAAATTATCTGAAAAGAGTATTTTTGATCACTGATGGCATGATGCAAATATTAACACTAACACACCCCATGTTCATCCAAAACTTACCCTGAATATTGAATTTGTTGGATTTAACCAAATGAGAAATTTTCCAAAATGACATACTCTTTGTGTTATCGTAGGGTGCTCACGACTTGTTGAATATGATGTAAATGTTCTTCCTAGGTTCTGCTAAAGATGAGGATGTAATTCAAATATACAACCACAAAAGAGTTTGTGAATGGTTATAGGATATCATCCATAATCCTCATGAATTTTGTTGGAGAATTAGTCGAGCCAAAGGGCATGACCAACCACTCAAAAATGCCTTCTTTAAATTTGAATGTTGTTTTCCATACATTGGCTTGCTCAATTGGAATGTGGTGGTAGTATGATTTCATATCACTCTTACTAAAGAACTTGGCGCCCTTAAGTTTATCAAGAAGATCATTAATCCAAGCGACACATATATATTCTTGAAAACGATTTTGTTCAAAGATTTATAATTAATACAAAGTGTCCATTTCCCATCCTTCTTCTATAATAACACAATTGATCTCTCACAAGGTGAGCTTGGTTGAATGTGTACCTTTTAGATGAGCTCATAAATTTGATGTTTTATTTCCTCATTGTCTAAGAGGGAGCATCTATACATTGGGATATTAGGTAAAGGAACACCAATGTCATGAATTGGGGCTCCTACAGTTATAAGGCACCTTGGTGGGCACATCGTGACCCCTCAAGTGTGTGGCATTGACATATTTCAGAACTCCCTACTATAGCATAGTATTAATCCATCCAAAGTACGCCTCACAATATATTACCTATGTCAAACTATATATTATATTAAGTTGTGGAATTCCATCAATATAGAGCAACAATAATATTTTCATTTCTACTTTGGTTAACTTTCATTAACCATACATCAACATTGTATGAAATATATTAAACCAATAGTAACATCATCATACATGTGAAAAAAATATAGGAAATGTCCCTACAAACTTCTACTATTTATAATGAATCACAATACATCAGTTCCCCGAGACAAGCTCGACCCATAAAAGTACATGTCAAAAAACCCATATAAAATCAATGAAAGAACATGCCATCCTTTAGATCTTACTTGGGTGGTCCTAGCACTTGAAAAAACCTACCTAGGTCAACTTTTCCATTGAATCGGATCACACTTTAGTTCGACTCCTTATGCTTGGGTCTACACAACGGTAGAGCTCCAATATTCTCCATCTTTGTCTTGGCTTCCTTTTGTAGTTAACTCGTCTCTTATGACTCTATTTAAACTCTTGTTTGGTTATTTTCAATTGTGATTCCTCCACTCTATCGTGTAATTATTTATATGGTATGATGTCCCTTCCTGTGACTCTCCACATCAATCATACTTGGGTCGATTTGATTCCATGTGTCGTGCATCTTCGGTTGGGTCAACCTCCATCATTTCACCCTCCTCTCATACACAACACTCATCTCACCCAACCGCTTGGTTGTTCCACTTGTTGGTCATCCCCTCATCATCTCGTCTTATCTCGGGACAACATACCTTCAATTAAATGCACCCACTCGACTGGCATGTATTGGGGTGCATGCCTTGGTCATGAAACCAAGTTAACGTGCTAAGACCTCACTTCAATTTTTCAATAGCCACTCCTCCATAATTTCAAATTTATTGTGATGCTTTCATCACAAAGCTTATGATGGGGGTGTCATCTAAGGTGGTTCTTCTCACGAAGGATTTTGAGGTGCATGCTTGCCATGTGGATGTGACGAGAGTGTGCCTTGGTACCTTGGGGCCTGACATCCTCGGGCCACCCTGATTCATTATTGTCCCTGACAACCTTGGAATTTCAAATTGATTATTTCTCTCAAAATATATTAGCTCTTTTTTGAATCTCTATAAGGACTCACAGGTCTCCCATCCATTCTCTTCTAAGGCACCCTTCTATTTGGCGAAGTACTCTCTTTTCTTGATGTTGGAAATTTCAAAAGTCTGATAGCTAATTATCTCCTTAAGTTATACAAATATCTATGACCAAAAATCAATGCTGGGGCACATAGTGGCTCTGTTGTACTTGGATCCTTTGTATCCACCATACCCTTCTTCAACTAACTGATATGGCATATTCGATGACAAGATCTCAAGTGGAAAGGAATATCTAGCTTATAGGTGACATCACCAATCCATCACAACTAAAATGTCCCTCGAGTCTCCTCAGTAGGGATTTAGGCATCCTAATTATATGGAGGGAACTACTCCTTTATCATCTTAACGAATACTATATTGCCCACATTGAATTATTCATCTCTCCTATTCTTATCTTCCCACTTCTTCATACTCTCTGCGACATCTATCAAGTGCACTCAAGCCATATCAAAGATATCTTGCCAATATTTCATGAAATTTAGAGCCAAAAGAATCCTACCATAGTATCCCTACATGACTATATGTGGGGTAATAAACATTTACCAAGTAATCAACTCGAATGGACTACAACTTGTAAAAGAAATATTTTGCTGGTTGTAACTAAAATAATCCGCATCCAATATGCTTGACCAATTATCATGGTCGACTCTCACATAATTCCTAAGGTAATCCTATAATATAGAGTTGATACACTACACCTATCCATTTGTCTGCGGATGAAAACTAGAACTGTGTAACAACTGCATCCCACAAATTTGAATAGTAAGGTCCAAAACTTTCCCATGAATATTGTATCTCTGTCTGACACAATGCTCAATGAAAGGCCCCAATACTTCACCACATTATCGAAGAAATTATCTATTGTCTCCTCTATATTGTATGATATCTTAATAGGCAGGAAGATGGGATACTTAGAGAATTTTTTCACAATGATCAACACCTTATTATAGCCTTGCACCACTGACAACTGTGATATGAATTCCATCAAGACACTCACCCATGGTGTTATCACTCCCCTTGTTTCCCAAGGCTAAGAATGGAACTGAAAGAGGTAACCACAAAAGAACCTTTAGGTCAGGTAGTTATCCCTACAGTATGGAGGGCTCTCTCAATGTCACTTTACAACCAATGATATGATTGGATATATAATTATCTTAGGCTAGTTATGATGCTCAGTAGATTGTTTGTTTGAAGTTTTTGCTGGAGAGGAATGACAGTCAAGTTCTAGGTCTAGGGTTTAGGTTTGATTTCAAAGGTTAAGTTGAAGAAACAAGGATGAGGCTAGGTAGGTAAACTCATGAACATACTTAATTTTTCATTTAGTATTGGGTTTGAAAAACAAGGAGTCAGAATGAGAATTTAAATGAATTCATTCATCAGAAGAGTAGACACAACCATGAAAATGTTATAAATCAGAGCATAGAAAGCAATGATTTCTTTTCATAAAATCATGAGATTAAAATACATAATCATACATGTGATGGAAAGGTAACATAAAATTTCACTTGATGAATTAACAGAGAAGAAACAATACTCAAAATCATAACATTGTAGTCCCATGATTAAAACTGCAACATTCCTTTGATTTTCACTGGAAAAGAGTTTGTAAAACAGCTCCACTACAAATAAAAACTATCCAACCTCTAAAATGGATTTATTTTTGAGTAAATATAGAAAATAGAAGTCATGACACCTAATTTGGGCAAAATCGGATCCAAAACACTTCATAAATTCACCCTATGAGTCACTTCTTAGTTTCTAGGGAAGTTAGAAACCATTCCCTCAAATTCATCTATTAAGTAGGAGTATGTGTCTCCTTCATTAATTACATTATTCCTCTACAAATAGAGGAAAAAAAAAACTCTCCTACCAAAAAGAGAGCTCATGGGACAACTAAACCTCAAATTTTGGAGTTTTTTGGCTTGAAAACTATCCAAAAGAATCCAATGATAGAAGCGTCGTGCCTTCCAGCAGAAGCGTCGCGCCACTTTGGAGCTCATTTTGACTGAATTTTAGGAACCCATTTAAAAATTTGAGAGTTATTATAGGTAGCCCTGTGTGTCCTCTTTCCATTCCATCCTTAAAACTAAGAAAATAACCCCTGGAAAGCCTTCAAAAGCTTATTCTCCCAACCTTACTCCAGAAGCGTCACTTAGAGGCAAAATATGTGGCAGAAGCATGAAAAAAGTGATGTTTTTTGGATTTTTATTCAAAATGGGAGGGTGACATGAAAACCCGAGGTCATATCTGTGGTGTAGAAGAGAAAATCCATCAAACCATCTAATATTTTCTTCATTTAGATGCTTTGAGAAAATGTGTCGCGCCGCTACGTGACACTTCCACAATGACCATTTTTTTAGATTTTCCAGAAGCGCACTCTCAGCAGAAGCGTCACACCACTTTGAGAGGGATTTTGGAGGCCTTCCTGGAGGAATTTTGGGATGAAAGTGGTATGGTTGGAAAACAAGGATGTCTTCTACAAATTTGAGTCATCAATCATTGCAAACCCTTGCTCAAAATCCATGAAAAAGTGAGATAACCTTTTCAAAAGTGCAGAAAATTACCTAGAGCAACTGTATTTTTGGAATTTATCTCAAATCATAACTCCCGTTCATAAAATGAATGAAATTTTATAAAATCCTCTTTCAAATTTGTAAAATTCATCTCCATTACTTCAGAAATTTATTTTGAAGCAAAATTATCCCTGTGTGCAATGTAAACCCCAGCAAATGATCACGAAGCTCTAACAATGATGCCATGGGTTTGAGTTGGCTCAAAGCTGGAATGGTGGCCTCCCTTATGAATCTTCATTTCTTCTCCATGGTGTTTTTCTGCTAGCTAGATGAATCCCTATCTAGATGAAATGGATAGGGAAGATGAAGATTTAGGAAAACATGGGATAGTGGTAGGGTGGTTTTAGGGGTAGAAATGGGGTGAAAGGAAGCTAGGGAAAAATACCTAAAAAAATGAGGATGTATGGTGATGAGTTGGATTTGCACTTAAAGTGAAATTTCTGGAAATGGGCATGATGAAGGTGCCCAAAAGGTAACAACACAGGGTTTCACTAGTTTTTCTGCAAGAATGTATTGAAAATTAGGGTTTTAATGAAATTGATTGAAAGGAGGGTTGTGAGTGATAGGGAATGTTAGGGTATGGTGTATGGAGGTTGTATGAAGTTTTTATATTGTTATATTAGGGTTTTATCAGATGAAACAAACCAAATATGGAAAACACCAAAAACGTAGTGGAGATAACCTAATGAAGGAAACCACTCATCTTGCTGATGAATAGACTTGACAAAGGCGTGGAGGGTGTTGAGGTCTAAAATGGGCCTCCTAAGGAAAATTTACGATCAAAATTCACTTTATGAGAACCAATCACATTTTAGGGGATGGCATCATCCCTAATGGTTGAGGTGGCATTACTTGAGTTAAAGGTACTTACTTGTCACATTCTCAATGGTGGATAAAAACTCATGGTTAACCATGGTAGTGCTCTAAGTACTTTTAAAGTCAAAGTAAAGTATTCATAATAAATGTCATTTCACACTTTTTGAATAAAAATATATTATTTTTATTTCATATTTCTTGAAAGAAACAATGCATATCCCTATACATTTATTATATTATTTTTATATAGTATATTAATTAGATGTTATTATACAATTTAAATAATATAAATTTTAATTAATAGCATATAATATAATTATGAATTTATAAATTTATATTTATATTTTATTTTAAGTTATTTAAGTACAAAGGACAAATGCATTAGTTGTTCAATGATAATGACTTTTTTCTTGAAAAACCCATTCTTATTTATAGTCACATCAATACAATTTTTTTTATTAATTTTATTTTGGTACAACTTTTGAATTGAATTTAACTATGGTTACATGTATTGTGGTGAAAAAAGTGAATTGCAAATTCATAAATATTATTTAATTGGTTTAGCTATTATTTTATTATTTCCTTAGGAGACCCACTTTAGACCTCAAAATTCCCCTAATGCCAATTACTAGTTTTGGAGGTGTATGAATCGTTGTGCAGTGGTTTGAAACCTTGGAGACCTGATTTGGAGCTCAAATATCAAAAACGTAGCACATGGTAGAAGCGTAGCGTAGCACCTGTGCAACACCTCGAGAAGTGTAGCATAGCTCCTTAGAAGCGTAGCATAGGTAGTGTTGGCACACATTTGCTTATTTTTCTTCAATGCTTGGAAGATGTGGAGTATGATGGTGAGAAGAGAGGGGCTCTATCTAACATCAAACGATAAAATGAGTTGAAGAAGCCTCTTTTTCCTTTTATAACAATCACAAAATTTCTTTTTTTGTCTTCTAGTGAAATCACAAGATTTGAGAAAAAAATTGCTTTTTTTGAAAAACTTGATCATGTAACATGCTTCATTTGATGAAATAAAAAGTTCCTTAACTTATTTCCCTATCTTTGCTAACTCCCTATGTAAATGACTTGTATGGCGAAAATGAGGTTTTGTTCGCCTTCTTTCATGACATAATTGACTCTTATGGTGGTGAAACAAATGAGACCTAGACTCTAACCTAGATGAAGGTGTGGTGAATGGCCTATCACCCTAGATGATAATGGAAGACATGACCATAAATGGAGTGAAGGGAGTAGCATTTAAGGCCTAGACATATTTAATGAACAAAATTTTGTTTGAAAATTGACTTGAAACATGAAATTTTGACCTAGGACCACTACCAAGTAAATCTTAAAAGAGTATTTTTGATCATTGAACATTAAGAAACTAACATTGGCTCGAGTTGGGGATGGACTCTCCTTTAGGTGTAAATAAAAACATAGATCAAGTAGCCCCATGCATTGGGAAATGGAGTCAAAACTGGAAACTGAAATAACTTAGACAAACTGAAATGACTAACTAAATTAGAAAATGACTTTGACTCGAAAATTGACTTGACTACCGACTGAACTTACTTATGGTAGCAGACCATTGAGATCTTAGGGACTTCGCCTTGGGCCTTCACCTCGGGCTTCAAATCATGATGATAACCGCCCACCTACTAAAGATATATATACAATCATGTGATATGATCCCTCAAGTGTACCCAATCCAACAAATGAATACTTACTTGAATCTTGCTCACACTTTCCTTAAGCAGGAAAAATAAATAAAAGATAAAAAACTCAAAGTGTACACTGAACATGTGCTCATGATCCATAAATACAATAAGATTCATCTTCCTAGATGGCCGCAACAAACTAGAAATAGGGTCTTCAATAATATTAGGAGAAAGGGAATTTTTTTCCTGAAAATCTACGTTTGAGGTAGCCATATTATCAAAAGAAAAAATGTACACATCCATAGGATCCAGGAAAAACTCCTCTTCTTCAGTAGACTCTTCATTTTCTAAACATGGAGGAAGATCATCATCTGTAAAAGGCTCTAAAAAAACGTCTTCTTTTTCACTTCTTTCCTAAAACCTATGATGGTGGTCCAGGTGGATATTGGTGGTCACCCGCCTATTCCACTTGGGGCCCCACCATTTTCTCTTTCGGTTTTTCAGTTTCGGCAGCACTTACTATTTTTAGTAGTTTTTTTGGGTCCTGAACTTCCAGAGCCATTTTGAGGCCCTAAACGACATTTTTTGGGAAAACCAGGAGCAACATGGGTCCATGGAATAATGTTGCTTACTGAAAATTTGTAGTCCCTGGATAGATCTTTCTAACGAGGTATGGTTTGCGTCAAACGGAGATCGTATGCCAAAGTTACGTCCCCGGGAAGTTGAAACACCAATTTACTGAAACGGGGCCCATTGTTTTTGCGCTTCATCTCCTAGGGTTAGGGTTTTCCATTGTTTCTAAATAATAAATAGGCCCTCAAGCCTCATTTTAACTTAGTTCAGAGACCTGTAGCCGCCATATCTCTTCTGAGAGATGGCTACCAGCGCCCTAGCTAGTTTATTTCCATTCTTTCTATAAGCAAATTTCAGTTCTTTGATATTAATGAAATGAAGTGAATTTTCCACTGCATCTTTGTATTTATGGTTATATGTTTATTATGTTGCGTTCCTGCATAAATCTGGATTAGTGGTATCAGAGAGGTCTGCTTTTTCTTGATCCTTCTTTGCATGTCCCCAACGAGGTCGGGGTAAAAGGAGTTAGCACTTGATCTGGTGGAACCTTTGCAAGATCAACCTCGCAAACCCTGACGGACGCCCATGTGGGACGAAAAGAAAGATGAGGGAGTAGGAGATCCTATCAAAATATTGCTCGAGGAGGCCCTCAAAAAACAAAGGAACGTGACGATGGATAACTTTTCCCAGATCCTTCAATGGCTGCCCACTGGCGGCGCATCTGCATCCAGCAGCCACTCTAAAGGTGTGACTCCTTTTAAGGTACAAGTAAATTTTGACATTCCCATATTTGAGGGTCAAATAGATGCAGATTTCATAGATAGATGGTTGAATCTATTAGAAGGATATTTCTCCGTTCATGACTTTTCCGACTGGGAGAAGATTATTTTTTCACTCCTCAAAGCTACCCCCCATGTCAAGGACTGGTGGGAAACCTACTGTGAGAACAAGGACTAGATAGAACCCTCTCTGTTCTCGGCCATACCAACTTGGAATTATTTCCGAGATGCCATCAAGGAACAATACTATCTCGTGGGGAGCTATGAGGACAAGTACATACAATGGACCACGTTGTGACAACAAAGGGATCAAGATGTGCATGAGCTGACAAATCTGTTCCATACCTTGCACACAAAGTTGGGTATCAAAGATTCAGAGAAACATCTGGTGCTAAAGTATCGCAGTTGTTTGCACAAATACATTCAGGAGGAAATGGAGTTCCTCGACATCTCCTCGCTTGGTACAGCATACCGGTATGCTGCCAAGATTGAGTAGAAATTCAAGCAGAAGAAGTGAGACTTTGGATCTGCAAATCAAAAGCAAGGGAAAGGTGCTCCCAAACTGCAGAACAAAGGACAGAGCCAAGGAATATCAGCTCAAGAAAACCTATCAAAGACACAAGAAAAGAACAACACTGCAAAGCCAAAGAAGGACACAGGAAAGTGGTGTGAGTTCCATAAGAGCTCCACTCACAACACAAGTGAGTGTCGATCCAAGCAGTCGCTAGTGGCCGAGATGAGGGTTTATGATTCAAATGCATGCTCCGAATCTAAATCAGAACCTGACAAGGGGAATGAAAAATGGAAACAGATTATTGATGTAGAGCCCAACGCCACTGTTGCCACTACGAAGATCTAAAAGGAGGAACTAGAAGATCTAGAGGAGGAGGAATGTCTCTTCCACTCCAGATGTGGGTAAAGGGATCCCTGGTATAGTTCATTGTCGAAAATGGGAGCCAAAAGAACCTCATTTCAGCAGACTTTGTGAAGTGGTTGGGCTTTTCGACCACAGCTCACCCACATCCATACACCATTAGGTGGCTTCACCAAGGACGAGATCTCCGTGTCAGCTAGCAGTGCTACCTTCCATATAGCATCAAGCCCTTCACGGATGAGGTATTATGTGACGTTGCTCCTATTGATGTTTCTGATGTATTATTAGGACACACATACTTGTGGAAGAATCATGCTGTGTATGAGTCTCGGCCTTGCGCTGTTATTGTTACTTTTGGAAATAAGTTGTACAGGATACCAGAGGTACCACCTCCTGCCGCTATCTCTTTGGTTACTACAAAACAATGCAGTAATCTCATTTCCCAAATCAGAAAATTTGTTTTCTTGATGATCCGCCCCTAGGGCAAGAAGAAGTCTATGGCCACAACCTCCAGATAGGGCTCCTCTGCACGACAACAACAAATGGACAAGGTTATGGAGGAGTATGAGGACATCTTCACCTCACCCACAGGGGTTCCTCTACACTATCTGGTCAAGCACCCGATTGATCTGACCCCAAGGGTTCCGCTACCCAATGGACCAATCTATCGGCACTCTGTTCTGGAGAATGATGAAATCAAGAGGTTGATTCAGGAGCTACTGTAGAAAGGTCACATCCGACCAAGTTCATTGCCCTGTGGGAGCCCGATCGTGTTGGTACAGAAGAAGGATGGGACGTGGAGACTCTGTATTGACTATCGGGCACTAAAAAAGATCACTGTCCGGAATAGGTACCCGATCCCACAAATTGATGACCTTCTGGACCAACTCAAAGGGGCGAAATATTTCAGCAAGATCGACTTGAAGTTTGGGTATCACCAGGTACCAATTGAACCCTCCGATGTGTGGAAGACTGCCTGCAAAGCCAAGGAAGGCCTTTTTGAATGGCTAGTCATGCCTTTAGGGTTGACGAATGCTCCTGGAACCTTCATGAGGTTGATGGACGACATCTTGCAGCCATTCAACAACTCATTTGTAGTGGTGTGCTTGGATGAAATTCTAATCTTCAACCAGACTTGGGAAGAGCACCTCCACCACATCCGACAAGTCCTCCAAACACTGCGGAAACACAAGTTGTGTGCCAATTTGGAGAAGTGTGCTTTTGGCATGACCTAGGTTCAATGTCTGGGATACATTATTGATGAAAGGGGGGAGCATGTGGATCCAAATAAGATCCAAGTCATTCAGGATTAACCAGCCCCAACCACTATAACAGAGCTTCGCATCTTTTTGGGTCTTTCTAATTTCTACCGTAGGTTCATGTTGGGATTCTCTCATATCACTTGGCCCTTGAGTCAAGTCACGAAGGGAGGAGTGAGAGAAAAATTCTTAAAACTTATAAAGTACCCCTTGGAAGGCCTTCAAAAACTCATTCTCCCAACCTTACTCTAGAAGCACCGTGCAAATCCAAAATAAGTGGCAGACGCATGAAAAAAGTGATGTTTTTTGGATTTTTATTCAAAATGGGAGGGTGACATGCAAAAATGAGGTCATATATATAATTTATAAGAGAAAATCCATCCAACCACATAATATTTTTTTCATTTAGATGCTCTGAGAAAAAGTGTCGGGCCACTGCCCGACACTTTTGCAATGACAATTTTTTCAGATTTTCCAGAAATTTTCTGCAAACATAGGGATCAAAGATGGATCAATATATCCCTAAAAATTATGGTTTTTGAAACATTGAGAGAGGTTTTTGTGCTTTGTCATGTTATGATCCAAAACCTCCTCCACATTCCCAAAATAATTTCCCATTTTCTTAGAATCCAAGTTTGAAGGTGATCACTAAAACTTTACAAAAGCATAATGCACTCTCAGCAGAATCGTCACGCCACTTTGAGAGAGATTTTGGAGGCAATCCCAAAATATTTTTGGGATAAAAGAGGTATGTCTGGATATATTGTGATTTCAGCTACAAAATGGAGTCATAAAGAACTACAAACCCTTGCTCCAAACCCTGAAATGTTGACTTGAAGATAATGTATTCAAAAGTGCAGAAAATGACCTGGAGCAATTGCATTTTTGGAATTTCTATAAAATAATAACATATGTGCATAAAATGAAGGTGGGTTTTGTTCGTTTTCCTATGATTGACAAAAACCTCTTTCACTTTTTTAAAATTCATCTCCATTACTTCAGAAAATGATTTTGAAGAAAAATTGTCCCTATGTGCAATGTAAACCCTAACAAATGATCATGAAGCTATAAAATGATGCCATGGGTTTGAGTTGGCTCAAACCTATAATGGTGGCCTCCCTTATGAATCTTATTTTCTCCCTCCATGGTGTTTGTGAAAAATATGAAACCCTAGCTAGATGAAATGGGTAGGGAAGATGAAGATTTCGGAAAACAGGGGATAGTTGTAGGGTGGTTTTAGGGGCATAAATGGGGTGAAAGGAAGCTAGGGAAAAATGCGTAAAAATTTGAGGAGGTAGGGTGATGATTTGGATTTATAATGCAAGTTAAATTTCTAGAAATGGGCACAAGGAAGGTTCCCAAAAGGTCAAAAAACACGTTTTGACTAGTTTTTCTGCAAGAATGTAGTGAAAATTAGGGTTTTAATGAAATTGATGGAAAGGAGGGTTGTGAGTGATATGGAGTGTTAGGGTATGGTGTATGAAGGTTTTATATGGTTAGATTAGTGTTTTATTGTTGATTTTTTAGCATTGGAAAGTGTTCCAAGTCTCATATTTTTGGAGGAGTCTTGGAAATCAGTATTCCAGAGAACCCATAAACCGTCTGTGGAAATTGCACTCAGATCATGCTTTATTAAAATAATTAATTATTTTAAAGTGATCCCTAAGTCTAAACTTAGGGAAATTAAATAATTAAAGGATATCAATAAATTAGAGTGTGAATATTCTAGAAAACAAAGATCAAATCATCTTTTAATATCATCCATTGATTAAATATCTAATCTCGGTTGTTGATTGATCCACAAGAAGACTATAAGAGAAGGCTTGAGGGTCATTTGGAGAGGAGGAAAAGCACACACTCAATACCCAAAGGAAATAAATTCTGAAGGAATATAATTTTATTTCAAAGGGAGATGTTGTTGAGGTGGAGTTGTAGAGACAGGAGGAGGAACGGGAAGCCAACAGAGGAAGAATAAGGTAGAAGGGACGCAGAGGGGACAACGCTGAACAGTAGCACTGGTCCTCCACGCAGAGTGACATAGTCCAACATGGTGAATGTGAAAAAGGCCACGTAGAATTATGCAATCCAACGTAGTGACTACTAAGAAGGCCACACAGAGTGACGTAGAGGGAGGAAGAGTGCCTCTAGTGTGTCAGAAATCATTCCAAAAGGTTCAAAAAAATTATCTCAGGTGTATTCTAGTCATCTGCTCGTCACATTTCTAAAAATAATTTCCATTACTGAAGAATAATACAAACCCTAATTTGCTGCAACGGTTTTCCCACATTGGGTTTTTCCATGGACAATTGTCCAAAAATAACTGTGTTCATGTGATTGTTTCTATTGTGTTATACACGTTTTATTTGATTTTATGCTTATGATTAAGTGAATACTGCAGTTTTTTTTATTCCAGATTTTACTGAAAGTATCTATAAATGACTTATCATAAATAAGTAGGCGAAAAAAATCAATCATTGTTGTAGTATTTCAGTTTGAAAATTTCACATTTATCAGCTGAAACAAACCAAAGATGGAAACCTAATGAAGGAAACCACTCATTTTTTTGATGAATTGACTTGAGAAAGGTATGGAGGGTGTCCACTTACTAGTTTTGGAGGTGTGTGATTTTTTGTGCAATAGTTTGAAACCTTGGGGAACTGATTTGGAGCTCAAATACCAAAAGTGTAGCACATGCCATACGCATAGCGCATCACCTCCAGAAGCGTAGTGTAACACCTTAGAAGCGAAGCACATGTAGTGTTGGCACAAATTTGCTTATTTTTCTTCAACCCTTGGTAGCTGTGGAGTATGATGGTGAGAAGATAGGGGATATATCAAACATCAAAGGATAAAATGAGTTTAAGAAGCCTCTTTTTCCTTTTATAACAATCACAAAATTGCTTTTTTGTCTTCTAGTGAAATCACAATCTTTGAGAAAAACTTTACTTTTTTTGAAAAACTTGATCATGTAACATGCTTCATTTGATGAAAAACAAAGTGCCTTTAATTATTTCCCTATCTTTTCTAACTCCCTATAGAAATGACTTGTATGGTGAAAATGAGGCGTTGTTTGCCTTCTTTCATGACGTAATTTACTCTTATGGTGGCGAAACAAATGGGACCTAGACACTGACCTAGATGAAGGTGTGGTGAATTACCTATGACCCTAGATGCTAACGGAAGACATGACCATATATGGAGTGAATGGAGTAGCATTTCAGACCTAGACATATTCAGTGACAAAAATTTATTTGAAAATTGACTTGAAACATGAAATTTTGACCTAGGACCACTACCAAGTAAATTCGAAAAGAGTATTTTTGATCAATGAACATTAAGACACTAAAATTGGCTCTAGCCAGGGATGGCAGCTCCTTCAGGAGGTGTCAAGAAAGATGTAGATCAGGTAGCCTCATCCATTGGGCAATGGAGTCAAAAACTGGAAACTAAAATAACTTCGAAAAACTAAAATGACCAATTAAAACAAAAAATGACTTTGACTCAAAAAGTGACTTGACTACTAACTGAACATAGTTATGGAAGCAGACCATTGCGATCTCAGGGCCTTTGCCTCGATCTTCAAATCCTGATGATAACCTCCCACCTACTGAAGATATATATAAAATCATGCGATATGATCCCTCCAATGTAACCAATCCAGCAAATGACTACTTACTTGAATCCTACTCACACTTTCCTTAAGCGAGAAAAAGAAATAAAATATAGGAAACTCAAAGTGTCCACTGAACATGTGCTCATGATCCATAAATACAAGAAGATTCATCTTCCCATATGACTGCAAAAAACCAGCAATAGGGTCTTGTTGAAGCCTAGAAAATCTCTGCTTCAAACATCGGGGAAAACCACCCGGTCGGGACCTTAAGGCAGCTCCTTTTCCGTTTGGTATGGTGGCTCCGACTGGATTTAAAGGACCAGTTTCCTTGTAACTAAATGGCTTGGATTGGATGGGTGGAAATGAGACTAAAATAACTGAAATAAAACTATCTAATCTAAGCTAAATACTGATAAAGAAATTCTAATACTAACCCGGGTGGCTATATGTGAATACAACTTAAGATTGTTCCAATTCAACAATAACCATGAAAATGTATTATTAATGAAATTGAAATGTGCAGAAACAAATAAAGATAACTCTGTTTAAGAAATTAAACAGAGTTATATAAACATATTGTATTCATCATTGTATACCATTTACATGTAACTATGAAAAATAACGTTTCAATTATACTCAGAAATGATATATAAAAGGAAGCGTTGTTAAAGCAAATATACATATAAATGATAGCAATTTTAAAACGAATATCATAAAACAAAAGAGATCAACAGTGAACAGATAGAAATAACTTGTTCATCTTGAAGAATTTCAAATGCATTCTGATACTCTATCCAGTAATTATAATGCAAAACCAAATTCCAAGGTACAAAAATGCAACACTTCAAAGATAATTCCGCATGAAAATCACCAGATGTGATCCTTTTCAAAAAATATATAAGACAATGGAGTACATAAATGCAATCTCCAAGTCCAAAAATATTAAGATCCAGGACCCCTCTCTAAATGCATGAGAGTGGTTTAAATACTACTTAACTAACTCTAAAAATAGTTTATTACAAAAAATAAGGATTCGGTTCAATGACCGTCCTTTTCCTAGGCTAAAATACAGTGAAATTAAAACTAAATCTATCTAACTATGAACTTGATCTTTGATCTTGCATGCATCTAGCATACTTTTGAGAAGATGCGGTTGACCGACTTCTGAATTGAACTGTCCTGAGAAGACAGAGTTGGCAAGCGTAGGAGCAATCTTCTCTGTAGCATTGATAATACAATTGAGTGCACTGTGCTGACTGTGTGGCTTTACCAAGTACATCCAGTATGAGTCCCAATTTAATCTTGTCAGCCCTTGGATGGATTTTGCTCTTTCTTCTGCCTTTTGCCTCCATAATTTCTGCTTGCAATTGATTTGCCTGTGGGAGATAACCTGGAACAGTTTCAGAAATCAAGTTAGCTTTGTGTAAATTGTCATTTACACAATCAGTGAGAGTGTTTGCCGCTGTAGATGCCTCCTCTGCTGCCCTTTCTGCACTTCTGATTTGTGCATCCCAATTACTGAATAGTATTTATTTGTGGTTTTCATTAATGATGGGTGCACCAGCTTTTCTGCCTTCTGTTGTCTTTTGCCATGCTAAATAATCATTGATCTTTTCATTAATCAAATCATAATCATTTCGTAGATCTACGACATGACTTGTGATTTTATCGCTTTCTTGGCACAAAAAATTCCATTGCAATATTTTTTGGCAGAAAACTTCCTCTTGTTGTAGTAGTTGATTGTTCAAAGAGATGGTTTCTGAAATGAATTCTGGAAGCTTAGGATCATCCTTATGCTGTTCTTGGATTTCTTGAAGTTGTTGTTGTAACTCTTCAAGTTTTAATTGTGCTTCCTGATTGGCCTGTACCTGTTGCAATTGCTGTTGCAGAGCCTTTATCTGTTCTTCTTTTTCATCCAACAAAAGTTGTATCTCAACCTCTTTATCAATTGTTGCAGAAGCATAAGCTCCTGTTATTTGAGATAATTTAGTGAGATTATGAGTAGGCTCTGTAGCAGGATCTTTCCACAAAACATCTACTTGTTCTGGTTCAGTAGCAATTGCACTTTCTATTTTTCTCTTTTTCCTTTGTCTCTTTACTACTGCCTTGTATTTTGGGCTATAAAATACATCCAGAGGAGGAATGTCCTCTACATTAAGTACAATTTCAGAGGAGGGTGTGATTGGTATGTGCTCTGTTACTGCGACTGTGCTGCTTGTTCCTGCATTCAAAACTTTGGTTGTTTGGACAGGGTTCTGTACATTCTGTCCCTCTACGTTAATCAATTGATTAAAGGTTTCCCATTCTTTATCTAATTCCATGGTGACTAGCTGTTGCTGTACATTGGGTGAAGGAGGGTTTGTTTGTTGAGAAATCAAAATTTGCTGTTGAGCAATATCTTTAGATTGTGCAGAATCTTTGATGGATTCTTCCATTTTATCTTCCATTTCCTTGGATGTATTGGAGTGTTCAGAATCTCTGTCAGATTTTGATTTGGATTTACCTGTGCTTAAACTGCTGTTAAGACTAAAACTAGGAGTTTGCTCCTTTGCAGGCTCTATGCGTAGATTATCCAAAGGAATTGGAATTAGTCTCCCTTCTCTGTACAACTTGAATTCCTGAAAATCCCCTGGAGATAGCTGCTCTCTAGCTGAATTCAAAACCTCTTTAAATGAATTTCTTGCTTGGAACATATCATCAAAAAGATCTTGCTCCGCGACAAATTCTCTCACTTTGATTGCATTGGTAAAATTCTTAACAATATCTTTTTGGTCAAATAACCTTCTTGACAATTTGAACAGCTGTAGGCATGTAACGTTGCCTATCTCATGAAATGCATGACCAATATCCAACGGTGAAAATGTTCCACATTTTATGGGAAATTGTGGCCAAATGCCCTTTTTCTTGTCTTTTAAATATTTTGTCATACCTCCCTGGCCACAGGTCTGATAAGCAATTTCTCGGGCTACAAGTCTATCTAGAACATATAAGGGTAAAACATGGGGAGAAGCATAACTTCCAAAAACCCTAATATAGGTGAACAATTCCTCCCCAAACAATCTTGCGACGGGGAGAATATCAACCTCTGTTTCTGAGGATAACCTCGGGGCATCCTTATTATACAATGTTCTATACAATGGCAGCATTATTCCATGACAAATTTGATAAAAATGGGGGATAAACTCAGACTCCCACAATTCTTTATGGTACACATGAATGGGCGAAGGGTCTTGGATAGTCCATTTCCGGCCCATTACAGGGAATTTATAGCGAGATGGCGTCCATGACATAGCGAGATAAATAAAGAGGCGGATAAACCCGGCGGGAAACATTTCGTTTGGTCAGGTATTGAAAAATAGCGGTGGTCATAGTATCAGTGGTCAAAGTATCAGATAGGATTTTGGCCCAATCTACAATTGTAGAATTAACGGCCGCATTTTAACAAGGGAAGCCATTCGGGTAAGATCATATTTATGTCAGGCTTTCCAAAAAGCCTGCATAACATGGCAGCAGTAAAACAATAACGAGAGGTAAGAAAACCCGTGCTGTACATACCTTGTTTGTTTTTCTTCAATGGTTCACTTCTTTTAGTCCACTCCTTTGTGCATTCTGCCAAATTCGCGTGTTCTCTGGAAAAATCTTCCATGAATTTTTTGTTGTAAGTCGCCTGTGGTTCTAGAAGCTTATACATTAATCTCACATCTTCTATGGTGAATGACCCAATTAGTTCTTCAGATGGAGTCTTGAATTGCCTGTCTGAAATATCAGCGCTGTCGAGGACCCATCTCACCATGTCTGTGTATGGGAGAATTCTTGGCCTTGCTGCTATTCTATGCAGAAATGAGCAAGCCAAGTCTCTAAGAGTTGCTTCGGACGAATCCTTGGAACCAGCTGTAGCTGTAACTTTTAACACCATAGGGTTTTTCATATTCTAACAGTTTATACATTCCTTCCCAAGTGGATATACCCGCATCCTTGTTACAGGAGGTGTCTGCGTATAGCGAAGCCATTTCTTTGTTCTCAGAACTTGAGCTCTTCTCCTTCTTACCCATAATGTATATCGGAAGCTTTGTATAGTGGTCTGCTCCTTCGTGCCTGCGTTTTCCGAATAAATGAGAGTAATGATATTAGAAAGGTGATGAGACTGTTTTGAATATGAACGCAAATGAAATATAATATTTAAATTATGAAACGACTTTCAATCTAAACACAATCTATTTTCACATTAATAATCAATCCAATCATTTAATATAGTCATTAAAGCGCATAGCGGATTTGACATATGGGAAGATTGCCTTGGGATAGCGTGCCCACATGAATCTGCGACATTGCGATCTGCGATTTGCTGCGCAATATCGCAATATCGCAATATCGCAATGTCGCAATATCGCAATATAAAATCATCACAGTCATAAAAATAGCGCAAAAACGAGAATTGCGCAATAGCGCAAAGCGCATATCGCGAAAATCACAAAAGCGCATATCGCGAAATCACATGATCGCATATTTGAAAAGAGCGCATAACGCAAAATCGATCTAGCGCATGTTTGAAAAAGAGAAAAGAGCGCAAAAAGATATTCATTAACCAATTCGTGTTTTACGCGCTATGCGATACGCGATCAATGCGTTTTATCAAAGGTATATATTATTTATGGATGCGCTATCTTGTTCAAGAGCAAAAAGAGCGAGTTTTATTAAAAACTATCATAAACTTAAGATTTTTCGCAATATTCTTTCAAAGGGATTTTTATAGGTTTATGATAGAAAAGTTTTATTTTCTAAGGCAAACAAATCCTAATTGTTTTTTGGATTTTTAACTAAGGGTCCCCATTTTATTTAGTATTATTACTAAAATAAAAAGGGGGGTTGTTGCTAGCCACAACAATTGGCGATTCACTGGAAGAAACAGTTATCTCTGAAAAAATAAAATGAACACTCTATCTTTAGTAAGTAAATATTTTTAAAGATGATGAAAACTATCTTAGGATAATTCAAATAAAATGTAACTATGAAAGGGAAATAAAAATCATTTCATAATTTCTTTCTAATTCCTCAAGAAAAAATAAATTTTTTTTGGGTTATCTCAAGCTTTGATTGGTGTTAATAATGAAGTAAGTGGATCTCTCCAAGTTTTGGTTTTATAATATACTCTATTGCCATAGGTATTGCCTCTGCTACCAGCAAACTTTATAGTCTCGACAAGGTTACCTTTAAACCATTAACCATTCATTGTCCCATCCAACTAAAATTATGACCTTTTAAAAGATAAATTCATAAGATCTATTATCTCATGTTTTTGTCTTTTATTTATTTTTATTTTAAGAGCCATTGTTCTGATTTGGTGGCCAGTTGATAACAATGCCATTCACCAGTTATAATTAAACTGAACAAGCTGGCTCGTAATGAGACCCCTTGTCTTATATTTATAAGCCATTACCCTATTTTGGTATGCAGTATTGGTAATGTCAGTTTTATTACTCCTTATGAACATAGTAAGTCGGCTCATAATGAGACCTCTTACCTCTTAAAATTTTCGTATAATTTCTTAGAATTACATTCTAAAAAATCACAACTTAAATGGATGGGGTGAAATAGTTTTATCCTTAAGAATGAATGGATGATAATTTTCAGAGTTTTTTGAGTTCCAAAACTTTGAAAAAATCTTTTACTTTTACAGATAATCTTTCTCTGCTTGATAAACTTATGATGATTTACATTTCCCTCAAGTTTTCAAAAGATCATGTAAATGATTGAAATAATATTTTCAATATCTTAACATCTTATTTTAAACTATTCAAAAACTGTAATCGTTACTTTTAAAAATTCTTATTTACATGAAATAAATATTTATAATATTTTTCCGAAGAAATTTTCTTAAATAGCAAACAGTCAATCAGAGACTCATAAACAACCTTTATTTGCGAAAATAAAAACAATTAAAATCTGCAGAAAGAAATATGTACAGTTTAAGAAGGGGTTACCTCCTTAGGAAAAGAATTTCTTCAAGATAAGCCAATTTACAGGAAGAGATTCTCTCTTACCTACTAGATCTTGGAGTACGAATGTATTTGAGCCTATCTTCTCAACGATCTAAAATGGTCCAAGCCACATTTTCTGAAATTTGGTATGTTTACCTTTTTCTTCGTGTACTTTATCCCATTTCAAAATGAGATCACCAATTGATAAAAGTTTTGAGCTGGTAGAACTTGCATCAAAAGAATATTTTACAAGCTGTTGATGTTTTTCATGAGTAATTTTTGCTTTATCCCTATCTTCTTCTAGTTTAAGGATTTAATCATATCTCAATTGAATGGATGATGAAGGATTTTCTTCAATAAAATGTACTAGGGCTAATGATGGAAGAGTTAAATTTGAAGGTATCACAGCTTCTTTTCCATAAACCAGATTGAAAGGTGAAGTCCCTATTGAGGCTTTTTCAGTGATACGATCAGCCCATAACGCAAAGATTAAAGATTTATGCCAATTCTTTTGATTTTGATCAACGGTCCTTTTAATGATTTTGATAAGGTTTTTATTAGTGGATTCAGCCAAAACATTACCTTGTGGATAATAATTTGCTGAATATTTTAATTTAAAACCTCTTTTGACTGCAAATTCAATTAAACTATTTCTAAAGAAATAAGATGCATTATCAAAAACAAGAGCTTGAAGTACACCAAACCTGGTTATGATGAATTGATCTATGAAATCAATAATTGCATCAGAATTGGCTACCTTCAATGGAATTGTCTCTACCCATTTTGTAAAGTAATCAGTTGCAGTAAGGATGTACTTGTGCTGTTTGGAAGAATGAGGTACTATCTCACCAATAATGTCGAGCCCCCATTGTTCGAATGGTTGCTCAATAGTTACTGGTTGCAAAGGAAAAGCTAGTTTCCTTTGTCTTCCACTTGCAGTTTGACAAATTTGGCACTTCCTTACGTAGTCATGTGTATCTTTAAAAATGGTAGGCCAGTAATAACCAGCACGAATTATTTTGTGAGCTGTGGTATCACCTCCAAAATGACCTCCTGCTGGTCCATCATGCAATTCCTGCAAAACCTTTTCGGCTTCAGTCTTTTCAGGACATCTTAATAAGATTGAATCATAATTTTTTCTGAATAACACATTATCAATGATCTCATATTTAATAGCCTTTAACCTTAAAGCACGTTTTCTCTTATAGCTGAGATTAGAAGGAGCATACCCATTTTTCAAGTAATAGATGAGATCAGCATACTGAGATTCAGAATCTGTAACACTTATCTGACTAACTTGAATATCATTATTTGGATCTTGATTTTCAGGTATGTTATGAGCTCCTGCCAACAATCTGCAAAAACCTTGTCCTCTAACAATCTTAGCTGGCTTAATAGCAATATCATATTCTTGCAAAGCTGTTACCCAGTTAGCTCTCTTTTCTCCTACTTCATTTTGAACTAATAATTGTCTCACTACAGAGAATGGGACAATAATTTTTGTATGTGTTTTCAAGAGAAAAGGTCTGAAATGTTTGATTGATTTAAACACGGCAAAGGCTTGCTTTTCAACATCGGAATAATTAAGCTTAGCTCCTTGTAGATTTGAGCTAAAGAAAGAAATTGGTGCTTCAATTTTCTGATCATTGAGCTGTGTTAAAATAGCAGCATAGGATGTTTTGGTGGTCAAAGTATACAAAGTAAAATATTTAGAAAAATCAAGGGTATTCAATGCTGGTGCATTAATGATCGCTTGTTTGATTGCCTCAAAGGCTTGTTTCTCTTTATGCCTCCATTTGAATACTGAATTTTTCTTGATCATATTTTGCATAAGAAAAACAATTTGAGAGAAATCGGGAATGAATCTTTTTACAAAATTGATTTGCCCAAGAAATGATTGCATGGATTTTTTATTATGAGGTAAAGAAATATTAGAAATTTCTTTCACTCTATCTGGATCAATATGTATACCATCTTTTGACACAACAAATCCTAAGATTTTTCCTTCATCAAGAGCAAAGAAAGATTTCTTTGGATTCAAGGAAATAGAAAACCTTCTACATCTTTCAAATATTTGCTTTAAATCATGTAGATGATTGGCTCTCTTTTTTTAAAATATTGTTATGTCATCAAGATAAATAACAACTGATTTATTGATCAGACCTTTGAATGCTATGTCCATGGCTCTTTGGCTTGCTCCTGCATTTATTAGACAAGGCATTTTACGATAAGCGTAAGTTCCCCATTTGTTACGAAAGTTGTTTTCAATCTGTCATCTGGATGAACTAAAACTTGATTATAGCCCGAAAATCCATCGAGAAAAGACATAAGTTCAGAACCAGCTACCTTTTGAAGTATCTGTTCCATGGTTGGAAATGGGAAATTTTCTTTTAAACATGCCTTGTTTAAATTTCTGAAATCAATACAAATTCTTATATCACCATTCTTCTTCCTTACAGGTACCATATTGGAAACCCAATTTGAGTGCCTGACTGGAAAAATGATTTTGGCTTTCAAAAGTTTATTAAGTTCTGATTTAATTTGACTTTCAAGATTTGGATGGATCTTTATCAACTTTTTTTGAACAGGTTTATTATCAGGAAGCATTGGAATCGTGTGTTGAATAACCGAAGTATTATACGTTTTTAGATCATATAATTCCAAGAAAAAACGGTTTTATACTTGTTCAGCAGTTTAATGAATCCATTCCTTTCCTCTGGTGTTAAATTGAGTCCTAAATTAACGTTTTGAGGTTTGGAATCAGAACCAAGATTTACTAATTCAAACTTCAAAGTGGAACTTTGGAGTTTTGTATTAACAACTTTCTTGAATCTGTCTCTAATGTCATATAAATCTTCTAATTTAACAACAGATTTTGGAATAGGGTTTTCATTACCTTTTGAAGAAATTTGTAAATCATGATCATCTTCGTCAATAATTTGATCATCATATGATTTCTCTGAAGTCATGAAATTTAGAATATCTTGATCATGATAAAAAACTCTCCAATTTGTAACATTATCTGGGACAGATGGAAGAAAAATCAATTCTACAGAAAATCTATCGGGACTGCAATCTTCAACAGGTAGGAGTTTAGATGCAACATTGGCTAACAAGTCAGCTAATGTATTTTGATTCCTAGGAATAGGAGAAATATTGAATGCTAAAAAATGAGTGGTGAGATCTTGCACTAGGGTTTGATAGTGTTTAAGATGTCCTGAAAGGCAATGAATAGTATTCCTAACTTTTTTAATTACAATTTCGGAATCACCAAAGACTTTCAAGTATTTAACATCTAACCCTATAACTTTATAAAGTCCTTGAACCAGGGCTTCATATTCTGCGGTATTGTTAGTACACTCAAATTATAACCTGCATGACAGCATGGTTTTCTCCCCATTTGGATCAATTAAGATACATCCAGCTCCAGCTCCATCACTAGACTTTGATCCATCAAAATATAATGACCAAAATAAAGACTTATCTATTGGCTTATCTACAATTACATCAGAAATATTTACAATTCTGGAAGAATCAGATTGTGAAAATTTTTCTATCTGAGAAACAAAAGTATTTACAGAAAATGGTGATTGAGGAGCTTTGAAATTTCCAAGGAATGATTCAGTAGAATAGCCTCCAAGAATATTGTTGTTGAATGCTACAGGTTCATTAGGTTATTCAAATTCAGTGACGGTGTGCATCATATGTTTTTCTCGTTCAATTTTAATTTGATTTGGTTTCCCTTTGTAGGGAAGCCACATGTGTGAATAATCAGTTGAGATATAACCGTTAAGTTTCGCAGACCAGTCCCTACTCAAGATTAATCCATAAAATTCAGGGATATCAGCAATCAAAATATCAATTCTTTGGTCAATTCTAGGATCTGAGGCTAATCTGATAGTAACTGAATTGATTTCTCCTACCACTTGAACTTTAGAGCGATCCAACTGAGCGATATGAACTGCTGATTTCTGTGGTTCAATATTCAATTTAGCACAGACAAAAGTAGGCATAATATTGGAAGAAGCTCCAGAATCAATCAAACAATTGTGCAGATTTTTATTGTACATCTCATAAGTGAAAAGAAAAGGAGGAGTTTGAGAATTTGACTTTTCCCCAATGAGCACAGTATCAGTAGCATCTACCTTATCTGGTGGCTTACCAGTTCCTTTCGCTGCTTTTGCAACTACACCGCTTGGTAAAGGAGCAATTGGTGTAGCATTTAATTCTTTCAATAACAACTTTTGCTGGTGTTTTAGTTTGCCGAGTTCATGTAAGGAAATGTTGGCTTTGATCTTTTTCATGTCTTCGACAATGTTGTATTCCATAGGATCTGACACTACTAAAGTTTTCGCTGTTGATGTGAGAGGATTAGAAGAAGAAGGTTGATTTTGAGTAGGTGATGGAGAAGTTTTCTTCACAGTGGGTTTTTTGTCTTTGGTACTTTTGGAGTTGCAATTTTTCTTTTTTGAGCCTTTACCTTTGTGATTATTGTGGTTAAACGTAGATTTTTTTCTAGTACTTACGGGCATAGCTTCTTCACTATCGGAAATTAGGGAGAATAAAATCCCATTCCATTTAATTCGACTACTTCTTCACATTTTCATCTTCTTGATCTGATACTACAGATGTATCTTCTTCTTCTGATTCTGCATTTGAAATTGTATTAGGAGGTTTAGATTCAACTTGGTTCCTTCTGAAATTTCGGAATGGTTTCTTGGTAGAAGTCTCAGCTACTTGTTTTTTTATTTCAACCATTTCATTTGACATGGGTTTAAGAACTTTCTGTAAACCTTCCATGTCATATGGATCTTTGGCCTTTTTCTTTGAATCATCTCTGAAGCTGACCTTTTTTGATTTCCTTTCTTCATGAGCATTTTTCTTTTCCAGAGAAGTGATACGTTTTTCCACTGCAACACCTTCTTTCATATTCTCAGCTAATGTAGGTTTTGCATCTCTTTCCATGAAAATTGCTATGTTTGAGGGTAAGGCTGTTATGTACCATTCAATTCTGACCTGTTCACTGGGCTGTGAATCTACGTGAATTTTGTTCAAGAGTTTGTTGAATCTAGCATTGAATTCTTTAATGGGTTCCTTGGGTTCTATCTTCAAATTTGAGAGGTCATTGAGTAAAGTTGCTATTGATCGGTCATCTCCAAATTTGGTTAAAAAATGATCTGCAAAAATGTCCCAACTTGTTATGGATCCCGGTGGTAATGAAAAGTACCATGATCCTGCTACTCCCTAGAGAGTATAAGGGAATAATATAACTAAAACATCTTCATGTATGACTCCATTTAAATTAATAGCCAGCATAAAGTTATTGATATGTTCTTCAGCTTGAATGTTACGATCTGGGCTAAACTTTGGAAGCCATTTTCCAGGATTGTCTGGTAAGTCATGTAAAGGTGCAGCCATGTTGACTTCTCCTGGAGTAGACCATGGTCTCTGTGCCATTATTGAAACGACTATTGGAGGAGTAGAAACTGGTGGTGTTTGAATAGAAATTGTTGGAATAGATGATGTTGAGATTGATGAGGATTGAGGAGAAGATGTTTGTGGAGAGGGTATGGAAACGACTGTACTTTGTTGAGAAGGGATTTCGGAAACAGGTATTTGAATATTAGAAGTTGAACTTACTGATTCCGATTGGTTTTTTCTTGTCTTGACTCTACTAGGTAAAGGGAATTCTTTGGGAGAAATACCAAGTTTTTCACTTTGAAGCCTAGTAAGCAGTTTGGAAGAAACAAATTTTGAAGTTAAACTACCTTCAGATATTTCAGACTCTTCAAGAGATAATGAGAATCCTTTCAATTTATGAATTAGATCTTGAACTTTAGGAGACTCAGGGTGTTGATTATCTGAATGTTTTGAGATTTTGGTAGTGGGTGTTTGAATATTTTCTGCAATTTCTTCTCTAGGATTTTGAATTTCAGAGGAAATTGAAGAAGTTAATGAGGGTTTTTTGCTCTCAGAATGGCTTGTGGATAAAGATTCACTTGCCATTCATAGCTCAGGCCCTCCTTCTAGCGCCAAAAATGTTGAAGCCTAGAAAATCTCTGCTTCAAACATCGGGGAAAACCACCCAGTTGGGACCTTAAGGTAGCTCCTTTTCCGTTTGGTATGGTGGCTCCGACTGGATTTAAAAGGCCAGTTTTCTTGTAACTAAATAGATTGGATTGGATGGGTGGAAATGAGACTAAACTAACTGAAATAAAACTATCTAATCTAAGCTAAATACAGATAAAGAAATTCTAATACTAACCCGGGTGGCTATATGTGAATACAACTTAAGATTGTTCCAATTCAACAATAACCTTGAAAATGTATTATTAATCAAATTGAAATGTTACGAGAAAAAAATAAAGATAACTCTGTTTAAGAAATTAAACAGAGTTATATAAACATATTGCATTCATCATTGTATACCATTTACATGTAACTATGAAAAATAACGTTTCAATTATACTCAAAAATGATATATAAAAGGAAGCATTGTTAAAGAAAATATACATATAAATGATAGCAATTTTAAAACGAATATCATAAAACAAAAGAGATCAACAGTGAACAGATAGAAATAACTTGTTCATCTTGAAGAATTTCAAATGCATTCCGATACTCTATCCAGTAATTATAATGCAAAACCAAATTCCAAGGTACAGAAATGCAACACTTCAAAAATAATTCCGCATGAAAATCACCAGATGTGATCCTTTTCAAAAACTATATAAGACAATGGAGTACAAAAATGAAATCTCCAAGTCCAAAAATATTAAGATCCAGGACCCCTCTCTAAATGCATGAGAGGGGTTTAAATACTACTTAACTAACTCTAAAAATAGTTTATTACAAAAAATAAGGATTCGGTTCAATGACCGTCCTTTTCCTAGGCTAAAATACAGTGAAATTAAAACTAAATCTATCTAACTATGAAATTGATCTTTGATCTTGCAGGCATCTAGCATAGTTTTGAGAAGATGCGGTTGACCGACTTCTGAATTCAACTGTCCTGAGAAGACAAAGTCGGCAAGCGTAGGAGAAATTTTCTCTGTAGCATTGATGATACAATTGAGTGCACTTTGCTGACTATGTGGCTTCACCAAGTACATCAGTATGAGTCCCAATTCAATCTTGTCAGCCCTTGGATGGATTTTTCTCTTTCTTCTGCCTTTTGCCTCCATTCTGCTTGCAATTGATTTACCTGTGGGAGATATCCTGGAATAGTTTCAGAAATCAAGTTAGCTTTGTGTAAATTGTCATTTACACAATCGGTGAAGTGTTTGCCTTGTAGTGCCTCCTCTGCTTGCCCTTCTGATTTGTGCATCCCAATTATTAAACAGTATTTCTTTATGGTTCTCGTTAATGATGGGTGCACCAATTTTCCTTCCTTCTTCTGTCTTTTGCCATGCTAGATAATCATTGATCTTTTCATTAATTAAATCATAATCATTTTGTAAATCTACGGCATGATTTGTGATTTTATCACTTTCTTGGCATAAAGAATTCCATTGCAATATCTTTTGACAGAAAACTTCTTCTTGTTGCAGTAGTTTATTATTCAAAGAGATGGTTTCTGAAATGAATTCTGGAAGCTTAGGATCATCCTTATGTTGTTCTTGGATTCCTTGAAGTTGTTGTTACAACTCTTCAAGTTTTAATTGTGCTTCCTTATTGGCCTGTACCTGTTGCAATTGCTGTTGTAGGGCCTTTACCTGTTCTTCTTTTTCATCCAAAAAAAGCTGTATCTCAACTGCTTTATCAATGGTTGCAGAAGCATAAGCTCCTGTTATTTGAGATAATTTAGTGAGATTACGAGTAGGCTCTGTGGCAGGATCTTTCCATAAAACATCTACTTGTTCTGGTTCAGTAGCAATTGCACTTTCTATTTTTCTCTTTTTTCCTTTGTCTTTTAACTACTGCTTTGTATTTTGGGCTATAAAATACATCCAGAGGAGGGATGTCTTCTACATTAAGTATGATTTCAGAGGAGGGTGTGATTGGTATGTGTTCTGTTGCTGCGGCTTTGCTGCTTGTTCCTGCGTTCAAAACTTTGATTGTCTGGACAGGGGTCTGTACATTCTGTCCCTCTACATTAATCAATTGATTAAAGGTTTCCCATTCTTTATCTAACTCCATGGTGACTGGCTGTTGCTATACATTGGGTGAAGGAGGATTTGTTTGTTGAGAAATCAAAATTTGCTGTTGAGCGAGCTCTTTAGATTGTGCAAAATCTTTGATGGATTCTTCCATTTTATCTTCCATTTCTTTGGATGTATTGGAGTGTTAGAATCTCTTTTATCGATTTTGATTTGGATTTACACATTAACTTGACTGCTGTTAAGACTAACACTAGGGTTGCTCCTTTGCGGGCTCTATGCGTAGATTATCAAAAGGAATAGGAATTAGTCTCCTTTCTCTGTACAACTTGAATTCACGAAAATCCCAGGAGATAGCTGCTCTCTAGCTAAATTCCGGCCTCATTTCGTGTTCTTGCTGGAACATATCATCAAAAAGATCTTGTTCTGCGACAAATTCCTTTACTTTGATTGCATTGGTAAAATTCTTAACAATATCATCTTGGTCAAATAACCTTCTTGAGAATTTGAACAACTGTAGGCATGTAACGTTGCTTATTTCATGAAATGCATGACCAATATCAGGTGAAAATGTTCCACATTTTATGGGAAATTGTGGCCAAATGCCCTTTTTCTTGTCTTTTAAATCTTTTGTCATACCTCCTTGGCCATAGGTCTGATAAGCAATTTCCCGGGCTACAAGTCTATCTGGAACATATAAGGGTAAAACATGGGGAGAAGCATAACTTCCAAAAACCCTAGTATAGGTGAACAATTCCTCCCCAAACCATCTTGCGATGGGGAGAATATCAACCTCTGTTTCTGAGGATAACCTCGAGGCATCCTTATTATACAATGTTTTGTACAATGGCAGCATGATTCCATGACAAATTTGGTAAAAATGGGGAACAAATTTAGATTCCCACAGTTCTTTATGGTACACATGAATATGCAAAGGGTCTTGGATAGTCCATTTCCAGCCCATTACAGGGAATTTAGAGACATAGCAGATGGCATCCATGACATAAGCAGATAAATAAAAAGGCAGATAAACTCGCTGGGAAACATTTCGTTTGGTCCGGTATTGAAAAATAGAAATGGTCATAGTATCAGATAGGATTTTGGCCCAGTCTACAATTGTAGAATTAACGGCCGCATTCAACAAAGGAAGCCATTTGGGTAAAATCATATTTATGTTAGGCTTTCCAAAAAGCCTGCATAACATGGCAGCAGTAAAACAATAAGGAGAGGTAAGAGAACCCGTGCTGTACATACCTTGTTTGTTTTTCTTCAATGGTTCACTTCTTTTAGTCCACTCCTTTGTGCATTCTGCCAAATTCGGGTGTTCTCTGGCAAAATCTTCCATGAATTTTTTGTTGTAAGTCGCCTGTGGTTCTGGCAGCTTATACATTAATCTCACATCTTCTATGGTAAATGACCCAATTAGCTCTTCAGATGGAGTCTTGAACTGCCTGTCTGAAATATCAGCGCTGTCCAGGACCCATCTCACCATGTCTGTGTATGGGAGAATCCTTGGTCTTGCTACTATTCTATGCAGAAATGAGCAAGCCAAGTCTCTAAGATTTGCTTCAGACGAATCTTTGGAACCTGCTGTAGCTACAGCTTTTATCACCACAGGGTTTTCATCTTCTAACAGATTGTACATTCCTTCCCAAGTGGATATGCCGGTATCCTTATTACAGGCGGTGTCTGCGTATAGCGAAGCCATTTCTTTGTTCTCAGAATTTGAGCTCTTCTCCTTCTTACCCATAGTGTATATCAGAAGCTTTGTATAGTAATTCGCTCTTTCGTGCCTGCGTTTTACGAATAAATGAGAGTAATGATATTAGAAAGGTGATGAGACTGTTTTGAATATGAATGCGGATGAAATATAATATTTTAATTGTGAAACGACTTTCACTCTAAACACAATCTCATTTCACATTAATAATCAATCCAATCATTTAATATAATCATTAAAGCGCATAACGGATTTGACATATGGAAAGATTTCCTTGGGATAGCGCGCCTACATGAATCTGCGACATTGCGATCTGCGATTTGCTGCGCAATATCGCAATATCGCAATGTCGCAATATCGCAATATGAAGTCATCACAGTCATAAAAAATAGCGCAAAAACGGGAATTGCGCAATAGCGCAAAGCGCATATCGCGAAATCGCATGATCGCATATTTGAAAAGAGCGCATAACGCAAAATCGCAAAAGCGCATGTTTGAAAAGAGCGCAAAAGATATTCATTAACCAATTCTGTTTTCTGCGCTATGCGATCTGCGACCAATGCGTTTTATCAAAGGTATATATTATTTATGGATGCGTTATTTTGTTCAAAGAGCAGTTTTATTAAAATCTATCATAAACTTAAGATTTTCGCAATATTCTTTCAAAGGGATTTTTATAGGTTTATGATAGAAAGTTTTATTTTCTAAGGCAAACAAATCCTAATTGTTTTTTGGATTTTTAACTAAGGGTTCCATTTTATTTAGTATTATTACTAAAATAAAAAGGGGGGTTGTTGCTAGTCACAACAATTGGCGATTCACTGGAAGAAACAGTTATCTCTGAAAAAATAAAATGAACATTCTATCTTTAGTAAGTAAAGATTTTTAAAGATGATGAAAACTATCTTAGGATAATTCAAATAAAATGTAACTATGAAAGGGAAATAAAAATCATTTCATAATATTTTTTAAATTCCTCAAAAAAAATAAAAACATTTTGGGTTATCTCAAGCTTTGATTGGTGTTAATAATGAAGTAAGTGGATCTCTCCAAGTTTTGGTTTTATAATATACTATATTGCCATAGGTATTGCCTCTGCTGCCAGCAAACGTTTATAGTCTTGACAGGGTTACCTTTAAACCATTAACCATTCATTGTCCCATCCAACTAAAATTATGACCTTTTAAAAGATAAATTCATAAGATCTATTATCTCATGTTTTTTGTCTTTTATTTATTTTTATTTTAAGAGCCGTTGTTCTGGTTTGGTGACTAGTTGATAACAATGCCATTCACAAGTTATAATTAAACTGAACAAGCTGGCTCGTGATGAGACCCCTTGTCTTATATTTATAAGCCATTACCCTGTTTTGGCATGCAGTATTGGTAATGTCAGTTTTATTACTCCTTATGAACATGTTAAGTCGGCTCGTAATGAGACCTCTTATCTCTTAAAATTTTCGTATAATTTCTTAGAATTACATTCTAAAAAATCACAACTTAAATGGATGGGGTGAAATAGTTTTATCCTTAAGAATCAATGGATGACAATTTTCAGAGTGTTTTGAGTTCCAAAACTTTGAAAAAATATCTTTACTTTTACAGATAACCTTTCTCTGCTTGATAAACTTATGATGATTTACATTTCCCTCAAGTTTTCAAAAGATCATGTAAATGATTGAAATAACCTTTTCAAAGTCTTGACATCTTATTTTAAACTATTCAAAAACTGTAATCATTACTTTTAAACTTTATTATTTACACGAAATAAATATTTATAATATTTTTCCGAAGAAATTTTCTTAAATAGTAAACAGTCAATCAGAAACTCATAAACAACCTTTATTTGCGAAAATAAAAACAATCAAAATCTACAAAAAGAAATATGTACAGTTTAAGAAGGGGTTACCTCCTTAGGAAAAGAATTTCTTCAAGATAAGCCCATTTACAGGAAGAGATTCTCTCTTACCTGCTAGATCTTGGAGTATGAATGTATTTGAGCCTATCTTCTCAACGATCTGAAATGGTCCAAGCCACATTTTCTGAAATTTGGTATGTTTACCCTTTTCTTCGTGTGCTTTATCCCATTTCAAAACGAGATCACCAATTGACAAAATTTTTGAGCCGGTAGAACTTGCATCAAAAGAAGATTTTACAAGCTGTTGATATTTTTCATGAGTAATTTTTGCTTTATCCCTATCTTCATCTAATTTAAGGATTTGATCATATCTCAATTGAATGGATGATGAAGGATTTTCTTCAATAAACTGCACTAGGGCTAATGATGGAAGAGTTAAATTTGATGGTATCACAGCTTCTTTTCCATAAACCAGATTGAAAGGTGAAGTCCCTATTGAAGCTTTTTCAGTGATACGATCAGCCCATAACGTAAAGATTAAATATTTGTGCCAATTCTTTTGAATTTGATCAACGGTCCTTTTAATGATTTTGATAAGGTTTTTATTAGTGGATTCAGCCAAACCATTACCTTGTGGATAATAATTTGCTGAATATTTTAATTTAAAACCTCTTTTGACTGCAAATTCAATTAAACTATTTCCAGAGAAGTAAGATGCATTATCAAAAACAAGAGCTTGAGGTATACCAAACCTGGTTATGATGAATTGATCTATGAAATCAATAATTGCATCAGAATTGGCTACCTTCAATGGGATTGCCTCTACCCATTTTGTAAAGTAATCGGTTGCAGTAAGGATGTACTTGTGCTGTTTGGAAGAATGAGGTACTATCTCACCAATAATGTCAAGCCCCCATTGTTCGAATGGTTGCTCAATAATTACTGGTTGCAAAGGAAAAGCTGGTTTCCTTTGTCTTCCACTTGCAGTTTGAAAAATTTGGCACTTCCTTACGTAATCATGCGTATCTTTAAAATGGGTAGGCCAGTAATAACCAGCACGAATTATTTTGTGAGCTGTGGTATCTCCTCCAAAATGACCTCCTGCTGGTCCATCATGTAATTCCTGCAAAACCTTTTCAGCTTCAGTCTTTTCAAGACATCTTAATAAAATTGAATCAGAATTTTTTCTAAATAACACATTATCAATGATCTCATATTTATCAGCTTTTAACCTTAAAGCATGTTTTCTCTTATAACTGAGGTTAGAAGGATCATACCCATTCTTCAAGTAATAAATGAGATCAACATACTGAGATTCAGCATCTGTAACACTTATCTGATTTACTTGAATATCTTGATTTGAATCTTGACTTTCTGGTATGTTATGAGCTCCTGCTAATAATCTGCAAAAACCTTGTCCTCTAACAATCTTAGCTGGTTTAATATCAATATCATATTCTTGCAAGGCTATTACCCAGTTAGCTCTCTTTTCTCCTACTTCTCTTTGAATTAATAATTGCCTTACTGCAGAGAATGGGACAATAATTTTTGTATGTGTTTTCAAGAGAAAAGGTCTGAAATGTTTGATTGATTTAAACACAGCAAAGGCTTGTTTTTCAACATCGGAATAATTAAGCTCAGCTCCTTGCAGATTTGAGCTAAAGAAAGAAATTGGTGCTTCGATTTCTTGATCGTTGAATTGTGTTAAAACGGCTGCATAGGATATTTCAGTAGCCAGAGTATACAAAGTAAAATCTTTAGAAAAATCTGGGGTATTTAATGCTGGTGCATTAATGATTGCTTGTTTAATTGCCTTAAAGGCTTCTTTCTCTTCATGCCCCCATTTGAATACTGAATTCTTCTTGATCATATTTTGCATAGGTAAAACAATTAAAGAAAAATCAGGAATGAATCTTTTAACAAAATTGATCTGTCCAAGAAATGATTGCATGGATTTTTTTTTATGAGGTAAAGAAATATCAGAAATTTCTTTCACTCTATCTGGATCAATATATATACCATCTTTTGACACAACAAATCCTAAGAGTTTTCCTTCATCTAAAGCAAAGAAAGATTTCTTAGGATTTAAGGAGATACCAAACTTTCTACATCTTTCAAATATTTGTTTTAAATCATGTAGATGATTGGTTTTCTTTTTTGAAAATACTGTTATGTCATCAAGATAAACAACAACTGATTTATTGATCAGGCCTTTGAATGCTATGTCCATGGCTCTTTGAAAAGTTGCTCTTGCATTTATTAGACCAAAAGGCATTTTCTGATAAGCATAAGTTCCCCATTTTGTTCTGAAAGTTGTTTTCAATCTGTCATCTGGGTGAACTAAAACTTGATTATAGCCTGAAAATCCATCGAGAAAAGACATAAGTTCAGAACCAACTACCTTTTGAAGTATCTGTTCCATGGTTGGCAATGGGAAATTGTCTTTTAAACATGCCTTGTTTAAATTTCTGAAATCTATACAGATTCTTATATCACCATTCTTCTTCCTTACAGGTACCATATTGGAAACCCAATTGGAGTGCCTGACGGGAAAAATGATTTTGGCTTTTAAAAGTTTATTAAGTTCTGATTTGATTTGACTTTCGAGATTTGGATGGATCTTTCTCAACTTCTGTTGAACAGGTTTAATATCAGGAAGCATTGGAATTGTGTGTTGAATAACTGAAGTATCATACGTTTTTAAATCATCATAATTCCAAGCAAAAACGTTTTTATATTTGTTCAAGAGTTTAATGAAAGCATTCCTTTCCTCTGGTGTTAAATTGAGTCCTAAATTAATGTTTTGAGGTTTGGAATCAGAACCAAGATTTACTAATTCAAACTTCAAAGTGGAACTTTGAAGTTTGGCATTAGTGACTTTCTTGAATCTGTCTTTAATATCATATAAGTCCTCCAATTTAACCACATATTTCGGAATGGTATTTTCATTACCTTTTGAAGCAATTTGTAAATCATGATCATTTTCATCAATAATTTGCACATCATATGATTTCTCTGAAGTCATGAGATTTAAAATATCTTGATCATGATAGAAAACTCTCCAATTTGTAACATTGTCGGGGACAGATGGGAGAAAAATCAATTCTACGGAAAACCTATCAAGACTGCAATCTTCAGCAGGTAGGAGTTTAGATGCAACATTAGCTAACAAGTCAGCTGATGTATTCTGATTCCTAGGAATAGGAGAAATATTGAATGCTAAAAAATGAGTGGTGAGATCTTGTACTAGGGTTTGATAGTGTTTAAGATGTCCTGAAAGGAAATGAATAGTATTCCTAACTTGTTTAATTACAATTTCGGAATCACCAAAGACTTTCAAGTATTTAACATCTAACCCTATAGCTTTATAAAGTCCTTGAACCAAGGCTTCATATTCTGCAGTATTGTTAGTACACTCAAATTCTAACCTGCATGATAGCATGGTTTTCTCCCCATTTGGATCAATTAAGATACATCCAGCTCCAGCTCCATCACTAGACTTCGATCCATCGAAATATAACGACCAAAATAAAGATTTAACTATTGGCTTATCTACAATTACATTAGAAATATTTACAATTCTGGAAGAATCAGACTGTGAAAAATTTTCTATCTGAGAAACAAAAGTATTTACAGAAAAAGGGGATTGAGGAGCTTTGAAATTTCTAAGAAATGATTCAACAGAATAACCTCCAAGAATATTGTTGTTGAATGCCACAGGTTCATTAGGCTGTTCAAATTCAGTGACAGTGTGCGTCATATGTTTTTCTCATTCAATTTTGATTTGATTTGGTTTCCCTTTGTAGGGAAGCCACATGTGTGAATAATCAGTTGAGATATAACCGTTAAGTTTCACAGACCAGTCCCTGCTCAAGATTAATCCATAGAATTTAGGAATATCAGCAATCAAAATATCAATTCTTTGGACAATCCTAGGATCGGAAGCTAATCTAATAGTGACTGAATTTATTTCTCCTACAACTTGAACTTTAGAGCGATCTAATTGGACGATATGAACTACTGATTTCTGTGGTTCAATATTCAATTTAGCACAGACAGAAGTAGGCATTATATTGGAGGAAGCTCCAGAATCAATCAAAAAATTGTGCAGATTTTTATTGTACATCTCATAAGTCAAAAGAAAAGGAGGAGTTTGAGAATTTGACTTTTCCCCAATGAGCACAATATCAGTAGCATCTACCTTATCTGGTGGCTTACCAGTTCCTCTCGCTGCTTTTGGAACTACACCGCTTGGTATAGGAGCAATTGGTGTAGCGTTAAGTTCTTTTAATAACAACTTTTGCTGGTGTTTTAGTTTGCTGAGTTCATGTAAGGAAATGTTAGCTTTGATCTTTTTCATGTCCTCAACAATGTTGTATTCCATGGGTTCTGATACTACCAAAGTCTTCGCTGTTGATGTGAGAGGATTAGAAGAGGATGGCTGATTTTGAGTAGGCAACGAAGAAGTTTTCTTCACAATAGGTTTGTCTTTGGTACTTGGAGTTGCAAATTTCTTTTTAGGAATTGCTTGCACTGGTTCTGCTGTAGATTTACTCCTGGTACTTATAGGCATAGCTTCTTCATTATCATAATTAGGAAGAATAAAATCCCACATTCCATTTAATTCAGCTATTTCTTCATTTTCGTCTTCTTGATCTGATACTACAGATGTATCTTCTTCTTCTTCCTCTTCTTCTGATTCTGCATTTGAAATTGTATTAGGAGGTTTAGATTCAACTTGGTTCCTTTTGAAATTTCGGAATGGTTTCTTGGTAGAAGTTTCAGCTACTTGTTTTTTTATTTCAACTATTTCATTTGACATGGTTTTAAGAACTTTCTGTAAACCTTCCATGTCATATGGATCTTTGGCCTTTTTCTTTGCTTCATATCTGAAGCTGACCTTCTTTGATTTCCTTTCTTCAAGATAATTTTTCTTTTCCAGAGAAGTGATACGTTTTTCCACTGCAATAGCTTCTTTCATATTCTCAGCTAATGTAGGTTTTGCAGCTCTGTCCACGAAAATTGCTATGTTTGAGGGTAAGGCTGTTATGTACCATTCAATTCTGACCTGTTCACTGGGCTGTGAATCTACGTGAATTTTGTTCAAGAATTTGTTGAATCTAGCATTGAATTCTTTAATCGGTTCCTTGGGTTCTATTTTCAAATTTGAGAGATCATTGAGTAAAGTTGCAATTGATCGGTCATCTCCAAATTTGGTTAAAAAATGATCTGCAAAAATGTCCCAACTTGTTATAGATCCTGATGGTAATGAAAAATACCATGATCCTGTTGTTCCTTGAAGAGTATAAGGGAATATTCTAACTACAACATCTTCCTGTGTGACTCCATTCAAATTAATAGCCAGCATAAAGTTATTGATATGTTCTTCAGCTTGAATGTTAAGATCTGGGCTAAACTTTGGGAGCCATTTTCCAGGATTGTCTGGTAAATCATGTAAAGGTGCAGCCATGTTGACTGCTCCTGGAGTAGACCATGGTCTCTGTGCCATTGTTGGGATGACTATTGGAAGGATAGTAGAAACTAGTGGTGTTTGAATAGAAGTTGTTGGAATGGATGATGTTGAGACTGATGAGGATTGAGGAGAAGATGTTTGTGGAGATGATATGGAAATGATTGTACTTTGTTGAGAAGGGATTTCGGAAACAGGTATTTGGATATTAGAGGTTGAACTTGCTGATTCCGATTGGGTTTTTCTTGTCTTGAATCTACTAGGTAAAGGGAATTCTTTGGGAGAAATACCAAGTTTTTCACTTTGAAGCCTAGTAAGCGGTTTGGAAGAAACAAATTTTGAAGTTACACTACCTTCAGATATTTCAAACTCTTCAAGAGATAATGAGAATCCTTTCAATTTATGAATTAGATCTTGAACTTCAGGAGACTCAGGATGTTGATCGTCTGAATGTTTTGAAATTTTGGTAGTGGGTGTCTGAATATTTTCTGCAATTTCTTCTCTAGGATTTTGAATTTCAGAAGAAATTGAAGAAGTTAATGAGGGTGTTTTGCTCTCGAAATGGCTTGTGGATACAGATTTACTTGCCATTCATAGCTCAGGCCCTCCTTATAGGGCCAAAAATGTTGAAGCCTAGAAAATCTCTACTTCAAACATCGGGGAAAACCACCTGGTCGGGACATTAAGGCAGCTCCTTTTCCGTTTGGTATGGTGGCTCCGACTGGATTTAAAGGACCAGTTTCCTTGTAACTAAATGGATTGGATTGGATGGGTGGAAATGAGACTAGACTAACTGAAATAAAACTATCTAATCTAAGCTAAATGCTGATTAAAGAAATTCTAACATTAACCCGGGTGGCTATATGTGAATACAACTTAAGATTGTTCCAATTCAACAATAACCATGAAAATGTATTATTAATCAAATTGAAATGTGCAGAAACAAATAAAGATAACTCTATTTAAGAAATTAAACAGAGTTATATAAACATATTGCATTCATCATTGTATACCATTTACATGTAAATATGAAAAATAACGTTTCAATTATACTCAGAAATGATATATAAAAGAAAGCGTTGTTAAAACAAATATACATATAAATGATAGCAATTTTAAAACGAATATCATAAAACAAAAGAGATCAAGAGTGAACAGATAGAAATACCTTGTTCTTCTTGAATACTTTCAAATGCGATCTGATACTCTATCCAATAACTCTAATACAAAATGAAATTCCAAGGTACAGAAATGCAACACTTCAAAGATAATTCCGCATGAAAATCACCAGATGTGATCCTTTTCAAAAAATATATAAGACAATGGAGTACAGAAATGCAATCTCCAAGTCCAAAAATATTAAGATCCAGGACCCCTCTCTAAATGCATGAGAGGAGTTTAAATACTACTTAACTAACTCTAAAAATAGTTTATTACAAAAATTAAGGATTCGGTTCAATGACCGTCCTTTTCCTAGGCTAAAATACAGTGAAATTAAAACTAAATCTATCTATCTATGAACTTGATCTTTGATCTTGCAGGCATCTATCATGGTTTTGAGAAGATGCGGTTGAACGACTTCATAATTCAACTGTCCTGAGAAGACAGAGTCGGCAAGCGTAGGAGCAATCTTCTCTGTAGCATTGATGATACAATTGAGCGCACTGTGCTGACTGTGTGGCTTTACCAAGTACATCCAGTATGAGTCCCAATTCAATCTTGTCAGCCCTTGGATGGATTTTGCTCTTTCTTTTGCCTTTTGCCTCCATTCTGCTTGCAATTGATTTTCCTGTGGGAGATAACCTGGAACAGTTTCAGAAATCAAGTTAGCTTTGTGTAAATTGTCATTTACACAATCAGTGAGAGTGTTTTCTGCTGTAGATGCCTCCTCTGTTGCCCTTTCTGCTTTTCTGATTTGTGCATCCCAATTACTGAACAATATTTCTTTGTGGTTTTCATTAATGATGGGTGCACCAGCTTTTCAGCATTCTTCTGTCTTTTTCCATGCTAGATAATCATTGATATTTTCATTAATCAAATCATAATCATTTCGTAGATCTACGACATGACTTGTGATTTTATCTCTTTCTTGGCACAAAGAATTCCATTGCAATATTTTTTGGCAGAAAACTTCCTCGTATTGCAGTAGTTGATTGTTCAAAGAGATGGTTTCTGAAATGAATTCTGGAAGCTTAGGATCATCCTTATGCTATTCTTGGATTTCTTGAAGTTGTTGTTGTAACTCTTCAAGTTTTAATTGTGCTTCCTGATTGGCCTGTACCTGTTGCAATTGTTGTTGCAAAGCCTTTATCTGTTCTTCTTTTTCATCCAACAAAAGTTGTATCTCAACTGCTTTATCAATTGTTGCAGAAGCATAAGCTCCTGTTATTTGAGATAATTTAGTGAGATTATGAGTAGGCTCTGTAGCAGGATCTTTCCACAAAACATCTACTTTCTCTGGTTCAGTAGCAATTTCACTTTCTATTTTTCTCTTTTTCCTTTGTCTCTTTACTACTGCTTTGTATTTTGGGCTGTAAAATACATCTAGAGGAGGAATGCCCTCTACATTAAGTACAATTTTAGAGGAGGGTGTGATTGGAATGTGCTCTGTTACTGCGGATGTGCTGCTTGTTCCTGCATTCAAAACTTTGGTTGTTTGGACAGGGGTCTGTACATTCTGTCCCTCTACATTAATCAATTGATTAAAGGTTTCCCATTCTTTATCTAACTCCATGGTGACTGGCTGTTGCTGTACATTGGGTGAAGGAGGATTTGTTTGTTGAGAAATCAAAATTTGCTGTTGAGCAAGCTCTTTAGGTTGTGCAGAATCTTTGATGGATTCTTCCATTTTATCTTCCATTTCTTTGGATGTATTGGAGTGTTGAGAATCTCTGTCAGATTTTGATTGGATTTACCTGTGCTTGAACTGCTATTAAGACTAACACTAGGAGTTTTCTCCTTTGCAGGCTCTATGCGTAGATTATCTAAAGGAATAGGAATTAGTCTCCTTTCTCTGTATAACTTGAATTCCTGAAAATCCCCTAGAGATAGCTGCTCTCTAGTTGAATTCAAAACTTCTTTAAATGAATTTCTTGCCTGGAACATATCATCAAAAAGATCTTGCTCTGCGACAAATTCCTTTACTTTGATTGCATTGGTAAAATTCTTAACAATATCATTTTGGTCAAATAACCTTCTGGAGAATTTGAATAGCTGTAGGCATGTAATGTTGCCTATCTCATGAAATGCATGACCAATATCCAATAGTGAAAATGTTCCACATTTTATGGGAAATTGTGGCCAAATGCCCTTTTTCTTGTCTTTTAAATCTTTTGTCATACCTCCCTGGCTACAGGTCTGATAAGCAATTTCCCGGGCTACAAGTCTATCTGGAACATATAAGGGTAAAACATGGGGAGAAGCATAACTTCCAAAAAACCTAATATAGGTGAACAATTCCTCCCCAAACCATCTTGCGATGGGGAGAATATCAACCTCTGTTTCTGAGGATAACCTCGGGGGATCCTTGTTATACAATGTTCTGTATAATGGCAGCATGATTCCATGACAAATTTGGTAAAAATGGGGACCAAACTTAGATTCCCACAGTTCTTTATGGTACACATGAATGGGCAAAGGGTCTTGGATAGTCCATTTCCAGCCCATTACAGGGAATTTAGAGACATAGCAGATGGCGTCCATGACATAAGCAGATAAATAAAAAGGCGGATAAACCCGCCGGGAAACATTTCTTTTGGTCCGGTATTGAAAAATAGCAGTGGTCATAGTATCAGATAGGATTTTGGCCCAGTCTATGATTGTAGAATTAACGACCGCATTCAACGAAGGAAGCCATTCGGGTAAAATCATATTTATGTCAGGCTTTTCAAAAAGCCTGCATAACATGGCAGCATTAAAACAATAAGGAGAGGTAAGCGAACCCGTGCTGTACATACCTTGTTTTTTTTTCTTCAATGGTTCACTTCTTTTAGTCCACTCCTTTGTGCATTCTGCCAAATTCGCGTGTTCTCTGGCAAAATCTTCCATGAATTTTTTGTTGTAAGTCGCCTGTGGTTCTGGCAGCTTATACATTAATCTCACATCTTCTATGGTAAATGACCCAATTAGCTCTTCAGATGGAGTCTTGAATTTCCTGTCTCAAATATCAGCGCTGTCCAGGACCCATCTCACCATGTCTGTGTATGGGAGAATCCTTGGCCTTGCTGCTATTCTATGCAGAAATGAGCAAGCCAAGTCTCTAAGATTTGCTTCAGACGAATCTTTGGAACCTGCTGTAGCTACAACTTTTATCACCACGGGGTTTTCATCTTCTAACAGATTGTACATTCCTTCCCAAGTGGATATGCCGGCATCCTTGTTACAGGCGGTGTCTGCGTATAGCGAAGCCATTTCTTTGTTCTCAGAATTTGAGCTCTTCTCCTTCTTACCCATAGTGTATATCAGAAGCTTTGTATAGTAATTCGCTCCTTCGTGCCTGCGTTTTACGAATAAATGAGAGTAATGACATTAGAAAGGTGATGAGACTATTTTGAATATGAACGCGGATGAAATATAATATTTTAATTGTGAAACGACTTTCACTCTAAACACAATCTCATTTCACATTAATAATCAATCCAATCATTTAATATAATCATTAAAGCGCATAACGGATTTGACATATGGAAAGATTGCCTTGGGATAGCGCGTCTACATGAATCTGCGACATTGCGATCTGCGATTTGCTGCGCAATATCGCAATATCACAATGTCGCAATATCGCAATATGAAGTCATCACAGTCATAAAAAATAGCGCAAAAACGGGAATTGCGCAATAGCGCAAAGCGCATATCGCAAAAATCACAAAAGCGCAATATCGCGAAATCGCATGATCGCATATTTGAAAAGAGCGCATAACGCAAAATTGCAATAGCGCATATTTGAAAAGAGCGCAAAATATATTCATTAACCAATTCTATTTTCTGCGCTATGCGATCTGCGACCAATGCGTTTTATCAAAGGTACATATTATTTATGGATGCGTTATTTTGTTCAAAGAGCAGTTTTATTTAAAATCTATCATAAACTTAAGATTTTCGCAATATTCTTTCAAAGGGATTTTTATAGGTTTATGATAGAAAGTTTTATTTTCTAAGGCAAACAAATCCTAATTTTTTTTTGGATTTTTAACTAAGGGTCCCCATTTTATTTAGTATTATTACTAAAATAGAAAGGGGGGTTGTTGCTAGCCACAACAATTGGCGATTCACTGGAAGAAACAGTTATCTCTGAAAAAATAAAATGAACATTCTATCTTTAGTAAGTAAAGATTTTTAAAGATGATGAAAACTATCTTAGGATAATTCAAATAAAATGTAACTATTAAAGGGAAATAAAAATCATTTCATAATTTCTTTTTAATTCCTCAAGAAAAATAAAAACATTTTGGGTTATCTCAAGCTTTGATTGGTGTTAATAATGAAGTAAGTGGATCTCTCCAAGTTTTGGTTTTATAATATACTCTATTGCCATAGGTATTGCCTCTGCTGCCAGCAAACGTTCATAGTCTCTACAGGGTTACCTTTAACCCATTAACCATTCATTGTCCCATCCAACTAAAATTATGACTTTTTAAAAGATAAATTCATAAGACCTATTATCTCATGTTTTTGTCTTTTATTTATTTTTATTTTAAGAGCCATTGTTCTGGTTTGACAGTCAGTTAATAACAATGCCATTCACTAATTGCAATTAAAAAAAGAAATAAAAATCATTTCATAATTTCTTTCTAATTCCTTAAGAAAATAAAAACATTTTGGGTTATCTCAAGCTTTGATTGGTGTTAATCATGAAGTAAGTGGATCTCTCCAAGTTTTGGTTTTATAATATACTCTATTGCCATAGGTATTGCCTCTGCTGCCAGCAAACGTTCATAGTCTCGACAGGGTTACCTTTAAACCATTAACCATTCATTGTCCCATCCAACTAAAATTATGACTTTTTAAAAGATAAATTCATAAGACCCATTATCTCATGTTTTTGTCTTTTATTTATTTTTATTTTAAGAGCCATTGTTCTGGTTTGGCAGCCAGTTAATAACAATGCCATTCACTAGTTATAATTAAACTGAACAAGCTGGCTCGTGATGAGACCCCTTGTCTTATATTTATAAGCCATTACCCTGTTTTGGTATGCAATATTGGTAATGTCAGTTTTATTACTCCTTATGAACATGGTAAGTCAGCTCGCAATGAGACCTCTTATCTCTTAAAATTTTCGTATAATTTCTTAGAATTATATTCTAAAAATCACAACTTAGATGGATGGGGTGAAATAGTTTTATCCTTAAGAATCAATGGATGACAATTTTCAGAGTTTTTTGAGTTCCAAAACTTTTGAAAAAATCTTTACTTTTACAGATAACCTTTCTCTGCTTGATAAACTTATGATGATTTACATTCTTCTCAAGTTTTCAAAAGATCATGTAAATGATTGAAATACTCTTTCAAAGTTTAACATCTTATTTTAAACTATTCAAAAACTGTGATCATTACTTTTAAAAATTCTTATTTACACAAAATAAATATTTATAATATTTTTCCGAAGAAATTTTCTTCAATAGTAAACAGTCAATCAGAGACTCATAAACAACCTTTATTTGTAAAAACAAAAACAATCAAAACTTTTGCAGAAAGAAATATGTACAGTTTAAGAAGGGGTTACCTCCTTATGAAAATAATTTCTTCAAGATAAGCCCATTTACAAGAAGAGATTCTCTCTTACCCGTTAGATCTTGGAGTATGAATGTATTTGAGCTTATCTTCTCAACGATCTGAAATGGTCCAAGCCACATTTTCTGAAATTTGATGTGTTTACCCTTTTCTTCGTGTGCTTTATCCCATTTCAAAACGAGATCACCAATTGATAAAAATTTTGAGCCGGTAGAACTTGCATCAAAAGAAGATTTTACAAGCTGTTGATGTTTTTCATGAGTAATTTTTGCTTTATCCCTATCTTCTTCTAGTTTAAGGATTTGATCATACCTCAATTGAATGGATGATGAAGGATTTTCTTCAATAAACTGCACTAGGGCTAATGATGGAAGAGTTAAATTTGATGGTATCACAACTTCTTTTCCATAAACCAGATTGAAAGGTGAAGTCCCTATTGAAGCTTTTTCAGTGATACGATCAGCCCATAATGCAAAGATTAAAGATTTGTGCCAATTCTTTTGATTTTGATCAACGGTCCTTTTAATGATTTTGATAAGGTTTTTATTAGTGGATTTAGCCAAACCATTACCTTGTGGATAATAATTTGCTGAATATTTTAATTTAAAACCTCTTTTGACTGCAAATTCAATTAAACTATTTCCAGAGAAGTAAGATGCATTATCAAAAACAAGAGCTTGAGGTACACCAAACCTGGTTATGATGAATTGATCTATGAAATCAATAATTGCATCAGAATTGGCTACCTTCAACGGGATTGCCTCTACCCATTTTGTAAAGTAATCAGTTGCACTAAGGATGTACTTGTGCTGTTTGGAAGAATGAGGTACTATCTCACCAATAATTTCAAGCCTCCATTATTCGAATGGTTGCTCAATAGTTACTGGTTGCAAAGGAAAAGCTGGTTTCCTTTGTCTTCCACTTGCAGTTTGACAAATTTGGCACTTCCTTACGTAATCATGTGTATCTTTGAAAAGGGTAGGCCAGTAATAACCAGCACGAATTATTTTGTGAGCTGTGGTATCACCTCCAAAATGACCTCCTACTGGCCCATCATGCAATTCCTGCAAAACCTTTTCAGCTTCAGTATTTTCAAGACATCTTAATAAAATTGAATCATAATTTTTTTTAAATAACACATTATCAATGATCTCATATTTAATAGCCTTTAACCTTAAAGCGCGTTTACTCTTATAGCTGAGATTAGAAGGGGCATACCCATTTTTCAAGTAATAGATAAGATCAGCATACTGAGATCCGGAACTTGTAACATTTATCTGACTTACTTGAATATCTTGATTTGAATCTTGATTTTCTGGTATATTATGAGCTCCTGCCAATAATTTGAAAAAACCTTGTCCTCTAACAATCTTAGCTGGTTTAATATCAATATCATGTTCTTGCAAGGCTGTTACCCAGTTAGGTCTCTTTTCTCCTACTTCTTTTTGAATTAATAATTGCCTCACTCCAGAGAATGGGACAATGATTTTTTTATGTGTTTTCAAGAGAAAAGGTCTGAAATGTTTGATTGATTTAAACACAGCAAAGGCTTGTTTTTCAACATCGGAATAATTAAGCTCAGCTCCTTGCAGATTTGAGCTAAAGAAAGAAATTGGTGCTTCGATTTCTTGATCATTGAGTTGTGTTAAAACGACTGCATAGGATGTTTCAGTGGCCAGAGTATACAAAGTAAAATATTTAGAAAAATTCGGGGTATTTAATGCTGGTGCATTAATGATTGCTCGTTTGATTGAATCAAAAGCTTCTTTTTATTTATGCGCCCATTTGAATATTGTATTCTTCTTGATCATATTTTGCATAGGTAAAACAATTAAAGAAAAATCAGGAATAAATCTTTTAACAAAATTGATCAGTCCAAGAAATGATTGCATGGATTTTTTGTTATGTGGTAAAGAAATATCAGAAATTTCTTTCACTCTATCTGGATCAATATATATACCATATTTTGACACAACAAATCCTAAGAGTTTTCCTTCATCTAAAGCAAAGAAAGATTTCTTCGGATTTAAGGAAATACCAAACCTTCTACATCTTTCAAATATTTGTTTTAAGTCATGTAGATGATTAGCTCTCTTTTTTGAAAATACTGTTATGTCATCAAGATAAACAACAACTGATTTATTGATCAGACCTTTGAATGCTATATCCATGGCTCTTTGAAAAGTTTCCCCTGCATTTATTAGACCAAAAGGCATTTTCTGATAAGCATAAGTTCCCCATTTTGTTTTGAAAGTTGTTTTCAATCTGTCATCTGGGTGAACTAAAACTTGATTATAGCCCGAAAATCCATTGAGAAAAGACATAAGTTCAGAACCAGCTACCTTTTGAAGTATCTGTTCCATGGTTGGCAATGGGAAATTGTCTTTTAAACATGGCTTGTTTAGATTTCTGAAATCAATACAGATTTTTATATCACCATTCTTCTTCCTTACAGGTACCATATTGGAAACCCAATTAGAGTGCCTGACTGGAAAAATGATTTTGGCTTTCAAAAGTTTATTAAGTTCTGATTTAATTTGACTTTTAAGATTTGGATGGATCTTTCTCAACTTTTGTTGAACAGGTTTAATATCAGGAAGCATTGGAATCGTGTGTTGAATAACCGAAGTATTATACGTTTTTATATCATCATAATTCCAAGCAAACACGTTTTTATACTTGTTCAGCAGTTTAATGAATGCATTCCTTTCCTCTGGTGTTAAATTGAGTCCTAAGTTAACGTTTTGAGGTTTAGAATTAGAACCAAGATTTACTAATTCAAACTTCAAAGTGGAACTTTGGAGTTTCGTATTAACAACTTTCTTGAATCTGTCTCTAATGTCATATAAATCCTCTAATTTAACAACAGATTTTGGAATGGGGTTTTCATTACCTTTTGAAGTAATTTGTAAATCATGATCATCTTCGTCAATAATTTTCTCATCATATGATTTCTCTGAAGTCATGAAATTTAGAATATCTTGATCATGATAGAATACTCTCCAATTTGTAACATTATCTGGGACAGATGGACGAAAAATCAATTCTACAGAAAACCTATCAGGACTGCAATCTTCAGCAAGTAGGAGTTTAGATGCAACATTAGCTAACAAGTCAGCTGATGTATTCTGATTCCTAGGAATAGGAGAAATATTGAATGCTAAAAAATGAGTGGTGAGGTCTTGTACTAGGGTTTGATAGTGTTTAGGATGTCCTGAAAGGCAATGAATAGTATTCCTAACTTTTTTAATGACAATCTCGGAATCACCAAAGACTTTCAAGTATTTAACATCTAACCCTATAGCTTTATAAAGTCCTTGAACCAAGGCTTCATATTCTGCGGTATTGTTAGTACACTCAAATTATAACCTGCATGACAGCATGGTTTTCTCCCCATTTGGATCAATTAAGATGCATCCAGCTCCAGCTCCATCACTAGACTTCCATCCATCAAAATATAACGACCAAAATAAAGATTTGTCTATTGGCTTATCTACAATTACATCAGAAATATTTACAATTCTGGAAGAATCAGATTGTGAAAAATTTTCTATCTGAGAAACAAAAGTATTTACAGAAAAAGGTGATTGAGGAGCTTTGAAATTTCCAAGAAATGATTCAGCAGAATAACCTCCAAGAATATTATTGTTGAATGCCACAGGTTCATTAGGTTGTTCAAATTCAGTGACAATGTGCGTCATATGTTTTTCTCGTTCAATTTTGATTTGATTTGGTTTCCCTTTGTAGGGAAGCCACATGTGTGAATAATCAGTTGAGATATAACCGTTAAGTTTCGCAGACCAGTCCCTGCTCAAGATTAATCCATAGAATTTAGGAATATCAGCAATCAAAATATCAATTCTTTGGACAATCCTAGGATCAGAAGCTAATCTGATAGTAACTGAATTGATTTCTCCTACAACTTGAACTTTAGAGCGATCTAATTGAACGATATGAACTGCTGATTTCTGTGGTTCGATATTCAATTTGGCACAGATAGAAGTAGGCATTATATTGGAGGAGGCTCCAGAATCAATCAAACAATTGTGCAGATTTTTATTGTACATCTCATAAGTCAAGAGAAAAGGAGGAGTTTGAGAATTTGACTTTTCTCCAATGAGCACAGTATCAGTAGCATCTACCTTATCTGGTGGCTTACCAGCTCCCCTAGCTGCTTTTGCAACTACACCACTTGGTAAAGGAGCAATTGGTGTAGCATTTAATTCTTTCAATAGCAACTTTTGCTGGTGTTTTAGTTTGCTGAGTTCATGTAAGGAAATGTTGGCTTTGATCTTTTTCATGTCTTCGACAATGTTGTATTCCATGGGATCTGACACTACTAAATTTTTCGCTGTTGATGTGAGAGGATTAGAAGAGGATGGCTGATTTTGAGTAGGTGATGGAGAAGTTTTCTTCACAGTGGGTTTGTCTTTGGTACTTGGAGTTGTAATTTTCTTTTTAGGAACTGTTTGCACTGGTTCTACTGTAGATTTACTCCTAGTACTTACAGGCATAACTTCTTCACTATCAGAATTAGGGAGAATAAAATCCCACATTCCATTTAATTCAGCTATTTCTTCATTTTCGTCTTCTTGATCTGATACTATAGATGTATCTTCTTCTTCTTCTTCTTCTTCTGACTCTGCATTAGAGATTACATTAGGAGGTTTAGATTCAACTTGGTTTCTTCTGAAATTTTAGAATGGTTTCTTGGTAGAAGTTTCAGCCACTTGTTTTTTAATTTCAACCATTTCATTTGACATGGTTTTAAGAACTTTCTGTAAACCTTCCATGTCATATGGATCTTTGGCCTTTTTCTTTGAATCATCTCTGAAGCTGACCTTCTTTGATTTCCTTTCTTAAATAGCATTTTTCTTTTCCAGAGAAGTGATACGTTTTTCTACTGCAATAGCTTCTTTCATATTCTCAGCTAATGTAGGCTTTGCAGCTCTGTCCACGAAAATTGCTATGTTTGAGGGTAAGGCAGTTATATACCATTCAATTCTAACTTGTTCACTGGGTTGTGAATTTGTATGAATTTTGTTCAAGAGTTTGTTGAATCTAGAATTGAATTCTTTTATAGGTTCCTTGGGTTCTATCTTCAAATTTGAGAGATCATTGAGTAAAGTTGCAATTGATCGGTCATCTCCAAATTTGGTCAGAAAATGATCTGCAAAAATGTCCCAAATCGTTATGGATCCTGATGGTAATGAAAAGTACCATGATCCTGCTACTCCCTGAAGAGTATATGGGAATAATCTAACTACAACATCTTCGTGTATGAATCCATTCAAATTAATAGCCAGCATAAAGTTATTGATATGTTCTTCAGCTTGAATGTTAAGATCTGGGCTAAACTTTGGAAGCCATTTTCCAGGATTATCTGGTAAATCATGTAAAGGTGCAGCCATGTTGACTGCTCCTGGAGTAGACCATGGTCTCTGTGCCATTATTGGAACGACTATTGGAGGAATAGTAGAAAATGGTGGTATTTGGATAGAAGTGGTTGGAATAGATGATGTTGAGATTAATGATGATTGAGTAGATGATGTGGAAACTCCTGTACTTTGTCGAGAAGGGATTTCGGAAATAGGTATTTGAATATTAGATGTTGAACTTATATCACTTACTGATTCCGATTGAGTTTTTCTTGTCTTGACTCTACTAGGTAAAGGGAATTCTTTCGGAGAAATACCAAGTTTTTCACTTTTTAGCCTAGTAAGAGGTTTGGAAGAAACAAATTTTGAAGTTACACTACCTTCAGATATTTCAGACTCTTCAAGAGATAATGAGAATCCTTTCAATTTATGAATTCGATCTTGAACTTCAGGAGACTCAGGATGTTGATTGTCTGAATTTTTTGAGATTTTGGTAGTGGGTGTCTGAATATTTTCTGCAATTTCTTCTCTAGGATTTTGAATTTCAGAAGAAATTGAAGAAGTTAATGAGGGTGTTTTGCTCTCGGAATGGCTTGTGGATAGAGATTTACTTGCCATTCATAGCTCATGCCCTCCTTCTAGCGCCAAAAATGTTGAAGCCTAGAAAATCTCTGCTTCAAACATCGGGGAAAACCACTCGGTCGGGACCTTAGGACAGCTCCTTTTCCGTTTGGTATGTGGCTCCGACTGGATTTAAAGGACCAGTTTCCTTATAACTAAATGGGTTGGTGATGGGTTGATTTGGATGAGTGGAAATGGGACTAAATTGACTGAAATAAAACTATCTAATTAAACTAAATGCTGATAAATAAATTCTAACACTAACCCGGGTAATTATATGTGAATACAACTTAAGATTGTTCCAATTTAACAATAACCATGAAAATGCATTATTATTTAAATTGAAATGTGCAGAAACAAATAAAGATAACTCTGTTTAAGAAATTAAACAGAGTTATATTAGCATATTGCATTCATCATTGTATACCATCTATATGTAATTATGAAAATAACGTTTCAATTATACTCAGAAATGATATATAAAAGGAAGCGTTGTGAAAACAAATATACATATAAATGATAGCAATTTTAAAACGAATATCATAAGACAAGAGAAATCAACAGTAAACAGATAGAAATACCTTGTTCATCTTGATGACTTTCAGATGCAATCTGATACTCTATCCAGTAACTATGATGCAAAATCAAATTCCAAGGTACAAAAATGCAACACTTCAAAGATAATTTCGCATGAAAATCACCAGATGTGATCCTTTTTAAAAAATATATAAGACAATGGAGTACATAAATGCAATATCCAAGTCCAAAAATATTAAGATCCAGGACCCCTCTCTAAATGCATGAGAGGGGTTTAAATACTACTTAGCTAAATCTAAAAATATCTTATTACAAAAATTAAGGATTCGGTTCAATGACCGTCCTTTTCCTAGGCTAAAATACAGTGAAATTAAAACTAAATCTATCTATCTATGAACTTGATCTTTAATCTTGTAGGCATCTAGCATAGTTTTGAGAAGATGCGGTTGACCGACTTCAGAATTCAACTGTCCTGAGAAGACAGAGTCGGCAAGCGTAGGAGAAATATTCTCTGTAGCATTGATGATACAATTGAGCGCACTGTGCTGACTGTGTGGCTTCACCAAGTACATCCAGTATGAGTCCCAATTCAATCTTGTCAGCCCTTGGATGGATTTTGCTCTTTCTTCTGCCTTTTGCCTCCATTCTGTTTGCAATTGATTTTCCTGTGGGAGATATCCTGGAACAGTTTCTGGGATCAAATTAGCTTTGTGTAAATTTTCATTTATACAATCAGTGAGAGTGTTTGCCACTGTAGCTTCCTCCTCTGCTGCCTTTTCTGCCCTTCTGATTTGTGCATCCCAGTTATTGAACAATATTTCTTTATGGTTTTCATTAACGATGGGTGCACCAGCTTTTCTGCCTTCTTCTATCTTTTGCCATGCCAGATAATCATTGATCTTTTCATTAATCAAATCATAATCATTTCATAAATCTACGACATGATTTGTGATTTTATCGCTCTCTTGGCACAAAGAATTCCATTGCAAGATTTTTTGGCAGAAAACTTCCTCTTGTTGCAGTAGTTGATTGTTCAAAGAGATGGTTTCTGAAATGAATTCTGGAAGCTTAGGATCATCTTTATGCCGATCTTGGATAATCTGTATTTGTTTGTCTTTATCAGCCAGGATTTTTTGATGTCCTATTTGCATTTCTTGAAGTTGTTGTTGTAATTCTTCAAGTTTCAATTGTGCTTCCTTATTGGCCTGTACCTGTTGCAATTGCTGTTGCAGAGCTTTTATCTGTTCTTCTTTTTCATTCAACAAAAGTTGTATCTCAACTACTTTATCAATTGTTGCAGAAGCATAAGCTCCTGTTATTTGAGATAACTTAGTGAGATTATGGGTAGGCTCTGTGGCAGGATCTTTCCATAAAACATCTACTTGTTCTGCTTCAGTAGCAATTGCACTTTCTATTTTTCTCTTTTTCCTCTGTCTCTTCACTACTGCTTTGTATTTTGGGCTGTAGAATACATCCAGAGGAGGAATGTCCTCTACATTAAGTACAATTTCTGAGGAGGGTGTGATTGGTATGTGCTCTGTCACTGCGACTGTGCTGCTTGTTCCTGTATTCAAAACTTTGGTTGTCTGGACAGGGGTCTGTACATTCTGTCCTTCTACATTAATCAATTTATTAAAGGTTTCCCATTCTTTTTCTAACTCAATGGTGACTGGATGTTGCTGTACATTGGTTGGAGGAGGATTCGTCTGTTGAGAAGTCAAAATTTGCTGTTGAGTAAGTTCTTTAGATTGTGCAGAATCTTTAATGGATCCTTCCATTTTATCTTCCTTTTCTTTAGACTTATTGGAGTGTTCAGAATCTCTGTCAGATTTTTATTTAGATTTACCTGTACTTGAACTACCGTTAAGACTAAAACTAGGAGTTTGCTCCCTTGCGGGCTCTAAGCGTAGATTATCCAAAGGAATAGGAATTAGTCTTCTTTCTCTGTAAAGCTTGAATTCCTGAAATTCCTCTGGAGATAGCTGTGCTTGAGCTGAATTCAAAACTTCTTTGAATGAATTTCTTGCTTGGAACATATCATCAAAAAGATCCTATTCCCCGGAAAATTCCCTTACTTTGATTGGTAAAATTCTTAACAATATCATTTGGGTCGAATAACCTTCTCGAAAATTTAAACAGCTGTAGGCATGTAATGTTGCCTATCTCTTGAAATGCATGACCAATATCAAACAGTGAAAATGTTCCACATTTTACGGGAAATTGTGGCAAAATGCCCTTTTTCTTCTCTTTTAAATCTTTTGTTATACCTCCCTGGCCACAGGTCTGATAAGCAATTTCCCGAGCTACAAGTCTATCTGGAACATATAGGGGTAAAACATGGGGAGAAGCATAAATTCCAAAAACCCTAATATAAGTGAACAATTCTTCTCCAAACCATCTCGTGACGGGGAGAATATCAACCTCTGTTTCTGAGGATAACCTTGGGGCATCCTTATTATACAATGTTCTGTACAATGGCAGCATTATTCCATGACAAATTTGGTAAAAATGGGGAACAAACTTAGACTCCCATAGTTCTTTATGGTACACATGAATGGGCAAAGGATCGTGGATAGTCCATTTCCAGCCCATTACAGGAAATTTAGAGACATAGCAGATGGCGTCCATGACATAAGCAGATAAATAAAAAGGCGGATAAACCCGCTGGGAAACATTTCGTTTAGACCGGTAGTGAAAAATAGCAGTGGTGAGATTATCAGATAGGATTTTGGCCCAGTCTACAATTGTAGAATTAATAGCCGCATTCAACAAAGGAAGCCATTCGGGTAAGATCATATTTATGTCAGGCTTTCCAAAAAGCCTGGATAGCATGGCAGCAATAAAACAATAAGGAGAGGTAAGTGAACCCGTGTTGTACATACCTTGTTTGTTTTTCTTCAATGGTTCACTTCTTTTGGTCCACTCCTTTGTGCATTCTGCCAAATTTGCATGTTCTTTGGCAAAATCTTCCATGAATTGTTTGTTGTAAGTCGCCTGAGGTTCTGGCAACTTATACATTAATCTCAGATCTTCTATGGTGAATGACCCGATTAGCTCTTCAGATGGAGTTTTGAATTGCCTGTCTGAAATATCAGTGCTATCCAGCACCCATCTCACCATGTCTGTATATGGGAGAATCCTTGGCCTTGCTGCTATTCTATGCAGAAAAGAGCAAGCCAAGTCTCTAAGGGTTGCTTCAGACGTATCCTTGGAACCTGCTGTAGCTACAACTTTTATCACGACAGGGTTTTCATCTTCTAACAGATTATACATTCCTTCCCAAGTGGATATACCGGCATACTTATTACAGGTGGTGTCTGCATATAGCAAAGCCATTTCTTTGTTTTCAGAACTCGAGCTTTTCTCCTTTTTACCCATAGTGTTTAGCGAAAGCTTTGTATAGACGTTTGCTCCTTCGTGCCTACGTTTTACGAGTAAATGAGAGTAATGGCATAAGAAAGGTGATGAGACTGTTACAAATGTGAAAGCGGATGAAATATAATATTTTAATTGTGAAACGACTTTCAATCAAACACAATCTCATTTACCATTAATAATCAATCCAATCATTTAATTTAATCATTAAAGCGCATAACAGATTTGACATATGGGAAGATTGCCTTGGGATAGCGCGCCTACGTGAATCTGCAACATTGCGATCTGCGATTTGCTGCGCAATATCGCAATATCGCAATGTCGCAATATCGCAAAATGAAGTCATCGCAGTTATGAAAATAGCGCAAAAGCGGAAATTGCGCAATAACGCAAAAGCGCATATCGCAAAATCGCAAAAGTACATATCGCAAAATCGCAAAAGCGCACAATTGAAAAGAGCGCAAAAGATATTCATTAATCATTTCTGTTTTCTGCGCTATGCGATCTGCGACCAATGCGTTTTATAAAAGATATGTACTATTTTGTTATGGATGTGCTATCTTGTTTAAAGAGCAATTTTATTATAATCTATCATAAACTTAAGTGTTTTTTAATATTCTTTCAAAGGGATTTCTATAG